>JACCHW010000007.1:605000-1210000 GCA_018907185.1 Platyscapa corneri
GAGCTTTGTCCGATATCTGCATTCGTTGTCATCAGTTTTAACGATCATATTAAAATTTATGGTCGCCGTGTCGTTCACTACTGTAAACAATTACGTTGTCAGCTGAGCGCGAGTGAAAACGTTCTCGTGAAAAATGTTATGCAAGATCTGCAATGGTCGCCTATACGCAAACGGGAATAGCTCGAATTTAACGATGCTCGGCTTAATAGAGATCAGAAAGCAACCCGTGCATCTGACATAACAATAGCGATAAACGTAAACTCTATAGGCAATAAAAATACATTGTTCGCCCGTTTTCTCTTTATTGCTCAAATATTTTGGTACAAAAAGGCAGTTACATTGATGCGATAAGTGTTTACGAATCTGACACTTTCTTTGACGCTGCGATGTTACTTACGTTGCCAATATGTCCCGATTAAAAATGCAATTGTGACCCATTTTACAGGCTACACCCGTTTTGCAGCGACATCCTTAGAATTTATTATTATAGGTGGAACGAATAATTTAATATCGAGGTTCGTCATTATTGTTTGCTGTTAGCACCTAATATAAACGTATTTTGCATGGAAAAGTTATTTTAATTATTTTGCGGTAAAAGGTTCTAGCGAACGTGCTTAATTGAATTTAATTTAAATATAATTATAATTATATGGCAATGCTTAGAGTTATTACTAGTTACGCTACCGAGCTTCGAATAATAATTTTAGTTGTTTTCTAAAGAGTAATTTGTAGATAATTAGTACGAAAAATAAAAAGTATGTATCCGTTGTAATGAAAATAATTGCTTTATGTACCAAAGAACAGCAAAAATTCCAAAGAAGATTCTTGTGCACGTAATAGAAATTTTTTAACTATTACATAAGAAAATATAAAAGTTTTTATGGAAGATTATAGATTTTAAAATATCAAATAATTTAGTTAAATATAATATATAACACGAGAAATATATCCTTTGCTTAAAATTGCTTTTTTCTTAAAAATCGACCCAATGACATGTTTCAGGTATAAATTTTAATCTTTTTAATCCTTGCGGTCGACAGTGCGAATTCCTAGAAAATCAGTGGTATGTTTTTTAATACACAATGTTTACATTCGCGTTCTTTTCTAAGTCAAGACGTCGTTGACGAATCAGGTACATTCAAGGTCAAATTTATACGTGATGCAGACAAAAAATTTTATTTCTTAACAGTGAATAAAAAAGCAAATATTTCCGTTATTTCCGTGTATATTTATTCTCTTATATTCAAGGCTATGCTTTTATTAATTACAATCGCTTAATTAATCTTTGTACTGTTATGAATATAGAAAAGAATTTTGCTTTTTACCAATATTGCACAAAAAATTATCTTCATCCTCCACTGCATTTCTTTATATAATATTCTCATAATAGACAATTAAAGTAGTACATAGTCTAGGAAAAAAATTGATCGGAAAGTTGATACGAAATATGAAACTCTTTTTCCCTGGAATATAATAAATTATTTCTTTATAAAATTGAAATAAAATAACCTGAATTATAAGGAGCGTAGAAGCCTTTACTGGCCAGTACAAAACATGAAAAGTATTCGTTTTAATTTACAACATTTGCAATTACGAAACTTACCCGAATATTTCTTGTCATCAGCTATTGCTCATGTGCCGTACTTGACTTTAACTTGCCACTGTCAACGGGATTTCCTCGGTGGTGATTAAAAACTTAAAAAATTTAATTTTAACTTTGAAACATTCGGAAGACACAAAACGCGTAAAGAGTGGAGGCGCGCATCGGCGGTTATGTACTATAATAAGCAACGGATAGTTTGAAAACTCCACGTTCGATACCAAGCGCATGCGCAAGCCGGTAAACGGGCGCAGAAAAACAAATCAACGAATGCGATTATATATAAATTGAAGAAAACAATTCGTCACAGAGAATACACTTAACTCTTATCTATATTCACTACCAACACTCGACACTCGCGAACACTAGTTTGCTTTTATTCTCCTTTTTTTAAAATTGGTGTTTTCAATTCTGCGATTTGTTCAGCGTTTGAATAATCAATTCGCCGTACCATATAATAAGCTCAATGTCTCCAAGAGTGAAGACGAGTAGACAATTACGTCATTACTGCAAATATTTTAAAACACGAGCCAAGTTGCGTCGTAAAGTTTCAGCAGCTCCTTGCTTCCGGTGATCGGTTTTCAACCGGAGCCGGCGATCGGCGAGTTCCCGCCAAAATGCGTTCTCTAATTCGTGGAAGCCCGACACTAACTTCCCGCCCGCCGCTCCTCGCGCGCTCTCACTCTCTCTCTGGGAAATTTGGGACCTGCGGAACCTGCGAGTCCGTCACTCGGGGATGGCGAAACGCGGTGGCACACGCGCGCGTGTGTGGGTGCCCTCCTTTGTGCGCGGACCGAGTCCTCGGTAAGTACGAGCAGCAGCAATCGCTGCCGGGAAATAACTGACAATGCAACACACGCAACCAACACGACGGCGCGCTCCCGCTGCGGCGCGCGCGCGCGCTAGAGAGAGAGAAAGAGTACAGTATGCTAGCGCCGGAACGACGACGAGGGGAACGGACGCGACCTGTTGGAGAGGAGCTGCGCCGGGAGATTCACGGAGACTAGAACCCGCGTTCGCGCGCACACCGGATTTCTCCTTTTCCTCCTCCGCCTTTTGCCCGGCGGAGATGCCGTGCCGCCGCCGCAGCCGCCGCCGCCGCCGCCGCCGCTGCCGATGCTGCTGCTGCTGCTGCTGCTGTTGCTGTTGCTCCTCTTCTTCGTGTTTCTCTCCTCACGCGCTCCTATTTTTCGTTTTTCGTTGGCTTTGTTTCAGTGGGCGAGCAGGAGGAGAGACTCGCGTTCGCTCTTTGCGCGTCGATTCGCGTTCCTCCTGCGCGATTCGCTCGAGCCGGGTTCCGAGCTTTTTACGATTTTCTAATTCCATCCCGGACTTGGACATCCGCGCGAGCGTTGCGCAATAGTGCGGACGTGGACTCCTTGGACGTGCGAACGCTCGTCTCAAGCAGTAATCGTCGAATCTTCGCGTTTACTCGACAAGTTCTGAGATTTGAAATTGCGCGGATGCTTCCGCAAGGGTCATTTTCCCTCTATGAGACCACTAGATTCGCGTGTGTTTACCGTCTCCAACACGTAGAATCATCATGAAACTGTGGTCTCGAACCGCGTCACGTCTTTTAACCGCTTTCCGTATGCTACATTGTAACTCTTCCAATTACAACCGAGCCTAAGGTTTAAAATAGCCAACTATGGTGTATGAATTCCACGTGTAAATTTTTAATGGAATAATTGACTCGGTGCGTGAAGATACGCAAACCCGGATTTTTCAGACCTGCGAATTAATATTAATTCTGAATACATCATATTCTTTGGATATGTGATACTGAGCCATTAAAATAAATGACTCTTTTTTGTATAGTAAATTTAAGTAGAACAATTTTTTTATTGCCGAAGGTAAAATTAGTGATTTGTCTAACTATTACACATCGCGAATACGAGAAAAATCTTTTATAATTTAATGTTTGTTAAGATTTCAGACATACGCATTGCCAACAAAGTAGCTATAAAAAAGACTCGAATCTTATGATTGAGTTTAAATTTCTTTATTCGATGTTTCAAGAGATAAAACCAGAAAAATGCTACACTCGATTCTATTCATCCCTCGGAGTAGTTTTCCATAATAAACGAACAGCGAAACATCAGACTTTTATAAAAGTTTTAAAAAATTATAAATTACAGAAAACTATAAATTGGATATGGAGCCAATAGTAATAGATAGAAATCATTTATAAATATTTGGATTAGTTTGATATGAAAAATTTGAAATATATGGCTAAAATACTTCTCTACTCGTAAATAAAATTAATTAAATGATAATAATACAATTCAAAAGATGCGAAAATGGAAGAAAACGTTGGCAGCGCAACCTCGCGAGAAAATTGCACACTTCGTTTGATTAAATATAGGATCGAAAAGCTAAGGAAACTGAAAAGGGCACCCGAGTGCTTTCCTTTCCCATGGCAAGCGACTGCAATATCGGGGCCCGCGTTTTCCTCTCCCTGACTAGCAGCTCGCGACCTATCACCTTTTACTGGTTCACCTCGACGGTGCCTCTGTTAATATTCAACGGCGGATGCAACCATCGGCATATTTTCGTGTCTCCCGTGTACCGAATAATAAGGCAGTGGAAACGCTTTAGGCCTGCCAAAGCCCCCCTGGATATACCGATGCGTAAAAACCTTCTGCTGCCCACCATTTAATTCGTTCTTTTTAATTGCTCACGTTTGTAGGTGAGGCAGGAGTTTTATCGCCTTCCTTCTTATTCGCGCCGCGTTGCTTTACTTTATTATCGAGATAAAATGCGGTGATTTATTCGGCAGTAATAATTGAAAAGTTTATCACGATTCGGTGACTTTTTGCGGCGTTTAATAAATCGTGAAACGCTCCGCTTAGAGTTTGCAGTTATGAAATTGTTTTCCTTTTTAATTCCTGCTCGCGTCACTTTCGACTTTCGCGTTTTAACATATTCTACATTTTATTATTGAGAATACGGAAGTTTTAGAAATAGAGACGTTTAATGCAGTGGATGGATGTGTGCGATGTGTAACGCGAAACTCATTTGACGCTTAATTTTTGTCTAAAGTGGAGTTACGTAAGTTTGCGTGAGACTCGCTGTCGCCCCAAAGATAATGAAAGAGTTTTGTCACCGACTTCTTATAGACTCGCAGCCATTGATAATTTAACGCTTTAAACTTTATTACCCTGTAATCTATTAAGCAGATTCAATTTCAGCTACAGTAATGACGTGCACAAGTATATTTTTGTACGCGAGAGTTAATGAGCCATTGACGGATTAGTTACAGTGTGATACGTAAATAATTTCCATTTTTCATCTCGCCATGTATAAAACATGAGCTTGGTAGTACAGTTTTGCAAAGGCGCTCACTTGGTACGCACATTTTCGATGATTGCGCAAGATTTGCTACAAACTTTGTTGCTAAAAATTTGCCGACTCCACTCGTGTCGCTGCTAAACAAAATTCTACGTCGTTTCATCGCACGCGGGTGAATGCAAATAATACAATGGCGAACAATGAAAATTTGCAACAACTACAACCAATTGCTGGCGGTGCTTTTTTCGAATTCGTCGAAATTCTTTTTAAAAAAGAGGCGGGGGCGCGCGCGTTCGCCGGCAAGTACTCGCGAAACGAAGCAAGCAGAAAGCGAGAAAAAAGAAAAAACAAAGAAAAAGAAAAAATACGCGAAACTCATGGCTTAAAGCGGATCCATCAGCTCGCCTAAAATATTACTTTGGGCTCGACTTTGGGTGTGTTTCGACACAACCGCCCCTCCTTGCGGCCTCGCGCGCCTCTGGATTCCGGGAAATCGAACGCCCGCGTGGCATCGGCGTTTGCGCCAGACACGAAAAGCCTGCGGACAATGGCAACGGCGGTGGCGGGTATCGCACGAGCACCCTCGAGAGCAGCTCGCCGCAAGACCCGCGCGTAACCCCTTCGCCCGTGGCCGTGTACCTGCACGAGGGCACAACGGCGCGGTGCGCGTTTCTGCAGGCGGCGGCGGCGGCGGTTGGCTTCGGTGAAAAAGGAAGGAGGAAGCGACGGAGGCTAGACGTTTTTTTCCCTTTATTTTTTACTTTGCCGTCTTCTTGCGGGGAAGTTAAACGAGCTTTTATACGGGGGGTCGAGGCGGAGAAAGGGAAGAGCGCCGTAAATCATCGATAGCGCGTGTGTCGATGTGTGTTATTATGCTCGAATGAAAAGTTTTACACTGCAGCCGACGACTATTGATTTTTGGCAAAAAAAAATTCACGCGTGCGTAAATTAAAGTGCGAACAACATTGTAACACACGTGTTATATCACTGCGCGGTAAACGAAAGTCAAGCTCGTTTTTCGCTCTTCGGCTCTCGGCTTTTTAGAGTGAAACTTCGCGCAGCCAAACGAAGGCCATTCTAAAATGGGATGATAATTGAAATGCTTCGACTGCGTTATTGAGCATTGTCTTTTAATTTCTTAATAGATGGTTTATAGGCAGAATGGCTGTGCGTAGCCAACGTCTCTACGGAATCTGCGACGCAGTTCATCACAGTTGGGTTTTACAATCGGCAAAATTCGCATTAAACTAAATGTGTCAACCTTATCGATTCTTTTAAATGCAAACATTGTGTACATTGGGCGTAATATCTTTTGAATCAAGAATAATCGATATCGAGTCCGACGTAATTTTATGCGATAAAGGGAAGTTTATATAATATTACGCTTGCTCGAAGTGACATCTCTTTATAATTTATGGAAGCACTTTCGTACAATGAGAGAAGCAGTTGAAGAAGCTCGTGGAGATTGACGAATAAAAAATTGACGATTGGTAATTATACTTTCTGGAAGGAAAATTTTACGTTGTTGGAATTGTCGAGATAACATTTACTCGCCTCGATGCAACAACCGTATAATTTGAAGAAATTCTGTGATAATAAAATCTGTACCGAACAGAAAGTAATAAATAACGTATTTTATAAGTACGTCTGCATCTTCACATTTGATTACATTTTTATGTTTTGAATATCAATGAATTCTGTATAAAATTTACAATTTTCAACGTTTCTCGAAGCTTTTTACATTAATGATATTCTTTAAGAGGTTGTATAAAAACGTTTGTGTCTGTCTGTATTTAATTTAAGTGGCCAACTTACATTATATTAGATAAAAAAAAGTACCAAAAACCTCTTTATTTATAAATGCGAATCAATATCTAATTCTTGTACGGGGCGTCTTCAAGTTTTATTATTATACAGTAATTAAAATGCTTTATGCCGCTTCATCGATATTTAAAGATAATATTACTTTTATTATTTTATTTCACGTTCCAAGCATGTCTTATATTTATGAAAATGGAAAAGGAAAAGACTGTAAGTTATTTTTATGCACAATTTAAAGCTACTTTAACTTCACTAAAAATAATTACACAAGATCTCGTAGTTGAAATAATTTCAAATTCCATGTTATTTTTTACGTTAGTATATTTCAAGTTCGTTTATTGCAATACCTTGTTAATTATAATATTTAATTGACATCTTTTAAGGAAAAATCTCACTGGAACATCTAAATTACATAACAAATTTTTATTAAAACTATTATCCTCGAATAAATTAACTGATTTTTGTAAATGTACTTTTATTATGTAGAATTTGACGGTTTGTTTTAATGACTTTTTAGAATATTATCGTGATTTTTAAAACAGAAATCATTAAAAATATAGCAAGTTGTGTATTAAACCGTCGTGTAAGATCTCGTGTAAGACCTGGCACGAGATCTCGTTTAATGAGTATTTTCAGTGTGGAATGCATAAATGCACAACCAACACGCAGAATACTTAGTCTAATGAATTTATTTATACATTTACTAATACATTCTTTAAATAAGTCTTAACAGTTTTAAATCCTAAACTAATGTTGCTGTTAGTTTCTATATTAATTTTCTATAAAGCAATTGTCCAAATAAATGCCTTTGATGTACAATAAGCCACGTTATTTATGATAAACAAATTAATCATAGATCTCAAACACTTCGAAATATTCTTTAAAAATATATTTTAGGCGCAGTACATTGAGTGCAATGTTCAAAAATACTTAGAGGAATCCTTTTAATGAAATGGCAATATGTTGTATTTTAATAAATGACAATTTTTTTTAAACGACTAGAAAGGTTGACAAATTTTTTCCCAAAGACTTTTATTATCATATTACAATTAATACAAAATATTTAACCCTCGTTGTTACGCTTGATTAAACGACCATATTCGTTCGCATAAATACAGTGGATCTTTTAAAAAAATAAGATTAATGTTCAGTTTGTCAATAATAATGTGGAAAATAAACTTTCATCGGTAATTATAAATTTTGAGAATATTTTATCGAATATGCTTAAAGTCACAACTATAAATTTATGAGAAAATACATCGACTTTATAGTAGCCATTATTAATACCGAAACGTAATTTTAAGATTCGTATCATAAATAAAAATATTCTATTATCGCATTTATTAGAATTAATCTATGTACTAACAATTAGATAAAAAGCTCTCATTTTCATTGACTCGTTGCTTTTATAATAAGACGTTATCGCGTATACCTTTTACGCGTTGCGAATATTCGAAAGTTCTGCTTTTCTTTGCAAAACATTTTCACGAATATGTTATAACAGTAAATAGCGCGAAATATAAATACAAAGTCTAAAAAATAAAAAATTAATTTCTTACTTCACTTGTAGTTAAATACTGAGTAGATACATAAAGTGTGAAGTTCCCATTACCTACACTGCCAAAAAACAATACAGATCAAACCCACTTTATTCTCGCTTATTATACGTATAAAATACATCGACCTTGTCTCGCACTCTTTTTTGTAAACAGCGCTCGTTCTTCTTTATGCGCTCGTGTGTGAAACCAATCAATTGCAAGTGACACCGAATATCATTGTGGTGCATATCTCGCACTTGTGATGAAATCTAAAGGCAATGAAGATTCGGTCGCGTATCGTAAGGGCAGGTGTGAACAGCAGCAACACTAAAACACGACTGCATTATTCATTGTATACGTTTCAGGAGATCAGCAATGCGCCGAGATGCATGTAGCGAGTGCATATGTTATAATAAATTTATTATTCGCGGGGAAGCAGACGCGCAGAATTGATATTTCCATGACAAAGTTTGATGGAATAAAGAGGGAGGAGGGAGAGGAGGAGAGAGAATGACGACGTGCTGTTTTCTTCAATAAGCATTCGCGATAGCGCGGAGACAACTGGACTTAAATATCTGTTCACTGAATTCATATATAAATTTAAATGGCACTTTTATGCTGAGATTTTGAAGGTTATTATACGAGATAGAAGATTTATATGTGCAAAGTACATTCTGATATTAAAAAAATTAACGATAATCGAGTAATATAAAATAGTTTTCGCAGATTTCAGTAATAAGATCGTGATTGTAGGAGTAATGAAATAGTTGGTGATATCGTTTTTTTTCTTAAAAATCTTCCCTAAATTGATATTTATCGATTTGATTAGGAAGCCTTACTCGCCAGTTTTGTAAAATTTATGCAAAAATATATAAATGCATGCGAGCAATTTTATATGGTTAAGCCTGGATGTGAGAAATATAATGGTTGCCAGTTTTTTATTTAATTGAAAAGTATTTTCAATTTTTAAGATGATACAAATTCTTAACTTTTTTACTTTTTCAACTTTAAATTTTCGTAAAGTATGTAAATAATTAGCGTATAAATCAAATCGATATTATGCGCATCGAGTATTTTCTAAAAATATGAAGAGAACCTTGAAAGTTCATTAATTAATACATTGAGGAACAAAAACAATTTTTGCATTTTTGCCCAAAGGCATTTATATTTACGGTGAATTCAGATATGTATAAAAGATGAAGATAATACTTTAAAAAGCTCGAACAAAAAGTAAGTAAAACCTTCTAATTCCTGTATTGATGTGCAACTTTTACCTCTGAGTCATTGAGAACGGCGTATTTATATTGCATCTCCGACCCAGTTAATACGAAGATATCTAAATAACGCCTAAACTTTATCTCAGATAAGATAAGAACTACTTTTCCATAGTGTACAAATAAAAATTGATATATAATCTTTAATGCCTTAAAAATGATTCACACTCAAAAATATATTAGTAACTGTAAATATTGGTTGGATGGAGCGAAAAAATAAAAAATCTCGATTCCCGATCAACACCTGGATGCTACTCTGTGAACTGCCCAGCATTTAAATTTAAGGTTTCGTTCGAAATACGGAAAAAGAAATTTTTTTTTAACAGATTAAGTTCGAATTTGAAATAATTTAAAAATTGCTCGTGTAAAATTTCAATTAAGCTAAATTATTAAGAGTTTCGAGCTATACGTGATTGATGGTCCGATCCTTTTTTATGAACAATAGCGACGTGAATACTGTTTATAAATTTTAGAGTATAGGATAAGAATGAAGCGAAGGCATTCGTTTCGGAGATTAAAATACAGCTATTCGTACTTATATAGTAAAATTGTGTTATCTGCTTATACCGAATGCTTGGATATTTTAAAATCATTATCGATGGGCCTGCGGTTGACTGGCCCGTAATTTAACAAATCTAGATATGACTTCCTGGGCATTTTCTATGTTTAAATGCATAAGGTCTGCGATGATAAACTCCAGGTCGTGCTGTGATCTTACGAATTCAGCTCCGATATCTAGTTGAGCCAAATCTTTACGTAGTTTGCATCCCCAATCTCGACATCCCGACGACTACTTTGTACTCCAACAATGAAAACATCGAGTACAACCAGATACCATATTTAAGTGTATAAAACTGCGAAGCGCTGCACTTGTACCTTGTAATCTGGGATCCTGTATACATAGATATCGTGTAAAACTGTATGATGCATAGTTGTATTCGATAACTACAATAACGATCGAGTACAATATTTAAATGGGTACATTGAAAACGCGCCTTCCGAATAAATACGAGTACTTTTGCCGACACCGTCAAAAAAATTCTTTAGCATTTCCTTGCATTTCCCAAATTGAATCTATTCGTTTTCCATCGAGATTGAGTATATTTTCGTACAATTTTATTCGCGAAAAATTCTGCGTCAAATTTAAGAATTTAAAAAGTAAGACTTTATTTCGATAATGACTGGTAAACAGCGGTAAAGTGCGTATGCTTAAATTTATACATTGTATTTTACGCGTTTGGACAAAACAGTACACAATATCGAGAGACAATTATCACAATACGTGGTATCTTATCGATTAATAAATTTATGGGGTAATCCCAATCTAGTAATCTTATACAGCACAATCTTGCACCGTTAAACAATCGTTCGAGCAGATATGTTCAATGATAAATCGAACATTTGTTTGTGAAAAAAGTGAGAAGCACCTTGTGACGGACTTACAAATGTTGTTTTTAACCATTAATTAGCTGTGCACAACGACAGAAGCTTGCGTCGAAAAAAGGTAATGAATTTTTAATTTATTAAAATCAAGATGCCAATCTAAATTATTCTTTTTCTCGGGTGTGCGTGTGCAGCCGATACTTTTAATAACTTTAGCGAGCATTTTCAATATCTTATATCATATGTAACTTTAGTGTGAGTCTGCAAGATAAATGTAAATGTAAAAAGACAAGGTACAGGTATCTAAATATTATGCTATCTGGGTATACATGGGCAAAGAAAAAGCCGAGTATGCTTGTCTTATCGATTATCAGGCCGCCAGATTTTTCTTTTTATGCCAGCGCACCTTATCAGCCCGAGTAATCTTAGCGGGGATTTCGATCGTTGATCAGTATCGCAGATCTCAAGACGACAGGTTCGTTCGCGCACGCACTCGAGCACCTCCTTCCTGCTTCGTTTATTCTCTTTTTTCTAATAACTAACGTCAAAAGTCTTTCAGTTTCTTATTTGTTTATTAAAGAAACTTGAATAAGTGATTTCACTTCCGCTTAAATTAAAGAAGTTAGCGCTAGTGTGAAAAGATGTGAAGCATGCCCAAGTGCTTGCATGTGTGAAAGTAAAGGAAAGGAAAACTTGGTAAGAAGTGTAACACATGGTAATGTATCAAAATAATAACGTCACAGGCAACAATATTTTACTACTGGTGGCTGAGTTGTCTCGAGTGTTTTCTAATAAATCAAGTCGTTTCATTTTGCATTTACTCTTCGTGGCGTGTATCTAATATTCGGAATTGAAATTCAAGTAATCTAATCAATTAATATAAGTAGTTTTTCGTGTGGTTATTTGATTCCAGTCCACCAGTTAGAAATTCGCGTTGCGTATTAGTGTCTTAATTAAATATCAAGTACTGAAATGTTTTACTCGTTCTTACAATAAGAACACTCAACTTCAAGCTGATATCTCGAGGCAGTTAATAAAACGTCTGCTGTTCTCTAGAACTTTACTTTAAAATATTAATGTTACGGGTTTCAAAGAGAAAATTATAATTTTTATTATTGCGTATTGAGCGTAACCTAAAATGCATTAAAATTCACCCGTCAAGACCTTCTTTGTTTTATAAAACCATAATTTAAAATATTTTTTTATATAAATTTCATTGGAGTGAAAAATTCGAATTTCATTCGAATCGACAAAGCAGCGACAAAGCTTACGAGGTATATTCAGAAATTGCATTTGTTTTTTTATAAGATTTACACGATTGTTTATTTGAGTAAAAACTTGTTTGCCATAACGAATTCGATGCGTTTATGGCGGGTGAACTGGCAAAGATTCTTTGAAATAATAGAACGCACAAGAGCCACGTGTTCAAACTAAAAGTTTATAGGAAGCATCCGTGATTCTGATAAATTTGTTTGAAAACAAATTTAAGTCACTTATCGTGCAGATAAGATGAGAAAAATACAATTGCAGCTAATTATCTTTAATGCCAACAATATATCACGCCACTACTGCAGTACAACGATAATTTATAGTTGCGTAGTTTTAAGCCTAATGTTAATAATTGTACTACTAAATGACAAAATAACTCAATAATGTACAAAAGACCTCGGGAATACTTTTTCATTCAAGGAGGTGTCAAGCGCTTAATAAACAAGGAATGCGAAAGTTTAGTGGATATTCGAACCATTATTATTATAATATTATCCGCAAAATATAGCGAGAATATGGAGCAGTTTTCAACATTGCGAGTGTTGTTTCTTAAGATGACTATCCGCGTAAAAGTCATTTAACTTTATAAAACGAGTTCTCGCGCACACATGCAGAATATATAAACATAACACTCCGGGGATTTTTAACAGTCGATTCGCGTCATTATAAAGGCCTTGTTTTATACTGTCTATACGGTGTAAATACAAGTTCCAATTGTTCAGTCGAAGCCAATGCTGTCAGCGCGAACAATTTCGCTTTCACATGCTGCAGTTTCAGCTTTCATTGAAGATTAGCTGCGCACATGCGATTGAGACAGACTCGAAAACAATACCAAAATAAGTTTTGAACGATGCACTTTACGATCAACGTATATTTATCGTTTTAAGAGGTGAATTTTTCACAAGAATATTAAAAAATAATTTTGAACTTGTACGCGACTGTTTTGTGAAAACAGATTTGTCTCTTTTGCAATCAGACAGACACGAACTAGAATCACAATTTTACGCGAAAGAGCTGAAATTGCAATAACTTGCAAAAGGTGGCAAAAAAATTTTGACATTCCCGTACTTTTTGTCTTCTAATTCGAAATTACATTTTTCATAATTTTAATTGTTGTTTATTTTAATATTTTAGCCATTATTGGCATGAAGCATATGCAAGGAATACTTAAGTTGCATTTTCTTGTACACCATTTTCAAAAAATATAAAAAAGTTTTTTTAGATAAATCAAACAGAATTCGTACAGGAATATGGCGAATAGTCAAATTACCTTACATAGATTCTTATTGTTTCGGTGCAAGGTGGCGTTGGTTAACAAATTATGAAAAAGCGGCCTATTTTTATACTTTGTAGTCTACCAAATGCAAATTTAAATAATTCCACTTTATAATTGTACAGCGATTACTCAATCGCGAGATTTTTAACTTCAGGATATTTCTTGTTTGAAGTTCGATAAGCCTGGGAAAATAAGTGTGCGAAATATAAGCGCATCGTTTAAAGAGTCGAGGACGCGAATATCTCCCAACGACAGAAAGCTTTCGCTAAAATTGTAATTTGCGAAATTTTCAAATTTCTAGGAGATTCGAACGGCACGAGATGACTTTCCGAAAAGTTTACCGTTTGTCTTTTTCCAGCCGCAGTGAGGTGATTCGAAAAAAGGTAGCACCGATCAAAGCAAAAACGATGATGAGTCGAGGCTCCCTCGGTTCGACCAAAAAAATCCAGCTCCTGTGAAGTGGAGGAGACGAAAAATGAGCGGCAGGAGGCAAGCGAGGCACTCGACCTTGCGCACATGCAACAGCAACGGCGACGAAGCATCCGGGCAAGGCGTCGCATCCTCGCAGTCGTCGTGGCTCGGCGCCGTCGTCCGGCTGCTGCGCTGCAACGGCAAAAAATGGCACGGCCCCGACCGGAGTGCGACTCCAAGTGAGACGCTCGAGACGGTAATGATCGACCCTTGGCGAAATTCCTCGTTTCGCGGAGGTGCGAACGACTGCGTTCTGGGGTCCTCCAAAACTGGAATGCAGAAAGTGACAGACGTCACTCCTCGCAGTCGCGCGCCTAATCTCCGAGATGGAATTTCGTTCGTTTGCAGTGGAATCCCAGTGCAAGAGATAGAGGGACGTCGGGAATGGGTTTCGTTCTATTTAAAAAAAATGACACTCCACTCGGACTGGGTTATTTGAGACTGCGTTGCAAGTCTACTCGAGCGTGGAGTAAAAATAGTAACTGGAATGAAAAATCAAGTTTGCTGGTGTAATGGAAAATCCGCTTTGAGATATTTAACATTAAATGTAATTTTTATGGATAGTCGAGACGACGCAGATTTCCGTGGTTTGAGCAAATTTAAAGAAATCGATCTAACGGAAGGTCGTGAAATTGATAACTGAAGAAATAAGAAAGTCTGGCGTTTTTCGTAGCTCTGCTTTTCTATTTTCTCGCTCAGTCGCTTTGCTTGAACTTTAAGAAGACAATAGAAAGTTATTTATTTCAACGAATTTCTTCATTTTTTTTATTTGAATTGATTTCTCGTCCGCAAGAATAGCGGAATTTCTAACGTTACAAGTTCGACATCTTTTTAGAAAGATGACCGATGCGACGTCCGTATAGGAATAATCTTTGAGTTAAAGTCTTTCGGAGTCTTCAGGAATTTGTTCTGTTTCTAAAAAGTGCTGTGCGTAACTAATAATCTTTTTCTATGAAAAATGCAAATCAGGTGATACGAAATTTATACAGTATTATTGTGTTTGTCTTTGTGAACTTTTAAAGGAAAATATTTACATTTACTTAAAGTTAATTGTAACATTTACAAAATACGTTGTAAAATATAGAAAATATTTTCTCGCAATAGTAAGATACGGAAAAACTCGCGCAACTATATAACTCCCGTTTTCGTAGTTTCTCAATCATAAATTTGCACTTATGGAATTATTAATAGTTGTACGGTTATCAAAAAACATCTTTATTAAGGCACAACCTACATTTGAACTCCTGCATCTAATCGTCCAATCGTTATTGCATTATAATCACACATGTCAATATTACTGTAGACGGGTTAACCACAATAACGTTTTGAATGTACGTGTTCCAGAAAACTAGAATAGACTATTGATTAGAAAATTCTACTTGAAAGTTGTTTTTTATTTACTACTTTTAAAACTAAGTTTTTCTTTAAAGGGTACGTGTAAGTATGCGCATATGAAATAGGAAGGGAAAATTTAATCTGGATGTCATGCAAAATGTGATTCAATCTGATTCAAAATAGTATGAAATGATTCAAACGGTTATAAAAGTTTTAATATAATGAAAATGAGTTGGTATATTATTTTTTGGTTTAATTATGAATTTATTATAAGAGTAATTGTAATTAGCTTAATAATTTTTTACCAATTTTTTATAATGTGTTATACACAAATTTTAAACGACTCATCTCGTGTAATCTTTTTAGGGAACTTTTATAAAATTCCCTACTTATACGAAATGATAAAAATTTAAATGTCAAAATGATAGATTATATAATCTTACAACATTATTAGAAACTACCATTCACTTTTTTAAAATTTTAATTAGTGCGAAGCTATATAATATCGATGGAAAAACATTTTGTCCACTTTAAAATCTGTTACAATATATATTTATTGAAAGTTAAAACGAGGTTATAAAATCACTAGTTATTAATTTGTCTATTCGTTATCTAATCTGTTGCTTGATATTACTTTTACAGAATACGAATTTGTCTATTACTTGAATTTGTCTATATCAATATTTGGAAATTTAATTTTAACTTTGTACGTATAAATTACAAGATGCAAAGTTGGTCGAGTGCCAAGGATTCGACTTGAGAGAACAATTTTGTAATTCAAAACTACGAAACTACAACAAATTCCTTTAGTCGTTCCATTTCTAAAATTCCACGCCGTTCACTTATGAAAATATTCAAAAACATAATTAACGACATGGATAATTAATTTTTAAGTAGAACAATTACTCTCTTAATTTAATTCTTGAGGTTTGAAACATAATAATTAAACGTAATTAGTTGTTGTAATAAATATATTATATATCTGTATAATAGTGTATGCAAGTATCATTTAAACACATTTTCTTGTCCGAGTGAATGTCAATATGCATGAATCATCTTTTAAAACGTTAATACATCTGTGTAATAAATTGTTTAATACTTGCGTTTTCATTTTCGCAAATACTTACTTTTAAATTCGAACACTTAATAAATCAAGTATTTATTTTTTGTTGTGTTTTTCTTTCATTTTTTATCCGTTTGATCGAATAAAATTGTACAAACAAAAAGATGTCGATTTTTTAACGTGGTAACAAAACATTTATATATTATTAGTATTAATGAACTGTAAAAGTGTTGAAGTGAGTGTAGCTTTGAATCATCATTTGTGAAATAAAATGAAAGGATTAAGCATAACAGACGAAACTGATATATTGAGGAACGAAAAGTTGTACAACAGAAGATATAGCCGTAAATCTTCAACTGATTCAAAAATTTCTTTAAAATTCGTAAGTTAGGTTATAAAAATGATGCGACGAAAATATGTTTTACCCATTAATTCAAGTAATTTCGTCATTTAGGTTCATTAAATTAATCTAACACCTAATGTGTGAAATGCTTTTTTCCAGAAAAATTCCGAAAAACTCGACTTCAGTTGGCTGGCTTCCAATGCAGCGTCAAAAGCGTTCAAGGTTAATTATGCATCTTATTAAACTCTAAAATTACCCTCTTATCGTTTATAATGCAGAAAGAGCCGAAGCTTCGGTAACTGAATTTAAGAGCGTTAATTTAAACAACTCGAATTATTGGAACCATCGGAATTGTCGCTACAAAGCACAGAATTGCGGAATCCGCAAGACAGCAGAGCTTTTTAAAAATATCGTATTCACACGACTACCAATTGACAATTAAAGCGCAATAACGACAAAATCGCCAAGCTCGTCTGTTGGTTCACGACAAGGGCATTTCTGTCCCCGAGGATGCCAAAGGGCTTTTAAAAAAGCGATAAATATCGCGGCCCTGGTGCGTCGCACTGACAATGAGGACGTCACGAGCACGACAGGCTCTCGTAATTCACGGGATTACATTGAATAACGCGAGCAATGCGCGGCCCTGATCCTGAACGGCTGATCTTGACTGTTTATCGCGTCGCGCACCCAGTGCTCGCCGATACGCAGCCGCTGCGGCGGAGTTATCTCCTCGGGACGGGGTCGCGCGTGCGCGTGTGCGTTCTGCGACTGATTTCACAGCGCTTGCCTTTTCTGTCCGCTGTAGATTCTGCTGGTTTTCCCGCGGCACGACCAGCAGTCCGAAATACTCGCGGGCGTCACGCGAAAATTGGGCTGGAGCGTCTCGGAGGCGAGGAATGCGGAAGAGGCCGTCGAGCTCTTTCGCTCATGCCGTCACGATCTGGCGATCGTCGACCGCAGAGTCGCAGCCCGTAGCCAAGACGCCGACCAAATCTGCAGGTCGTAAATATTAACGCATCCCTATTGCTTTGACTAAAGCTGCTCTTTCCTTAAGTGCCTTCATTCGCCCTTATTAATGCTCTCCCTCTCTCTCTCTCTCTGCTTATTTCGGATGTATAGAAAGTTGAGCGATGCGATTGATTTCTTTTTTCTACTTGCACGGCCACTTATCTTCTCTCTCTCTCTCTCTCTCTCACTCTCTTTCAGCGTCTTTTACGATAAACTTGTGGCGATGGCTTTCTTTCTTAAAAATAGTTAGTATGCAGAAATTTTCGGAGGCTTGATCTCGGGTCATTACGACTTTCATCGTTATTACATTGGAATTTCGTCGGCTTTAAATAGTCTTAACAAGGCGATTAAATTTAATTCCGCTGAAAAACAGCATTGCAGTTTGTATAAACATTAATTTGCCCACTTACAATCCGGTAATCCTATCTACTTTCTTCGCCTCCACTTTATTCTCAAGCATTAATTAATTTTTATATTCGGTTGACGTTAAAAACCTCGTTTTTAATAGTTTTATTCAAATTTGAAGCAGAAAGAGTAACTTTATCATCGAAAGCTTTCAATTTTTACTCGATAAAAGTCAAATTGATTCAATATTTATATTTCAAGAAATTTCTCAATTTACAATTGTGAAAGCTTTGACATTGAATCCACGTTTAATTTTTTCCTTTTCACTGCATTAACTCGGTTGCTTACTCTGTGCTACTTTAATGCATTTTAATTAAAATTCTTACGGAATTCATCTTTTTTTATTGGCGAATCGAAATTGTTTCAGCATTGTCAATGATTATTAAAATAACTGTAAAATATTAAAGACTGACTAGTTTGGCACGTGCACAATTCATTTTAAACAGACATTTTATCGAGCAGAAAATGCGCTTAAGCAGATGGTTTTGATTTAGTACCGCCTTTTGCTCCCATTTTTCATAAAATTTTTTTTTCAATTCAGCTTGGGTGTTTATTTAAAATTAAGCCCTATAAATTTTTCGGAGTCGAGATTCCTTGAAATACATTACGCGTTGCATGAAAAAGTATTTGAAAAAGCTTGCAAGACTTTCAAATTAATTTACCGAATCAATATTATTTGTTAAATTGAACATCTGCTTTAAAAACTTTTCGTCTAATCCTTAAACGTAGAACAGCGCTAAATACTTTTCCATTCAGCGGTCATAAACTTTTGTACGCACTAATAAAATATTGTCAAACTGTTGTACCTTTTCAGAACGTTAATCGAAATAAGCACTTCAACAGGCTTCCACGTTGTAGCTCTTGTTAGGAAAACGTAAGTCCAAAAGCTCCTCACGGCAAATTTTCTTTAAAATCTCGCTGTTTTTTTAATGAAATTTTTTCCCTCACGCACAGATATTTTACAATATCCCAAAAAGACGAAGAGCCGATACTGCAATTGCTGAACGTTGGCTACTGTAGGGTACATATATTTTACCGTTCAATGCTCATTCGAAAAATTGCATTCTCATCGATGTACTCGGAAATTATTGTTCGCGAAAAGTGTATTTTCGGACAATCGCGCGCGCCGAGTGTCGCGGTGAAATATTTTAGAGTGAATTAGCATTGCGTTATAATGGAGCAAACGTGCTCGATCGAAATAGTGCCCTCGGGGGGCCTTAAATTTAAGGCATTCGAAGCCAGTTGGAAACGCTGTTGCAGCTGCATCAGCGACAACCTAGTTCGCGTACGTCGTAGATGTGCAGATAACTCCGTTGACTCATCTGGTCTCTGTAACGCATTCATACGAAATTTCATTGGAGTCGATTCATTTCTCACCGTCACTGCAACAATCGAGCCCCGGCGCGGTAGCAGTTATTTTTCCGAGTACATCGACCCCGACATATACGGAGAGTGCAATTGCACGCAAAAGAGCAACGCATGCAAATGAATTCTCTTGCATTTTGTGCATTTTCAAAAGGCGCTAATGGAATGCTCGCACAAGGGGATCTTGATGAATGAACTCATCGGTATCTACGTGAACGAGGCGCAGCCGAAAAACCAAATTGCCGCCGCGCAGTTGTTGTACTTCGCTTGGGATTCTCTTCAAGATATCGTTCACGTGACTAACGACGAGTACGTGCTACAGGTAGGTTGCGATGCTGCGCTTTATTCAAAATCCTATAATCGGGGCGGGCAATTCGCAAAGGGTCCTTTTGCGAGTCTCAAAAATCGTTTATTTTTGTTTCGCAAGTTCTCGAACAAAGCCAGCGAGGCGGTGCTCGGATTTAAAGCGGAGGAACTCGCGGGCAGCAAAGTTCAGGATTTTGCGACTTTTGACAATTTCACGCTGCTGCAGGAGCAGCTGCGGAGGGGCAGAGAATTCGTGGGTGAGGTTGTCTGGAAGAGCAAAGCCGAAGGCACGATCAAGGTCAACTGCACAATTTCACCCTTCAACATTCCAATAAGGTGAGATGTCGGATTCGAAACTTTACTCCTCGTTACGATTATCGCCGGCTTCCCTGTTTCGCCACATCAGTTGCCTTTCCAATTATATTTTTTATCGTTAAATTAAATATTGTAGATTATTTAATTTGAAGCAAACAGCGGCGTTTATCGACGTGCAAGATCTTTTATCAATGGTACTTACTGATTAATTCAATATTTAACGATAAACTAATGTCGAGGCTTTTCATCCGTACACTTGCCATTTCACGAAAATGTTATTAATTAAAAGGAGCAGTTATTTAATCAATTATTCGGATAAGAAAAACAAACATTCACGCTAAATCGAAATGAAGTGTAATTAATTAACTTTGCTCGTCCCCACTCGTTCAAATAATCACATCCACGTATAAGCGAGTACAATATCATATTTTCACTTGCAGCAAAACTGCATATTATGTTTATCGATACGATATCACGAGTAAATATGAGCCGATTTCTTCGAGCATGAACTTCCATACCCTTGCAGAAGAAGAAACTACTCAACCAAAAGAGCGGCATTCATTTGAATCAATTACCTCTTACAGTAACGTTATTTTGACTGTATTATTATAGTAACGCAGCCTTTGTCGACGTTTCGCGGGTAATATTTATAAAATATTTCTGTCAAACAGAGCCCCGAAGATCCACTGTAACAAAATTACATAATTTACTACTGGATTCTCCGATAACGAAGGTCATCTCGTTACTCTCGAGTGCTGCTGGTCAGGGTTCCGTCGACCCGGATGTTTCTGAAAAAATAGAGACAGTCTGTATTACAATGTTATTGGCAATTTTAATTAGATGAATTTTAAATTTAATTCGATTTTTTCAATGATTACTTTTATAATTTTTCTTAGCTTTTACAATTTTTTATCTAACTACTAATGTAAGTAATGTACAATGCACGTATATATATTTTCTTTTAATACAGGCAATAAAAATATTAAAAAACACTGAATTATATGCACCACGACTTAGGGAAGACGATCCACTACCTGTTTCTGATCCAATTATATCAGACTTGCTGGAGTCATTAATTTCAGTAAGTTTTAGTTAGATCCATGATTATTTCTGGTGTTTCGAAAGAATAAAAAAAATCAACGGTTAAATTGCCGGATAAATTTGAATTATAGTTATGTTTTTTTTTTAATTATCGTACATGTAAGGAAATAAACATTATATTTCGCATCTAATCAAGTTTATATTAATGCGCTCTTTATGAGATTAACTCGATGCATTTTTACTTCGTTACGTGAACGAATATTTACTAAAAATGCAATTACAGCAGAGATAATTCAAAGCTTATATATTTAAAGATTTATAAGATATTGATATATTTTAAATGATAAAAATTCACTGCTCTTACCGATAATTCCAATCCCCATAGGTTTCTAATGATACACACAAATCTGGTACTACACCCGTACGAAAACATTCGACCCAAAAGATTCTCTATCCGACGTTGATACAGACACAAGCAAAATTATTAAAAAATGCTGAAATCTCATCAGAACTGGAAGAATTACTGGAAACTAATTTCGAATGGGGCTTCGATATTTTTAAGTTAGAATCTCTAACTAATCGAAGGTACGTCCAATGTGATTTATCGATTTCATTGATAAAAAATTATGGTAAAATTTTAAAAATTACGGAACAATGCTAACGACCAAGAGCTTATATAATCTTACAGATATTTTATCGTAAAACTATTACGCGGTATTTTTGTAACGTAGCGTGTTCTAATTCAATAAAACGAGATGGAAATAATTATGATTTTTAAATTTATTATCATCGTAATAGATCTGTGTTTCGTTTTCGCCGACAAAATACTGTTATTTGAATATCAATTAGCAATCGCGATAGATATTAATTGGAAATTCGATAATTTAAGTGCGCGGGCGCGCGCGTGTGCGTACGAGGTATGAGTGAAAAATAAAAAACAAACGAGAGTTGAAACTTTTACTGTAATGAAATTTTGTAGCAAGTCATTGTCTACTTTTGATTCTCTTTGCTATTCCACCGACTCGCTTATTAAATATCACTGTTTACGTTGCATTTATTGCCGATACAAAATTAGCTTTTTTACTTTTACGTGGATACACAGAAGCACGGGTTCAAAACACGATACACCTACTATGCGGTGATTTTTGTAGCATCGGGCGCTCTGCATTAATGACTTGCACTATATAAAACATTTACTAGAGCTGGTTTCCGTTGTAGTGGTTTCTTTGAGGTTTACATGCTTGCTGTTTGAAAGAGTATAAATTACAGTTGATGGGGAAGCTAGGATTTAATTAAATCAGCTGCGATTTTTCCTTTGTTCCATTTTTAACGCGTTACGTTGAGAAAACATTGAAAAACCAGCCCTCGAGCAAATCGCTACAAGCGAATTTTGACTACCGGGACACTGGACCGCTGCATATTAAGTTGGAGGCGAACTGCTTTTGGTGTCGAAGACGTCGTTGAACGAAACGAAGTAAACGTCGCCATTGCAAATACCCGAGAACGCATCGATAATATCTTTGTTCGAGCCAATTTTTTAAATACGCACGCGACAACACTTTCGAGCTGAGTTTATTACCGCGATAATATTTTGAAAAGGGCTTTTATTCCTTGCAGTGTGACAGCGCGAATAGCGAGTCAAGTTGGAAACGTCTATTGACGCGATGCGCCGGAACATTGTTCCTTCTTACCTTAAATGCCCCTAAGCCTCGAGGCAGTCGTTGTTCCGTACACTTGAAAATGTCCCGGTTATGTTTCAATGTCTCTCGAGAAGCAAGTCCGACATAATCACTCTTGTTTCATCCCCACCAGGCCGCTGTACTTCCTCGGTATGACGCTGATGGACCACTACAGAGTTGCGGAAAGACTGGACTGCGACGAGAAGACGATGCAGAATTGGCTGACGATAATGGAGGCCAATTACAACATCCACGTTAGCTATCACAATTCCACACACGCGACCGACGTGCTTCAGGCCATTGCATGCTTCATGCGCTCCAAGAGGCTTCAGATGATTCTCGATCCGCTGGACGAGGTGGCAGCACTGATTGCCGCGGTCACCCACGACATCGGACATCCAGGAAAATCGAGGTGCGGGTATCGAACATGAGTTCTCGTTCCACGATTCAGGCGGATCGATAGCTACGATTTAGGGATCTATTGTGCAGGCTCAGTCCGGATAATTCTAGTTATTCTATGGGCATTTTTTACACTCGCGACAGCAGCGATCTAAACATGATTATCGACTTTTGACTCTCATCCGTTAAAACACGAAGGCATGAATTTGAATTAAAACTTTTTATTTTCTACTTGGAGTTTTCAACGTTCGCCGATAAAAAGCTGTTGTGGAATTTTCTAAGTTTAAACTAACTGTCGCTGAGTTTTATACGTCAAAGCTAATTTTTTAAACCAAAAAAATGTTTCCTCCTTTTTTAGGTTTTACGAGTCACTTTAGGCCTAAAAAACCGTACAAACTTTATTCGTTTAAGCTAAAAGATTTTCTGTATTATGATACGGGGAGTAATCGCAATATAAGCGAAACAATGTTTGGGTGCACAGCTTTAAAATATCTAATCAAAGCATCCTCTTGAGCTATTAAATAGCCAAATTTGAATCATACCGCGTAATCTCAATATGCAAAGCAATAAAACGAACATCTCGGCATAAGTAATATCTACGCGTTAAGGAAACAAATTGAAATAAGCGCTTTTATATATTTTTGAGCTTTCGTGAAAAAATTAGAAAAATGCGCATCGAGACGTAAAACTTCTATTTCTCCAACGACAATATGATTTACGTTGCTTGGCCTTCGTGATAATAGTTTTACATTTGTGAGACAATGATTATTTTTTCTTCTGCATCAACGTACATGCACGTTAGTACTTCGGTCATTTATCAGATCATACATGCACAGCATGTGAATAAATGGGAAAAAACAATTTTCATGTCGAGTATCACGAACTACTAATTTCGCGAAAGCCAAAAAGTAAGGCAACTTATATCGAGACAGAAAAATTCAAGTTTAATTATCTATCACATCTGATGTTAAACGTTTATTGATGTTCAAATTTTTTCAGAATAACTTATTGAGATGCTTAGGCAACGTCATCCGGACTCTGTATTGTATTAAAGTATTAAATAGATTTAAGTTATTAGCATTATTCGCGAAGTTGAAAAATTGAGAGGTAGAGGTGAAAATAAAATTCGTAAAAAAGACTTTTAACGGTTACAACAATAGCTGAATCGATAAATTGGGCAATATTAATTACACGCAGTTATTGCTTTAATCGTTAAAGTTTTGTGTCCTTTTTTATCACTACAGCCAATTCCTCTGCAACGCCAATAACAAGTTGGCCATCCTTTACAATGATTTATCAGTTCTCGAGTCCCATCATTCGGCACTCACTTTTAAAGTAACATTATCAGACGACAACGTTAATATTTTTAAGGTAAATCGTACCATTTGTAATATTTTCTCACGTAAACTAACCCTCTTTAATACATCTTCAAGTGCCTTAATCTATTTAATACCAATTAAAATAATCATTAATTAATATTTGACATGCCAGCGTTAAAACAAGGAATTTGAAAATGAGGCGATAAATTTTGCAAAAGCCAAACAGACAAATGTCCCCTGCTTCATTGTTTTGCAAAGAGCTTCAGGCACCGTGTAATTCTTTTGTAATTTCTGAAATGTATTAATTTCACAGAATCTGAACAGAGATGTATATAAATCTCTGAGGCAAAACATAATAGACATGATCCTAGCGACCGAGATGACGAAGCACTTCGAACACCTCGCCAAATTCGTCAACGTCTACAGCAATCGAATAAATGTCGATAACGAGGTAAAATTAAAAATGTCGCCATCCATCACACGAGTGCTTATAACAAATCATTCGCGTGCCACTCGCATTCGACTTTTTTGCGCCGTCTGCCATTTTTGCATCGCGCAAAATAAAATAACGTATCGGCAATTCGGAAACGTATTGATTTTGAAGTAAAATTGGACGGGCCGCCGTATCGATACCGCGTAGACGAGCGATCGTAATTGTGTTGACTCTTTTCTACAGCGCAACGTGAGAATTAGGAGGAAAAATATTATTTCCGTATTCGAGCATTCATTTTTTATTTGTACACTATTAATTGTAATAGAGGTATATTGCTTAGGAATTAAAAAAAGTCTCTTGGATTACTTGCAGAGAAAACTTTGGACCATCGAAAACATTGACGTGTACGTAATTGAAATTTTTCGAATTCCAACAACACGTAGATCAATTACGTAGGCATCTGTCATTCAAAATTTTTTAACGTTCACGTGCACGCGTGTTCGCGGAGATTGTAAATTTGTAGATTCGTCGCATACAGATGTCGTTGATATTGATTCGTGCAATTAGAGAAAATGAGTGATTATTCGTCATCGGACTCGCGAAAGGCGCGTGACTGCTTTGAAAATACCAGAAAATAACTGCGAAATGTCAAATTTGGATATAAAGATAAAGATTGAAAGAGCAGGACATTTTTGTTGCAGCTTATTCCCGACGAAATAGATACGTCCATGTTTTTGCTTCCGGAGAACGTGACTTTGACAAAGAGAATGATGATCAAGTGCGCCGACGTTTCGAATCCCACGCGGCCTTTAAGGCATTACATTGAATGGACGAGGCGCATAGCCGAGGAATACTTCAACCAGGTAACGATTATCCACCTTCATTTGTCCTCTTCCACCTCCACCAGTTCTTACGAGTCTTATGGGAGTTTCACATTTTCAATGCTGCATCCATTCCTTTCGCCTCGCCGACTTCTTCTGCATTTTTCTCTTTTGTTTGTACTCGCCTTAAAAAGAAACAATTACCTTATGTCTATATTACACAGCATGCGTAATGTTGTTCTCGATGTAGAACTTAACTTCGATATTTCAAGACTAATGAATATGGCACGCCTCGATAAGGTCGATGCCTTTCAAACTGCTTCTTTACCATTTATTTGTTTTAACTAAACTTTATTGATCGATGTCTCGGCGACTTGGCTGGTAACAATTACAAACGAACCGCAAATAGCGCAAAAATTAATAAACTATTTTACCGCGTATTCGGTGACGGAATGCTTACGAGTTTAAAGATCTTGGGTGTTGAAGTCCATCGCCGATGCGATGATCGAGGAATCATTTTTGTCCGAATGTAAAGATTGCACTCGAAGGGAGGTAAATGCATTATTGTTACTTCCCCTCGCTTATTATTATTGCAACGACGCAGTGCAAGTGAACTCGGTGTTGCTAAATTAAAAAAAAAAAAATGATGCTCGCAGAGGATCAGCTTGAAAATAATCTTTGCGCGTGGAATCGTTCGATAAACTTCCCTAGTCTGCCGCGTTATTTATGTTAACCTAAAATGATTTGCCGCCAATTCAAAGATTTAGCTCTTGAAAAATGATTTCCACTCCCGAAACTCGATAAAAGAAAAAGAGCAGCTTTAAGTTGTTGTCGATCGGAGATGAAGTGTTCGGTAAAAAGGATAAAGATGTTTTTGACCGAAAGAAAAGTTGCCGAGTAAGTCTTACGTAGCATCTGCTCTTTTCGTATGAATAGACGGAGGAAGAGAAAAGGAAGATGATGCCCGTCATGATGCCGATGTTCGACAGAGCCTCCTGTTCTATACCAAAACTGCAAATTGGATTCGTCGATTACATTATCAACGACATGATGGAGGCGTGGGATGGTGAGTGCACTCTTCTCCCTCCGTTGATATTCGCGGCATTTTCTTTTTTCGTTACAAAAAGCCCAGTATTACGATCCATTTTTTAATAACTGTCTGCTTAATGGGGAATCATCCAGAATGTTAGACACGCGCTACGACAGTACAAGGCATGTAAGAGCAGAAGACTTTTTCACATTTCCCAAAGATTGAATCACATTTGACACATACTATGCATTAGATCCGAATTAAAGTTATTTTCGAAATTAATAAGTCCTTGCTGATTCACGCATTCCGTTGATTATCTGCCTTACCTGGTGAACAAATTATTCACACGGGATGGCCCGCATATCAGAGCGTATAATTTACTAGTTTCAAAGTATAACGAAATAAATAAGACGCATCGCGTGCAACTCTAAATTTACGAATGCACAAGTTTAAGAATGTATTTCGCGTGTCGCGTTGTATCGATGTTGGGCTGTTGTCGAGTACGACGATGACACGTTTGGTACCGTCCAACGAACCATCCGCAGGTCGTCCACGAATCGGCCGCAACAGATCGCGAAAACAATGCAGATGGGCTATTTTTATTCGACCCTTTTCGGCCATTCCGCCACGACAGCCTCCTTTACGGGTGATTATCGCTAGACAATTTTAATGCGCGACAAGCTCCTCTCGGTTTCCATACAAACAAATCTATAATTAGACACTTCCCGTGTCGTTCTTGTCTTGCCGCATTCTCACCTATGCTCTCGGTAATCCGCTAACACGAGGCCCGCGCGAGCGACTCTAATGCGTAATAACATCGATACAGAGCTTCGCTTCTTAATGTAATTTCCACGTCCTTTTAAACAATATATTAATATAATTTATGAACGAATTGGTTAGAATTCATCAGCATACCGGAGATTCTTGTAAATATGAAGTACAACTATGAAAAATGGAAGGAGTTTAACGTGAGTAAAATACATGTAAATTAACCGAAACATTATTCACCGTTCTAGTGTTGATATTTTTATATTTCACGTTGTAATACAGGAACAAGGCATTACGACTCTAGAGGACATCGTGAAGCTACAAGAAAATCCAGATTACAACTCTTTGAAAAATTAGTTAGCGATTAAAACAAAGTTTTATTTTGAAGAAATAGAATACTATTGTAAATAGATGAAAGTTCACTTTATAGCCGAATTCGAAAGGAGATAATATTTCGATTAAACGTCTGCTGGTGCTTAAAAATAAATGAATATTATTTAAAGTAATATTATTCAAATGCGAAACTTCCACTTATATTTAAAATCGAATTATTTCTTCGAGAATCAAAATATTCTAAAAATTAAATTATGTACAATAAGCATAAGAAATTTATGCCTAAGAGTTAATTTAAATAATTAAGCAGAGTATACTTTATTTTGTTAAATAAAATATTAAGAATATGTGTCGAGTACTTTTACTCAGATTGAAAAATGTATTTTTGTAGTTCAAATATAATTGTAAGTAATAATAATACGATGAATCTAATTATAGGAATATATTGTTTCTTAACTGTCTAAAGCTTTTTTAAATATAGTATTCGTAAAAAGCAGTGAACTAATTTCTAGATTATTTTCAAACTCTCAATTTATGTTTTAAATGTGTTTCAAGTTGCTTAAACTAACTAAATGCTAAGTTTGCGCTGGAAATTATTTCTAGTACCTTCGAATATAATAATTTTTATAAACATATATTATTTTATTCACGCCTTACAATTACGGCTCTAATATTATTTTTACAATTTATTATAAATACACTGTTGCTGGTGTACGTAATTTTGTACGTTCGCTTTTACAGTATAATCTAATAAACTTTGGTCGGATAATAAAATAAAAAGTACACAATGGCCTCAAAGTTAATTGAACAAATCATTAATTCTTTTTTAAAAGTACTTATGAAATACTAAAGAGTTACTTTAAATTTACTCCGAGTAGAAAGTACGAGTTTGGTATTGACAATATCTAAGAATCATTAAATAAATTTATCGAATAAAAATTTTTTACAGCTACCCGAAATTTAAAAAGCGGATGAATATCAACAAAAATAGATCAATTCACTTTAGACGATGACCATATGTGGTGACGTGTCGCAAGATTTCTCATTGTAAGTTTACATGTTGCGATGTGTTTAAAATAAGCACTTGGGAGATAAAATTCTATATTTATGGTAACGTTTCAAAATTTTACAAGAAAGTAATTTTTTATTATCATATAATTACATCTATCGAATTTTAAACGTATAAGATATTTTACATCGTGCGAGCAAAAATAAAACAAAGTTAAAAATAATTTACTTGGAGAGACAAATAATATTTTTGCATTAATAGGCTTAGTTTCTGAATATTCAAATGAAGTTCTTATTGTATAATATTAGTTTTTGTGTGCATTAAAATAGCGGAAACTTTTTACACATACTTTGTCAACAAGTTTCGTAATATTTACAATAGTTAAAAAAAAAGTTTTTTTACGAGTTTAACTTGACGAAATAGAGCAATGGATAATTACAAGATATTCGTCATTATAATAGAATATAATTAATTGCTTTATTCAAAATATGATAAAAACTTTTGTTTGATTTTGTTAATGAATCACCTTGATTCAAACTTCAAGTTTTCATTTAATTTTTAATAGTTTAATAGTTGTGTGATTTTTCGAGCTTCGAAATACGTAGAAAAAATGTATAATTATAGAATGAAGCGATATTTCAAAGAATTTTAAGCATAATGCACAGGCGATGATAAAGTTCTCGGGTAAATCTAAAGCAAACGACGTTCGTTTTCGCTTTTTAACGTACGAAGTGGTACAGATCGTATCGATAGCGAAAACTTAAAAGTCTCGATACAAATAAGCATCAAAATGAGTTTCATTAAATGTTTCTTGCATCTCGTTATCGTTAATTTCAATAGAGTTGGTAAAGGAATTATTAAATTTAAAAGGCTCGTTAAAAAATATGTAGAAAACGAATCTACATCGCGCGGAGTGATTCGTGTGCGAAAGCACTTTAATTTGATAATAGCGCACCGCATTTACAATATCTTTTTAAGCTACCTAGACATGAAAAGTTATCACTGAGAATGTGAGCTGAATAAAAGTGTGCAAAAATAATAACATCCATTTTTATGACGTTGCGATTCAACTCGGAGAGGTAAGATCATTGAGGTGTCATAGATCCTCGTCGATCTTTAAATCGGTGTAATTTTAACAAATTCAAATTTTACCAATTATTAATTGTAACCACAGACACCTGCACTTTTGTCTTGAAAGTCACAAAATTAAGCAACCGACGTCGGTCTTGAAAAAGTAGTTACAGTCTCACAGGAAACAGAACTAGCGAACGTCTGCAATACGCGAATTGGGATAATTTGATAATTTCAAGTTTTTATAGGACATTCGAAAAATTTCGGGCTTGGAAAAGGAAAGGGAAAGTATCGATCAGTGTTCGTACCAATTTAGTGCTCCCAACAACACTAATGCAAATAAATAAAATGAGAAATAATTTTGAAATATTCTGACATGAAATACAGCACCTTTGTATCTGCAGCAGAGTCTTGCTATCGAGCGGAAAATCTTAGAGTTGCGAAACGCAGCCGTGAATCACATCGACTTTAGTTGGTTGCAAAATATAAAATTTGCTAGATGCGAGAAAAAGACGTATAAAGGTCACAGATTAAGCGACTAGCGAATGAGTTCTGAATATAATGAATACTAAGTAAATACTGGAAGCCGTTGCTCCAAGTGGTGGGGATAAATCACGAACATCGATCGGATTAAAAGCCGAGCACAAAAATCGCGAACTGACCTTCTCCGTCCATCATTGCCGTTGATTGCACTGCACAAACGAACTCGAATGGTCACACGCCTAATTTTTTGCAGATGTCACGCGGATTCGGGCAAATTTAGCGGACAGTCTTACAACTAAACTCGATCGCGCTCCGTCCTTTAGCTCGAGGATAATCTTTGGCTGCAATTGCATTAAGCAGACCGCAAGAGCGCAATACTCGATATTTTTCCGGCGACGATAATTTTGTTATCCGAGCCCTTCTCAACCCATTGCAAGCGCTCAACGGATAAAGGATTTTCCCTTTCGAGTCCCGCGCTCCCCGGACGAGTAGCGAAAGTAAAACAAAGGCTTGCGAAATTACGCGCATAGCGAGCAGAAAGCAGAAAAGAGTCAAAGGAAGAAAGAAGCGAGGCGCACTCGAGAGAAATAATGAAGGTTCCTACGACTGCGAAGCAGTCGCGTGTAATGCACGGGCGTGCAGGCGTGCAGGCGAGCGGGAGCAAAACCGACCACGAAAACGCAGCGAATGACAATAGACGGATAATGCGATGCCAAGGCGGCACATTATCGCGATCTGCGCCGAGAAGAAAAACAGGAAGAATGTGATGCCGTGCATCTCCCTGTGCGCGTAGTCGTGCGCCGCTGTTTATCTGGGTTAGTCCTACCTGCATCCTTCCTATCGTTGCGCGATGATGATTGCTACTATGATCCATGCGCATCATGTAATGGCGATCCACCGCAAGGCTCTGGTTGCTTTCTTTGGCTCTGCGCTATTGTCTGGGCTCTGGTACCTACGTCGCCCGTCACCAACTCAAATCCCTCGTTTCTTGCATTCGCGGCTTACAGTTATGCGGCAACATTTTTCATTTAGCTCGAGTCTTCGCTCGAAGCTTTCCGTTACGCTACTGCGTTGCTTTTCTTTCGGACTCGTGGTTTCCTTTTTTTTTATCGCACGTTTCAAATATTGTAATTGGCAAAGTGAAACGGGCGCGGGTTTCCGCTAAGGACGTCGAGTCAATTTAAAATTCCGTATTTGCCGAAATTATTATTCCTCGCACAGTGTGTTAAAGCTGAATAAAAATATATAACCCCCATCTGCGTAAGTTATTGACAACTTTTTGCAAATTGGAAAAGTATTGTTTGAAATATTGCAAATATGAGAGTTTCTGCGCGCGCCGTTGTTTAATAAAGTAAATCTCAGTTTTGTATCAACAATGTCAACAAAAACGCGGGTCGACGAATAATTTTGCTATTTTAGCAAATTTTTTTATTAATAAATTAAAAGCTTTTGAATGCATAACGATGCACGTGAAATTACAACGTACGTTAAAAGATGTCACGACAAATATGTGGATACTAATGCGCTTTTAAATCAAGAGCGACCGTATTTTTATTTAAAAATCTACGCGAAATTTTTTTTATAAAAAGGCCAATAATGGCACAGCTTTTTCAAAATCGGTAAAACGATACTGACAAATTATTTGTTTGTTACGCAGAGAAGAGCATAATTTTGTTGGTATGAGACAAAGATCTAACTATTCGTAAAGATTTCAAGTTTGAATTGTACTTACATTGGAAAAGTTCTGGTTGTGTGTATTCGACTTTGAGTAATGAAACACAATGAATTGCTATATTTGGTTTTCCTTCGACACAAATTCTCGCGAGTATTTAATACTTCACTATTGGATTACGATTTTCTTAGTAAGACAATGGGTACACAATTAAATGATTAACAATCTATAGTACGGCCATTGCATTTGTTCTCGACATTGATATCCGAAACTTTACAATTGCAAAATACAAATGAAATCGTATCCGCGCGATGTGCTCAATTGTAATTTCTGTCTTATGAGCTATAATTTCATTTTATTTAATCAATTTTTGCAGTTTAAGTAAGCAAATACTATGTACAACAAACTTAATGCTACACAAAGTTTTCTATCAATAACTACCGAATAAGAAATTAAAATATCTCACTTAAAATAAGCTGCAAGTGTTGACAAGACAAATAATTCGATTGCATACGTTTCTACGTCGTCTAGGAGTCCCGATATTTAATAAATTTGACCTGCCATTTTCATTCGCGAAAGAATATAGTGTTAAAGATTACACAAGGAATGCTTTGATAAACAATATGTTTAAGAATATCGCATTTTTATTACAAGCATACAGATTTCTACTTATAATAATATTTAGAAGCAGTAGTGGCTTTTCAAGAGGTTGACTTGTATTTTTTTAAAATAATCGTGAAAATAGACCACACGGATCTCATCATCTTTCAAATAAAGAAAAAGTTTTTATTACTTAAAATTAAAAAACATTCGAGGCGTAATTTATACCGAAAGACTCACAACAGCCAATGTATTCATGCTTAGACTAAACAGATTGAATCCGCTAAATTTACAATATTTAATACTTCTGAGCATCATAATCTTTACCAAATATGTCGATCTGTTGGAGAAATTGTACCATTTGCAGGCGTAACTGAAATAAATTTTGGTCCAAAATGCATTACAATTATAAAGCTTGACAAATAAATATCACTAGAGTTACCAGCTGTCGAATATTTTCAAACTATTGTCGATAATTATTTGGCCGGTGTGAAATGTTGAATAAAAGTGAAAGCAGCATGCAAATACAATGGGGGTGTATCTTATCGACTCTCCAAAATGATCCACTTTCATCAAAACCTATTCAAAATGAAAGTTTGACGTAAATTAGTCGTTAAAAGCCTTGCTGCAGGTAATAAATATTATTAGTCGTATAATTACTAAAGCTAACGTAGACGAGATTGCCATCGTATTCAAGAGAGCGAGAATCACCCAGCCGTAAGAGTAACAATCTTCGATAAGACCGGCGTATCTACAAAAATATGGAAAAATGAAAAAGGCATCTCTTTTTTGAAAGTCGACGTGTTACGCAAAATTACCGAATTACTAGTTCGTGCAAATTAATCGCATCAATTAAGTGGAAGTATATAATTTGATCTCCTTTTTTGAATACGAAAAGTTGATCCTCAACAGCATCGGATAGTTTCGAAATTTTTTTTAAACGAAAGCTGCGAAAAGAACGGTACAACCATTGTTTTTGTTACTTTTAGTAAACGAGTCGATTAACGGTTCTTCCCGAATACTGATTAACCAATTTACATTAAAAGTGCTTAGAAAATGAATTACGAATGCAGATACAAATGTTGGTGCAAAACTTTCGTCAACAAACATTCGTAGCTGATTTATAATTCTTGCATAGTGTCAAGACTTGTGTCAATAGCTTTATAAATTCACTATTTATTGAAAAATAAACACTCGTCGATTAGTTATTTTTTAATTTTAAGATTCCGAGTAAATAATGTCGTTAAATATCTATTAGTTTTAATTTTTGCCTATTTTATATGTATAAATCTTACCAAATAAGATTAAACAGTGCAATAATATTTTGTACAAGAAGCATAAATCCAAGATCAAATACCACCAACGTTAATAAAGTTGGTATCCCTGCAAAAATGAAATGTAGAAGTAACGGATAATAATATTTTTCCACGCTGATTCCATATTCAGCATGAATTGGAAATCTTATTGAACGAGTAACATTTTTTTGCGTTGTTATACAGTCCAATACAGAAACAACCAAAGGTATTGTTATATAAACAGAAAATGTCAACCACATAAAAGCTAAAAAAATTACATATTCTATTAAATAAAACATCAAAAGTGTCATTACAAAAATATTTATCAACATTTATATTGTTTTCTTTCTTTTTTTTTAATATTATTCGTTTACTCGTTTATAAATTTTTCTATTAAATCAGCCTTATGGATATTATTTTTTTATAAAAAAATTATTAATAAAATTTCACTCATTTTTCAACATTTACTTAAATAAAATTATCCAAAATTTCTTGAATACTAAAATTCAATATTAAAATATTTTACGACATTGAATATATAACTGTATTTTTAGGTTTAAACTGAACTATAGCAATAAAAAAGTATTCATTTGTAAGATGAAAAATAATTATTCGAAGCAAATATTTTTACCTAATTTTTTCTACGTAAATATTAAAGCGGATAACATAAAAGCCGATGAAGCTGATTATTAAATTATGTACAGGATTAGTAAAATTTTCTTTAAATAATAAAAATTATTATTCAATTTAATCATTTCAACGTACAAATTGAAGTTTTTATCTTTAAAATACAATAGAAACTCGATAAAATAGGTGGAACACTAATGATCGATTCAAAAACTTTTTTCATAACTTTATAAATAAAAGTTATAACGTGTACGTAATATCGACCAATGACATGAAAGCATTCGAATAAACTGTAAATCTTGAAGGTTTTTTTGGAAAATTGCCAAATTTGAATAAAGCATAATACAATTATCACGAGAAGTAGCAGTAATAATGTAATGAAAAACAAAACTAAACAAAAGTTATAACGCAAATGTTTTTTTTAACCAACGACTACTCACATTAAAATTATTGTATTGCAATTAGAGATTTAGATTTTTACTTTATTCTTCAACATGAAACTATCAACTCTTATATAGTAAGTTTTTCAAATATTAAAATTTTAAGACAAAATAAGTTGTAGCAGAAAACGGGTGATGTAAATAAATTACAAATACTAATTTACTGTTACTGTGTCGAGGAAATAAAGTGTCAATGAGAAGCGATTAAACAATTGATAAAAGTAATAATATATGCATATAAGCGTGCGTAAATATATTTTCGATATGTTTACTCGCATTTTCAAGTGATCGCATACAGATACAGAAATACAAATATTTTCAATACTATTTTGTATTTTTTATACACGTATATACTCGTGTATGTACTTGTTCTCAAATGATATATTACAAGAATTTCATCAATCATGGAAAAAATATTTTTGGCTTAGCTAATGTAATAACTACGTCGACTATAATATAACAACCAGCTTTCATTCGCTATTGAATTTTTTAAAATAATTTTCTAAACTTTTTCCATTCTTTCTGACGTACTTATTTTAGAAGAGCGTCTCACTACTAGCCTGTGCTCGACCCAATTCTGTGATTTAGTGTTTAACTTTTCTATTTATAACGTACTTTTTAATTTTTGGTGCACTGAAACTTTCGAAAAAAGTATCCAATCGCTTCCCGAATTTCAGTTCTTTTATTTAAAAAAAAAGTACTTAACAGCTACTATTTAATGGAGTATCTAACCTGCGTTAAGTATTGTAGTAACTTGATTAATTGAATTATTTAGAATTATATCAAAAATTAATCGAATCATAGATGCTAAGAGATAATTTTCGAATAACAATTAAGAAACAAATTTAAAGATTCGATTTCTTTATTTATTGGTAATTGTTATGGAATATCGAAGAATTTTATAGGTATTGATTTTGATGCAGACTATTGGACGCATATAATGTTATTTGCATATGAAAGAGCTCCATAAAAATATATTAATGAAAGTATAAATTTATTTATCAAAATACTTTTTGCTATATTAACTTTATTAAAATTATAAATTTAATTCTTTACACAAAATCATAATAATTAATACTTAATCTTAATATTAATAATAGCGATAATAATAATAGTACCTGAATAATATATTGCATTTTTATAACCAATCGCCATAGACTTATGTATTACTTTTATTTCTTCTGCGTCAATCATCGCGTTCCAAGTTTTTTCTATCTTTACGTAAACTTTTTTCAACTGAAAAAATTTAATTTTCTGATAAATTCTTATAGATAAATTTTGAATAAAATTATTCTGACATTTATCAGTTATTTTCTGCAAAATTTTTTCCTTAAAATTACGTTGTTCATATTATGGTAAAACTATTTCATCGCACATAATTACTTATTTTCTCAAGACAATTGACAATTTTTGACGACTAATTACGGATAATAATTAATTGATATTAAGAGGCAAAAATATTTAATATTTATATTTAATTATGTAATTAACAAACACATGTCGTAACTGGAGGTATACAATGTATTTAAGAGACACCTACCGTGTCTGTGTACTTATCTAAATTAAAAACTCTCGTGCTCTTTTCAATATCAGTAAATACCTTACACTTATATCGTTTGTAAATCTTAGATCATTTTCATAAAATATTTCATTAAATACATTATCTAAATTATTTCCAATATTCATATATGCAAATACATATAAATTTTAAATGAATAAAATTAATGTGTACGTACCTGTTCCTTTTTAATAATACTTAAGAGTAATTTAAGCAATACGCCAATTAAGTAAATTTGGCTGATTAAGTTTTCAATAACAATACTTTTATTAACACCTATTTCTTTATAAATTCTAAAAGACTGTATTTATTTTATATTTAATAAATTCGAGGATAATAATATATTTTAAAAATATTAATAAAGTTATGGATACAAGAGTTATTAAATGTTATTTATTTCTTACCAATGGAATTATTAGCGAAACCGTACATGTGAATACGTAACACCAACAAATATAATTTTTCCAAGTACTTTGAAAAACCCAAAGACCAATAATTTTTTGGAGAAAAATCGTCCATTTCCAATAAGTACTTTCGAAAAGTTTCACATTTTTACAATTTTTACTGGAAAATTGTTTCAGATTTTGCATTATCTGGCCACAAAAAATGGTTCTGTGTGTATCTAAAATTATAAATCGGTTCAAAACAATAAATTTTCAAAGTAATTAATTATAATTAACTAATCGTAAGCAGCTTATACAATAAGATATATAGGTATACAAATCTTATCATTTTATTTTGACATTTTGATTTACAAAGAAAATATTTTTATTCATTCCTCTAATTAAATATTATATGAATAAATTATAATTTTCGTTGAATTTGATACTGTATAATGCAAAATCCTTAAATTTTGTAAAACACCTGACATATAAATAATCTTATAAAATATGATCATTGAGTAATAAACTAATTTTTTTAATATAAATTCTAATTTCTGTACTTATAAAACCTATAAATATAAAAAATTATGAGAATCAAAAGCAAAAGTCGGTTATTAACTCATTTAATTAAAAAAATTTTTTAATTCTTTAAATAATGTTAATATGTATTAAAATAAAAATTGTCAAATTGGTTTTTATAACCCTTACTATTGAAAAATACTGTACAACTGTCTGTGTATTACTGAATTAGATCTCTACGCGAAACAGTGGAATATTAATTATATGGAAATGCAAAATTAAAAAATTATAAAGTGCAATTTAATCACTGCTATTACCGTTGCGTAAGTATATAGTTCGCGTCAAACATAGAATTCATCTATGATTAAACCATAGTTTTATTTCTCTCAGTATGAATCTGAGCATTTATAATTTTATGTAAAGTGGAAAAGGCTTTATTTCATAATTGCCGGAAAATTGTCTATAATTTACAAATCTTAAATAAACATTAAATCGATTCTATTATTTTATCATCAAGTTATTTTAAAATAAATTTTATGTGTATTAATAAATTCATTATTATCTACACAAGATATATTAAATAAAGAAAAATTTTCTCGTATAAATTTTTAATATCCGAAAATAATTTTTAATTGCGTACTAGTGAAATATGATATATATTTAATAAAATATTAAATGATCTTTTCGCGTGATAAAAAGTGCATTAAATTAAGGTACTTCTACGCCATTTATGAAAGTAGATGTGTTCTACGTATTTAAAAAAAACTACTTGAAAATACAAGAGTATTGACTTAAATACCAACGACGTTATATTGAAATAAACCGAGTCAAACTCGACAAGCCATGATTATTTAAACAGGATAAATCGTTGAGTTCGCATCGTTGAGTTAGAGTATGCAAATTTATGAATTGTTCGTACATTTCAACAACAATCAACAAATAAGCAATACATTTCATATAGCTTGGAGAGGAAAAATAAGTATTTTAAAACTTTCGATAGATTTACGTAATTTGTTACGTCGAAATCTGGTTTTGATTAGCTGGTTTCTTCGATACGGCGGAAAGCAATTTAGTTTCCTCTGCACCGTTCAACCCTTAAAATCGTTAAAAATTGCTCAGGGATTATAATTCGCATTATAATTAGATTATCCGACGTTCGAGGCCAGCTTACGAGGTTTAACGTGTTTGGAAAAAAGTTAATTAGATACGAATTAACGTACCCTCTGCGAGTTTCGTCGGAGATTTCGTAGAAAGAAAGCAAAAGGCTTTATTATTGCGAAATGCGCAGATGACAGATAAGCCGCAAGGAGTGCGTAGGCATCGCGAGGCAATAATAATACGAAGTATGGAATGCAGATCGGTGTTTGGAGTGCAAGACTCGTGACGTGGAGAGAGAAAGAGAGAAAAGGTCTCTTTTCAGCAACGATGTCATCCACAGCAAGGGTTCGCCAGGACGTCCACGCTGGTGGAGGCGATGCTGGAGCGCAGCACGGCGGCGCGCCTCTTGCAAATTGAAGTTTCCTTTTTCTCTTTCCTTCCCCACCGTTCTCAATCGTTATTTCCGTTTTGTTTTATTCCCTTCTCGTTCCGTTGCTCCACTCGCTTTCGCTCACCTTTGTTTCCCAAACCATCAGCTGAGTATCTTTCGAGCTTTTCGTTTCTGCGCCCCTTCCTTCCATTTTCCTCCTCACCGACCGACGATTTCAGTTCTTCCGCGGCGCTTTTTAGCACTTTTCCCGTCCCGCAAAATGCTCCGGTCGAAAAGCATTTCTAATTAACATCCCTGACTTTCAAAAAGGGTTCGAGTGCGCGCAATACACAAGCTTTTTGCTGTAGAAATTTCACGTGCATTGCTTGTGGGAGACTCTGTGCAACGCGCTCGCCTCAAATAATAGAAAAAATCCTACAATTCACGGGGCTCGGGTGATCAGATCGAATTTTTAATCGTATGGTGAAATTCGATCCGGCATAATCCGCGTCGCTGCGATATGTCGAGTCAGCCAGGCGAGAGCCGTAAATTGATTAGCGATTTTGTCCTTTTTTACGCACCCATACATGTATATATCTATGGGCTTTTGCAACTTTCTAATTTGCTCACTGCGACTCGCTTAAAAAATATGGACTCTTTTGTTCGTTGCGTTCGAGTGCTTTTTCGACTGCGCCAAAAGTATTTTCACGTGGGGAAAATTCAAGCTTGTACCAAAAAAAAACTCGAGTTTTCCAAACGCATGCTTTTGGTTTTAACTAGTAGATGGTCCATCGTATTTTTTTCTACTCTAATTTTCCGAAGCTGCGCGTTGCGATTGGCCTTGACTATGTTTACATGCATTTCCGACTTCTTCTCTTCTCTGTGGGCTAATTTACTCCTCTGTATTTTAAATATTCGATTAAAGGCGTGTTCTCGTAATTAGTTCTTACACGAGAGAAGTTCATTTTTATATTTTTTTATAATTGGCTGAGAAAATTCATGTATGTAGACACTGCGTTGTCGCAGTCTTCGTCAAAGTAATGCATATAGCTTACCATAAATAATGCAGTTTGGTCTGATGCACGCGTGTACGTGAGCACTCTAATTAAATGAGAAGCTCTATAATGATTAACGCGATTGTCTCTTATCATTGCATCATTCGTAGTGTAAATATATAACTTTTTATAGTGTTTTTTATGTCACACGGCTTTTAATGCACCAACTTCGCTTAGCAATATAAGAGAAATTTATTTACGACTTACTGTCTCGTATTTGTTAGAAAATTTTAAAGCAAAGCAATAATACCGGAAAATATTTCTTCTATGCTTGTATGTATGCATTAGGTACAATCATTGTAAATGTGTATTTATTGTATTATAACTGGGTATCATTATGTATGCGCATGTAATCTAAATGTACAAATCAAATAGGATGAGGATTGTAATAGAAACAGTTGTGTATTGGATCGAAAAATAATACTTTTTAATATTATAAATATGAGCCATTCATTTTATTAAATTAAATTTTATTTGAACAACGAAGAAGTAATAAAAAATAGCTTAATTCGGTCTAACTTTATATTATTAATATAAATTTAAAGTTTACTCCCTAAATTATCGATCAAAATCAAAATTTCTATCTAAATTAAATTTATTTACAAAATAACTATATATTTACGGTATTATTTACTATGTAAAAGATAAAATAATGAAATCTAATATTAAATTACGTTTAAATTTTATAAAAGAAAGTGAAAGTCAGCAATTTTTTTTTCAAAATCACATTTTTACTTTTCTTGATTTTAGAAGTGAATCTCTATGAACTTATGTATGATCAAAAAAGTTACAAAAAACGCAAAAAATTATTTTTGCGAATACACTGAGTTTTTTATGTATTCTTTTCAGTAACTTGCCGTGTGATTCGAAGCCAATTCTGTTGATTCTCGTAGTAAATGAGAATATTTTAGTGATTATCCTTTAACATAAAAGGCCCAAACAGTTTTATAACTACAAAGTCACTAACACGTTTACGCCCAGAAGTTTAACAATATAATATATAATATCGATTAAAGAATTAATAAAATTATAAAATCGACAGAAATCTAACGCATCTAGTTGCAACAATTTTCAAATTATCAAAATGCAATTAAAAATTAATAGAGTAAGATATTTTTTTTATGGTTCTTTTTAATACATTCTGTATAAAGTCTGTCAAAAGGTCAATGAATTTTATATTTAGCACATTAGTAATTCCAAACATTAAGTTATTTCTGTAAAAACTTAAAAAACATTAAACGAAACTTGACGTAATAACAAAAAACCAGTTGAAGAAATACAAATCCCTTAATTAAGTACGAAACATCATCGATTACAATTATACATGTTGATGGTAAAAATAAAATTTATTATTTTTGTTATAAAAATATATAACATTATTTCCGTTGATGTTCAAGCCCGAAAAAATTTTTGAGGAAAGACGTTTTACTTTCAGAGGGTCGAAAAACAGTAGTGTAATATATTGTTGTCGCTTAAAATCAGAATTAAGCGTTATTGCTTATAAAACAAATTGTTTTAAAAAATTACTCCTTTCATCGAGTTTTCTCCCGACAACTTAAAAAATACATCACAATTACAAATTTATTTTAAGAGAGGAGAAAGGATAGTTCGAAAGATGATTTAATTTGTAAACAAAATCATATTCAGGAAAATTTTCGGTGACAATATTCACATATATTTAAATAATAATCAATACTCTTTCACTCAAAGGGCTATACAGTCAGAGAAAGTAGATGAAATTAAAATTGAACGAAAAACTTTCGTCTTTAAATTGATAAAAATCGCAAAAGCTTAATGAGGAAAATGAAGACGATTTTAGTGATTAATTATAATATGAATTAAGTATAGTAACAGTTTTATAAATAATCCTAATATATAATGCAAATCAAATTGTGAGCTTTTAAGAATGTAAAAAATATATTAGTTTTTATTGTATTGCAAAGTATGCAATCAGTAAAACTTTAAAGTAAAACAACATTATTTAATAAACATTAAATTATTTTTCAAACTTACTTTGCACTATCTTCTTATTGTAGGTGATTTTAAAAATTTTTAAAAAGCATATCGATACTTTAATTGTAGTTTACAATTACACGTCAGGCTAATGTCACCAAATTATTTTTATCTCTAAATTATTGTAGATGAAATTCCTTCGTGTATTTAAAATATTCTTTGAATTTTATTTTATGAATTTTGTCTATTAAATCTCTTAGGAAAAAAATCACCGAGAAAATTATGCTTCTGACAAATTAATGCAGAATTTTAACTTTCATTTCATAGTGTATATTTTATAAATATAAAATGGTTTTGTAGTAATAGAAATTAATTGTATACGTAATACACAATATAAACAAATTTTTTTAATAGTTTTAAATATCGATATTCCTTAGATATGCATGTAGAATTATTTAAAATGAGTTTTTAGTCCATAATTTTATAAAGATATTTTTTACATTTTTTCTCCATTTCAATACCAAAACTTCTAATTTAAAAAAAAATTTTACGTAAATTCAATTCAACTGAGAAGTGCTCATCGAATAAAAATTTGTTGCTCGAGTTCTTCAGTACACAAAAATGCTAAGTATAATTACAGAAAATTTTCTTGTAAAATAAATTTCATTCTCGCTAATAAACTTTTAATAATAAAACTAATTTGTAAAAGATGAATCGAATGCGTACTTGTTATCATTAATGCGAAGTAAATCCATTACAAACAATTTCGAACGAATAATAAGAAATACGTAACGAAATAAATTATAGAAATATAAGATAATAAAGGTATTGATTATAGCTGGATTTAATTTGGCAGTTTTGGATCGTCGTGTCGATGAATTAAAAATTTTCGTAATTTCTCGAAAGTAGAAATAAGTAATGCTGGCTGAGTTACAAGTTCCAGCTTTGAGTTTCAGTGAAACTGTGCATGATGTCAACGTAATATTGATAAGGAAGTAATACAAACGGATGGCCAGATGGTAAGCTACATATAATATCTACATAGAAGGAAGTGACGTGTAATACAGGTTGTCCCGATAATGAATAGACGCTATAAAAGTCCTGTACTCAACAACTCATCAATGTGACACTAGATAAACATATTTAAAAAATAAAAGACTACCGTAGCTAGAAAAATATATTTTTCTAACGGACAACAACAGTTCATGAATATTTAGGATGCGCGACTGTTTATCTTGTTAATTATGACAGGTTGTGCGAGTAATTACCATATCTGTCCGCGATAATGCAACTCGAGCTTTTGTGTCAACTATTGTTCGAGCATTAACTTTACTCAATTTCAGTAAGGTGACATGGATTGTGGCGAGTCCAAAAGTCATAATCATTTATCATTATTTTATAAAAATTACTGTAACGATACTGCTAATTATAACTTAAATTGGTAATTAGCATAATTCTCAAAAGAAGCTTGGCAGGTTTATAGCGAGTAATAAAAGTTTTCACTTTGTCATCTTTGAAGAGTTTACGAAAATAAATTACGAAAATATGCGTATGGATTTATTGTTTGGAAAAATGCCATTTTATTACTTCGGTCTTCGAACAATGATATAAAATAATAACTGTCACGTGCCACTAACTAAAATTACAATTAAAAAATCAGTACTAAATTTGAAGTAATTAGCAGTGTTTTGAAGCTCTTCGATTTAAATAAACTTCCATCAATCGGACATTTAAAAAAACCATTATGATTTCTTAAAGACGTTAAAAGTTGAAAATCGTGCTTGGTTGTGTTCATTACTGTCACTTCAATGCATTTAGAATCTTCAAATACTTTCGAATATTTAAGACGATAGAAATCGTTACTCGCGTGCTTCTAATTTATCGTGCAAACGTTAACTCGGTGCATTTAATTTAAACTTCGATTTTTTCGGATGAAATTGACGATGCGTTACACAGGTGACGTGAAAAATGCGTCAAGTGCACATCGCCAAAATCTTAAAATCCAAGTTCATTCTGCCCGTTTTTATTGAAATTAATTGCGTGCACTAGCTCTGCGCTCAGTTTTAATCCACGTACTTTTACCGAATTATCGAGTTTTATTAATTTACGCGCGCAGTAATTCATCGATTGATTCGGAAATAAATTTTACAGCAGCATAAATTAACTAATAAAAATCCGGAGTTATTCAAAGGCGGTATTTGTTATTTCCCCCTGCCCCCTTAATTTATATACGCAAACGCAAACGCACACGCATTTGAGGTTTCTTCGCGCGACTCTTCTTCTCGAATGACACTCTTTCGTCCCCTGCATCAGCGATTTTACATCCCAAAAATCATTAACATCCGAAGCCACGTCGTGTTTCCTCCGCGTTCGCTCTCTCGCAGCGACTGTCACTCATGGAAGTGTCACCTGCGGTTAATGCACTCGCGAAACAATCGTCTCCGGTGAAGGCTCGCATTACGAACTCGCACTTCAGCACTAAGACGACACGCCATAAAAATAGCCTAATAACCGCAGCTGCCCACACGGCGCCCATGAATGAGAGGAGAGTGAGAACATAATGAGCGCAGTGACGCGCGCGATGCACTTTTCCACGTATGCTCCTTTTCACTTATTCGCCGGACGCCGTCTTCGCTTTCAGTGACAGATGACGATGGCGTCTCGTGTGTAATGCGCGACTCGCACACACACACCAAGCCAGTAGGCGCCCAAGTTCAATGCTCTTGCCCCGCGTACTCCACGCGCGCACGTGTGTGCGTGCGTCTTGCGCTCTGTCGGTGCGCTTGCTCATTTGCACGAGAAATTGGGCGATAGATTCCGGATTTGCGAGGTGAGCCTTAGACTCGTCCGCGTCGCTCCAACCAAGTCAAATAAAGGCGAGACCCAAAGCTCTAATTACGTTGTACTAATTCCAATGAATAACAAGCGAAACGCATTTCCAGATTATAAATATTAATATATTTTAGCTGAATACGAAGATGTATTGTGCTTATTAAATAACTTATGCCTGCACTTTGAAAGAAGCATCTTGTGTTTGAGGACTTTTATTTCGCGTGCGTATTCTTTTAAGTATCACCTGCTAACTTATTTGAACAACCTCTTTTGTAACCTTATGTTTATTAATCGAGTCGATATTCTGCGAAAAAATACGATTAAAAATTAAACTCCCAGGTAAACGTGTTTGGTTCAACAATTTCTATTCAACTGTAAATTTATTATTCGAAAAGCTACTTTTTCAAGGACATAAAATTGTGCAATAAATCAAAATTGTAAAAATGTCTTCGAGTAAGGCTCGCCGCGTGTTATGTCAACGTATTGAGCTAAAAATTGAGACAGAGAAAGCTCGTAAATATAAATAAGCCCGATTTCCTCAGAAATACGCTTACACAATTAATAACATCGAATAGCAGTGTCATTCGAATATTTATTTTCGATTTGAAATAATAGCAAAACTCTATTTGGATGACGTAAAACGTACACTATAGATTCAATTGGACGGCGAATTTTCTCCAACTGATTCTCCCGTATTCTTTTAAGTCTGCCAAGCCTCTAATTGCATTCGAAACGGACCTTTCACGTCCAAACTTGAAAGTAATTACCGCGATAGCTATAAAAATTCAACGGAGACTACGAATGTATGCACTTGGGATTCGCTTATCGATAAATACATATTATTCTTATTGGAAAAACTTTGGGGACCAGGTATATTGATCGTGATCAATGCACAGCTTCTTAAAAGTTAAAAATTATCAATAGGATTAGAAGGAGAAGAATCTTTGTTAGATGCAGAATAAAGCTGTTCGTTGCTCAAGCAGCGATATTAACAAATTTTCAGATGACAAGTAAAAGACGTGGTGATCATTGCTACTTTATGCGCTGGATTATTTTTCCATCCTTAAATTCCTCTTTTACGACCACTAGAAGTTGTTTAACCAAAAAAGAAAATGTATCCATTACAAAAATTGAGTCAACTAGTTCGTCCAAACTATAGTCCATTCGTTATCATCACTGAGAAATTATGCTCTATTTAACGCTAGAGCGAATATTGACGATGCCACGTGTACAAGGGGTTAATGGCCACAACTGTACTCGTCTTTCGTGACGATAATAAAATCGATGCACTTACCCGTAGTGGGTGTGTCCGCGGCTTTTATTCGCGATAACACGTTATTTGCCTTCGTGTTTGCCGCGCGTACACGTATAAAACTGCCACACTGCTAATCCATTAATGATGACGCAGCGCGCAAAGAAAGATCTACGACTGCTCTGAGGCACCAAGATCAAAGTTGACTACCTGAGCGCAAACTAAGTATGATAAACTGTTGTAAATATAACGTACGCCAAGAGACTGTAAATCTTCTTTTTTGCAAAACGTTGAACAAAAAAAGGACAGATCATTGCGATCGTTATTTAACAATTGGCTATTATTTAAACACTTTGGAGATAAGTTTAAAGAACGTGATAAGATCGATGGTGCCACGTCTAATGCACGATGTACGTTATCTACGTTATCAACGGACGTCTTCAGACGTTTCCTCTACTCGTGGACTCTCGCGGGTGTTGGTGGTGTGTCGATGCAATTGTCAACAAAATTTCGAATATTTAAATTTCGCATTTTTCTCAGTAGCATTTAAAATTTCTTATACGGTGTAATTGCTCTCAATTTCATTAGTGCTTTCTTTGATATTTCTTCTATCGTCTATTACATATCGATATTTTGTTAAAAACAAATATAATTTTCAAATTAATAGACGTGTCTTCTTATTTATCTTATTATTAAATTTGTTCTTAAAATTTACTTTCTTATTTAGACGATATCTTTTAACAATGCAATATTAATTTAGTGATGCCTTATTCAAAATTATTATTACTCAAGACAACGGAATTAATTTTAATTATGATCGAGCATTGGAGAACCATTTATTAGATAATTTTCAATAATTTATTAAATGTTGATTAGCTCTTTAATATACCTTTTTATGTTTATGCCCCTCGGTAGATGAATCTCTATTCGATTGATGTTTACGTAGATCTTGTACTTATCGCTATAATATATGAAAAAAAAAAAAAAAAAAAGATAACAAAAAAATACCAAATATAATTTTGTCTTTGAGAAATTTGTATAATGGTGAATGCTTAGACAATCTTGAACGTTAACAATGATATTTTTTAATTTATATCTGTAAAATAATGTGAAAGAACATTTTAAAAAATTTTAATGGGATTGGATGATTTTTTCTCAAAAAAAAAGATTGTACAAAAATTATGTTTGAACAACGATACGGCGATATTAGATAAAAAAAAATTTATACGCAGAGTTTCACATGTCTGATATACCTGCGTAAAACTAACAGCTGGTATATTCATTATAAATCAAATTGTAGCGGAAAAAATATACAAAGATAAAATTATTTATTATTTCGGATAAGAAAACAAGAGCTTCGTTCTTTTCTCACTAATTTTTGATATAAGCTAGTGTAGCTTTTAAAATACGTTACTATTTAAAATTTTAATCATTAATTATCTTGAAAATTCTTTGTTTTATGTCACATATGTTATCCCTTAACGATTATTTCTTAATAAGTTACACAAGTATATATCGATCACCGAAGTATAATATTATATTAATTGTGTTAAAATCAAGTGAATAAATCCTGTTTACGTATGATTGAATTTTATTAAAAATATTTTAAGTACTTTTTATTTATTTCAACTCAATGTTTAAATAAATATTTTACCAGATTTTTAAGTGTTTATATCATCTTTAAAGGCAATTTGTACATTTTATTTATTTATTATTGAGGTGATGACTTATCCAGTAGTTAGTAATAAAAAATAATAGTTTTATTATATGTACAATACTCGTACATTTAACTTAAATCAATTTATTATTAAAAATGATAAATAAGATTAAGCCAAACAGGTAAATGAATAATTAGCTTAATTATAAAAATGATTGAATTACAACTACTTCGGAGTGCAACGTAACCTTATTATCAATTAAATTAAAAATACGTATTTATTAGTAAATAAATGCTTTTAAAGTATGTATTGTGCACTAAATACATATCGTAGAAGTATTGTAGAAGCGCTCATAACTTGAAAATAGAATTAACTGCTTACATATATGTAGCAAAATGCTCTCCCACTCTTTTATTTTTATTGAGTATATCTATATTAAATTAAATATTTATATTAAATATACAGTAAGTAAAAAAGTTATTTAAAAAATATTATGTAACATAGTGATCTAGTTTTCCATTTTCTCTTAGCATAAATAAATACAAATAAATATTACAAATTTACAAATTACATATTTACATAAGAAACCAAATAATTTAAAAAAATGATTGAACGTGATAAAAATGAATTTTTATAGCTTCTAAATTTAAAATAAATTAAATAAAATTCCATTATTCGTTGCATATTAGCAGAAAATCGCTATAAAATAGATCGAAATATTTTGGAAAATTAATTTCAAATTTTTGCGGTTCAAAGTTGTTTTTATTGAAACAAGTACAAAAACTTTTTTATTTAATTAATTAGAATTTCAAATTATTTAATAAATAATATTAATAATATTAAATGTTTAATTACACACATAACAACTACGAGTAATTAAAAAAACACGGATATTTTTTTGTAAATTAAAAACATATATTAGAATTTATTTATCTGAATTAATATGGAAAATAAGAATAAAATAAAAATGTACACCTTATATTGGTATAAAATAAGTATTTTAATTTTTTGTAAAAATAAATAAATTATATTTCTTTAAAAGATTGGACTTGCTTCTGATGATGATGATGATTATTATTATTATTATAATTATTATAATATTATTGGCATATTACTAATGTGTATCTCATATTTTATATTTTTCTCACTTTATTAATGTGTCGAATTATTTATTTTAAATTTTCGAAATTTTTTATGTAAGTATTTTCTTTTTTTTCTTACTTAATGATTTATTTTCTAAATTATCACATGTTTTCTTCAAATATGTTAATAAGCGGCGTCGTCTTTCTTGTGAATGAAAATTTCTTTCTATGCTTTGATTTTTCAAATATATATTGCATCTATTGTACAATCTCTTTTTTACGCTCTACATGTACATCCGCCAATTTCTTTTCTCTCTCTAACTTCTCGTTCAATCTGTTCTTTAGTACTCCTCTTATAATTCTTCGGCTCGAATCTCGTTACCACGACGTCAAGATATATCTTCATAATTTTCTGATCTTTTCGAATTATTTTTTCAGTATATCAATACGACTGCTTCTTTTTAATCCTTTAAGAGTTTTTCCTTTAACAATATTTGGTTTAAAGTCTCTGACAAGTTTTATTTTGATATCTCGTTCTTACACATTAAGATTTAATTCTATTATTGTCATGCACTCTCCCTTTCTTGCTTATTCAATGTTTTTAGCTTTTTCTTTATAATTTTTTATATAAATTATTTCAGACTCCTTATTATATATTATTTTTAATTTACAAGTTTCGAAAAATTTAAGGATTATTAGTTTCGATTCTTTCCCGAATGTAAAAGCAACTTTGCGTTTCGATTAATGAATAAAATCAAAATTATATTTTCTTTTAAGAAATTCCTCTTGCCTACTGTAGTCGCCTTCAAAAGTTACCGTGAGGAGGAGAAGTTTGAAGAATCCTGTTTCTGTTTCCACTGCACCACTGAGTTCGCTGCTCATCAATATACGATTGCATATTATATTTTAATTTTGCGTTTTGGTAATGAATATTATTAAATTCGTCAGCATAATTAAGAGAATGATTTAAATTTTTGTTAGCGAATTTCCTTGAAAACATTGGTACTGTCAATTCAACCTTGTCAGACTATACTTTTTTCTGTATTTTTCATCTTCTATTGTGAAATTAACTTTATTTGAGCCTTATAAAACTATTTTAACCACAAATTAGCACTAATTCGAAGTCTAGTAAAACAGGTGCTGCACTTTCATTGTTGTGAAAGTATTTAAATATGAAAAAATTCAATAAGCTACAGGTAGAGGAAATTTAATGTTTCACGTATAACTGTTATTGTATTTATCTTCATCGTGAATGTTATAAATCTCAGCTTTAATATCAGTATATTATAATAACTGTATGTATACCAGTAAAATTATAAATAAAATATATTGTAAATAAAATGAAAGGTAAATACTTTTTTTAGGATTTTCCTTGATTTTTTTAGTTGATTATTGTTTTGAATATAATATCTCTTATATATATATATACATATATTTCTGTAAACATTTTATAAAATGGTATTAAAGTTAAGAAAATAATAATGATTAATTTTTAAATTTAATACAGGATTTATTTTCAGTTTTTTTTAAGGCTGATAATTCATATAAAAATTTTCATAAGCAATACAAATATTAGACACTACAAGAAAAATATTTGAAAATGCATGTGTAAATTGCAGTTAATATATTTATATATCAAATTATAAAATTTATAAAATTGACTTTGTTATTTACAGCGATACATTTGTAGTGAACTTTTCATATTCACAAATATTGATTAGTTTAATATAAAATGGAAATATTTATTGAATAAATATCAAAATTGAGTATTGAATGTATAATTCTAATTTTCTAGTCCATCTCTTCATATTTCATTCATTATGATTACAGTACTAGCATTTTAAAGGTATAATTAAAAGAGGCTTCATAATTTACACTACAAGAATCAATATTACGATTAAAATAAAACTTTAGATTAATTATACACAAATTTTTATTCAATATTTAATAAAGGAACGCATGCTTATTATCCATCGCTCTTCTGCGACGTTTTACACTGAATAAAATAATAGTGACATTAAATTTTATAACTGCAGTTAAAATTTGATTCTTTGCTAATTAAATAAGTCTTATTACACACGTCTGTGATACTTTCCTTTAGAATTATTACTTTTTAGGCAATATTAATTCCTCGGAAAATGCCTTAAAAATGTTCTATAAAAAATACATACATACATATATATGTCTAAATTGTTCGCTTAAACAATTTGACAAAAATTAGTCACTCGCACTCACCTTTGCGTAGTGTTTTAAGTGCATTAAGCGATTAAGACCGCGATAACGTTTCAGGCTCAATCCTCGTTTTACTTTGTATTATATGCAAAGAACACGATATGATCGACGTTCGACTGTTGCGTCAAACACTGGTCTTTATTGAAACGAGAAACAGACGCGTTTATTCGTACTGTATTTTGATCCCGCCATTCAGCACTATTTTTCTATACTGCGACTCGCGATCTAATCAACGGCTACAGGTGAAAAATGATACCTTGTTCTTCGTGCGTTATCGTCTTTTAAATCTTTTAATCCGATTTACTTTGTTTCTGCAATTATTTATCGAGAGCTTTTCGATCGTTTGCCTACTTTTCTCCACCATAGTTTTTCGCTATACTCTCTAACGGAATTAATTTGTAAGTCTAAAACTGTACTTTCAAGGTTCGGTTATTCAAATCCGCGAGGGTTTTAATTTAATATGATAATTTTAAGGAGACTGTACTGTCCAAACATCTTACCACCATCAACTAAAATACTTAAATAATTAATTCGTAAAAAGTTTAATTAATAACCAATAATAAAATAATAAACTTACAAACTTCATTCTCAGACACGCCTGGTTTCTATACTTGGAGTCGGTTGTGACACTTAATATTAAACTATGTTTTGAAGAAATGGAATTATCACGATCGTCGTTATCAACTAACATCTTGGTGTTACAATATTTCCCGAATATAAGTATTTAATTTCAAAGTTCGCGAATGTTTTATTTAAAATTTCGTAAGTATTTTAGCTCTCTCGATTATCTAATATAAATCTAAAGCAGCTATTGTAAATAAATGCTCAAAAATTGCGAACAGCTTTTAAAGTATTGACTCGCATCGTTTAATAGTGCTAATTGCGAGTTTTATAGTTAAACAATATCATTTTTTGTTTGCGTTGCCTTCAATAATCCCTTAGACTCTCGATTACGATTTCGTATATTTTTGGAATAAACTTTTCCGATTAACTTTTCAATTTATCCAGTAATCGGTAAACAATTACTTTTACTCTTTTATCTTCTCAACGATTATTTATGAAAACGAGTACAATACACGAGTACACAACGAATAATGCATGGTAACAAACTCAACACTAGTATCATATTATTGTAGATCCTACGAAAGGCTTGTCAACTGCAGTCATAAATATTCAATGCCGTACGGTTTTTTGTACGTTACGTTTAATCGAGGATAGTTGCCATTAACTTTACTAGCAATTGGGACTATCGTATGTAAATTTATGTACGAACGTAAATGGAAAATGAAGAACCAACGATGATTAACTCCCGATGATCGATCATCCTCTGCTCTGCCGCGAGCATTGGCAAAAGTTTTATTGCCAAGATCTCGGATAAGCTACGGCTGCACATTGCTAGGGACATTACAGTACCTTCTAGATTGCTCCAAGTTTGCCTGATGTTTCAACAGAACAATGCCTAAAACTCAATTCAGGGCAGGTGCCGTAAACTCGTAACGACTATCCAACCGATCAATATTATATCGATTTTTTAAAGGAGATCGTAGGAAATCGATCGCGAATCTTACTACCATTGTTCGCATCGTCCTGCGCGAGTGTTATAACTATATAATATTGAGCAGGGATGAGCAGTTCTAGTCCAGTCCAGGGTTATATATGTATACACAACACTTCCTTTTCTAATCCTTTAATTGCAAACAAGGCTTTCGTTGTGTGTTGGGCGCTTTGTGTTGTTCAACGCAACATCTGTGGTCTAGAAGCTCCTGCAGTCAAATTTCATAGCCCAGACGAAGCCACTTAAAGCATTGCGTTACTTCTTCGCCCTATAAATGACTCACCCTATTCATTCGAAGGCTAAAAGCACATATAGTTTCACAATACGTTCTCACTGATGGTCGCGATGGCCGACCACCGCCCCCTTTTGTTTAGTCTAGGGGGTCTCGTATTAACTGGTCCCTGCGGTGCAACAGGTTTTTTTCCTATGGCATTCTCCACTTCTTCTCAGCTGGTGTAGTCGTTCGCATCTTTCATTTTTAAATTAGTACGAATAATTAACGCAAAAGTATTGACGGTTCTCTAACGATTATCCCCAAGACGAGAACGCGTGTATATATTTGAGTTTAACTGACCCTCAACACTTAAACAATCGGTTTCAATGTAGACATAAGCGCGTAATCAATATGTATGTGTGAAACTACACGTATAAAAATCTGACGTTAATGCAATCTAGTATTATAAATAACTATTTAAACGATTTTTTACATCAAGTTCAATATGAATTGTAAAACATTATGCAAAGTTAAAATAATACGTTGATACATTTGTTACTCTTGAATTTAATTTTAGTACCTCAGATCGCGATGTATTTTAAATAAAAAATAACTATTTCCTTAAATGATATTTGATCAAAGCGGAATCTTCTTTTACAGAAAGGCAAAAGGATTGTTGAACGATTAAAAATATTGTTAGTACTGCCAACATTTCAAATTTAAAATTTTATTAAATCGTAGAATATTTGTTCTGAACAGATGATTGCATTGAAATCTATGATTGTGATTATCGATAAAACCGATCGCTTAAAACTTGCTGATACGTAATTCCCTTCAAACTTTTTATATTTATATATTGTCTTATATTCTTGTATTTTACTAAACATCGTAAACAATTAAATTATTTATCGAATGCGTATTACAATAAAAATAATAAAATCAATTTTTTATAATATTAAATATTTTTGTAATTTGCAAGAGATAGTATCAAAGAAATAAATTGTAAAAAGACAATGTATGCATTGTCGTAAAAATTAGTACATTAGAGCATTAATAATAGTCTAAAGCAAATTTTTAACCAAAATAGTCGATTGATGAAAAAATAGAATAAACAATGTGAGAAAACAGATAAAATGGAATACTTTTCAAAATTAATAAAAATATGGAAGAGAAATGATTTTGTTTAATAAGCTACGAATAAAAAATTATTAAATACCATGTAGGGTATATGAATGAAAATATTACTGATACCTTTTAGAGATAAATAAATTTAAAAACAGATTGATTACTTCTTAGACTTATAATTGTAATGTTGAATATTCGTTTGAGAGAAAAATTAGTAATTAAAAAAATACAAATTTAAATGTAGAAACTGTTGATTTATGTATTTTTGTTAAATAATGATCTCAGTTATACAGCTAGTGATATTGTAAAACGATTATTCGTATAAATATACATTTTACAATTATAATTAAAAAGTAAAGTCTTATATAATGCGTATATATTTTTATTCCATAATTTTGTATATTTTTAATGTACCGAATCAATTTTAAAAATATAAGTGATATTTAAGTTTGCTTCGGAACATAAATTATAAATTTTTAGTTAAATTCAACTACTTTCAAAATAAAAAATTAAGCAATATCAATTAAAAATGTTTAACATTGAAAATATCATCGTGACTGTAAAAAAAGTGTTTATAAAATTATATAAACAATAGATTTAATATTAATATACTTTTTAAAATATTTGTTGTGCTTATCAAATTAGAATATAAATTAGAGATAAATATTGTTTTACAACTGGCCTTTATGCAAATTTTGTAATTAAAATATTTTTTAAATTAGAGATTAATAGTATATTTTCCTTCAATCTACGAACAATAGTAACATAACTTTATACTTTAAAATTAAAGTCTAATTATCGTCTTCAAAACTCAATTTAGCTTAAAAAAATTAAATATATAAAATGATTATACATTAATCAGGTATATTTCATTACAATACTGGATAGAAATCTACATCTACATATGTAAAAAAAAATTGAGTTATTAGCTTTTGTTTTGTATTCATCTTTTATTATATGAAATTTATTTTTAATATTAATAATGATTGCACTTTATATAAGCAAACACGTAAACACTTAATTTTTAAATAATTTACATAATTCTATATTAGAATTATTTTTATATATAATTTGAGAATAGATTAATTTTCATTCAAAACATAATGTGTGATTCAATGTAAATTCACGTTTTATAATGAAAATAAACGACTAACATCATCGATGGAGTAAATTTTATTATGAAGAAAATGCTACACTGTTTTTTTCTTTGGAATAGCGTAAGAAAGTGCACAATTTCGAAATGACATGCAACAGCGAATTCATTTGCTACATTACAATTGTACAATGTTTCTTGATATTGTTTTTCTTGCGTGTAAAAAAATTGTACACACTTTTTACAAGTTCACAAAATCGCTTGTTTTTCACAGTTTTCTTTTTCTCGTAGTGAAGTGAAAAAATTCTTTCCTTTTATAAATATTTGTAAATAAAATAGAGATTACTAATTGGTGTATACGTATATTTTAACATTCAATTTTATACACCTATTAAACTGAGAATTAAAATAAGAATAAAATTTATAGTTTTAAATTAAATAATTAATGTTGAGGATAAAATTAAAACGAAAATTTCATGGAAATATTTGTTAATTTTTAATTGAGTGAAACACTGTAGGATAAAGTCTTATTAATAAATAATCATACAGTTATTCGGATGATTATGTGCTTATTGTTTTTCATTCAACCAATTTTTCTAATTTAATGTTAATATTTAATGACATTATTACAGAAAAATAATTTATTAAGTTTTATAATAAAAATTTATAAATAGATAAAAAAATTAAGATATTTGTTTACACATTTCATAAAAAATTTATCAACAAATAATTAACCCTGTAAGTTAAAATTGTAACTATATATAGTATTTATGCAAATCATTCAATAAAAAGGATTGATATGATGATTTTAAATTTTATAATTGTATGTTAATAAATGATCCTCTTACCTCGTTAAATACGTAATGAAAAATGGCTGACTGTAACAAACAAATGCCTGCGAGTACTTCATTTAAATATCATTCGTTAAAAAAAAACTTCTAATGTGCACACATTTATTCCAAAATTTAAAATAGACATACTTACAGTATAACCTTATTAGTGTACAAAATTGAAACTAAAGAACAATCGAATACTCTAAGAATTCATTCATTGCAAATATGTTTCTTTTCAAAGATATATATAAGTCAGACGATTACAAAAGTTTGAGAGTCATAAAACTCTTCCATTTGCTTGACACTTTTATCTCTTTAAATATCCTAGGTTAAACTAATGAACAAATAAATCATGATAAGCTTATTTACAATGCGATCTAACTCATTAATCCAACGTGTTATAATGTAGGGGAGTATATGTTACCTAATTAAAAAGCTCAATTAATTTTTAACTAACATTTTACCTATTAATTATTAACAAAATACAATAACTTCTTTAAAACCCATCATACACACACGCACACAAACACATATATATGTGCTTTGCTTTACAAGATTGCAAATTGCAGTTAATAACAAATACTTTTTTATCTAATTTAACTTGTTTTAACACTCCCTTAAATTATAATACGTGGCTTATGCGACTCGATATTTTCATGAATATTTTTGAATTATCGTTATCAACAATCGCAATTCGCAGATATTACGCGTTTTTTCTACTTTACGTGATTTTTTGTCTGTGACATTAAAATTAACATTATCTTTATATATATAATTATATATAAATCTTTCAACGCATTATCTTAATCTCGAAAAAAACCGATTATTTTACATATCTGTATTGTACTGTATTCTCGATATATCGAGAACATGTTTATCTATTGTGTACTTGTAAATACTTACAATACCTTTACACTGCATTTGGCCCACCCATAAGGAGAAACGTCTTTGAATTTTGTTTAAAATTTTTAAATTAACCGATATAATATATTTAAATCAAGGCAAATTACCCTCATTAAATAAAATAATTTATTTACAATTTTTTTTCATTTCTCATTTATGATACATCTAAAACTTTTTTTTCTTATTACACATAATCAATAAAAATATGTTACTAAACAAATGGTGTTATTGAACTATTGTTTACTGGAAGGATATGCCATATTATTGTAATTATATACATGATAAATATTTTATTTTTGGCCTTTTTAACATATGAGTTAATTTATATAAATGTAAATATGGATACATTTTCATAAATAAGTTTATGTAAAGATTTAATATGGTGTAACTTGAAAATTGATCCAAATGCTTGAGAATCATTTTATTATTTTATTCGTTTAAGCAATAAATAGATAAAAATATTATTTTGAATAAATTAAAAAAAATATTATTTAAAACTGACATTGAAGCTTAACATATTCTTCGAAGAAAAAAAATTAAAGATAACGACGGAGCAAACCAAGTTTTTTTTTAATTTCATGACGTTTCTCCATAGAATCACCAAACGCATTTTTATTCAATGACAAATTATTTAGCTATTACACAAAGGTACTATTCTTTCAACTGTCTTGTCATTACGAAATACCCTGCAGTATTGGTATGTCTCCACTTTCTTCTTCTTCATCTTCCTCCTGTTATAAACAAATAATATTTACATAAGTACTTATAATTTTAACTTATTGCGATGTAAGTGCATAGAAATATCACTCCTCAATGAAAAAATAATATAAAAAATATGAATAAAAAAACGGATTATGTCACGTGTTCACAATCATGTAAAATAAATAAGAAGTTATAATTATAAATTTTAATTTAGTTTCGTCTTTTTCTCAGTTATTATTCAATTAAGATTGTTATTTCAGCTTTCACTTGACTAACTGGATCCTGAGTCTGAGATCTTTCAATCCAGTAGTTTTTTACTCATATTTGAATTGCGTAAATCACAGTAGTATTTTTTTGTTTAAGAAAAGTAAAGTAATTATGGATAAAATTTTTTATAGAAAATCATACAAGAGTATTTTTTTTTAAACTCACTTCATCAAATCCAAAACATGTTTCCATATCTTTCTGTAGTTTGGGGTCATGTGTGTTTTTATTGATTGGTACATCTTCGAGTTTTAACGTTCCTACAATTTGTTCAGCTTCTTCTTGTTCTATCATTTCCTCTCCAGCTTCAGTAACAATACCACTTTCTTGACTAAGTGGATCTTGCATTACTAAGTCCCCATCTTCGCTTGCTACAACTGCCATCTTTTGAAATAAAAATACGGATTAACAATTTGCACTATAAGTTTCCAATTAAAAAAACTAAGAGCATTTATAAACAGAATTTTTTATTAATTTCAATGCCACTTCTATTTACGTCAACGGTATTTCTTTCGTTTAAGTTTTTAAAAAAAAATATTATTACTTGTTCAGAAGATTGATTATCTGGTAATTGAATAACTTCAAGAACAACATATTGCTGTCCGTCACTTCCTTCTACTGCCATCATGTCTTCCTCCTCTTCTTCCTCCTCCTCTTCTTCTTCTTCATCGTCATCATAACCTTTAAGTTTAGAAGCTATATCACCTGTTCATTTGACACATAACACATTAGTCAATGATCCAACCACAGATCATATCGTAAGCGTTCTGTAATAATTACTCTAACTATTTACGTAAATATAAATACTGAATTTAACAGCTGTAAATAGATACAATTATTTACATCGTGAAATTTATACCTGTCATTATTTCTACTCGTTGACCATCGATAATCTGAATTTTCTTTTGCCTTCCTATTTTAAGGGCCTGTTGTTTCTCTTGTAATGAGGATTCTGGATCATGAACAGCCATGTGACGAATAAGATTTCCTTTGTGCCTAATATGTGAATACAAATCAACTTAATTTTAAAGTAGATTCAAACCAATTGATATTTAGAAACATTAGTGAACATTTCTTTTATATGTAATATTTGTGAGCGTCAAAGATAAAGCAAAATTTTAAAATATTGTAGCAATCTCATTTATAACGCCTGAAAGAAAATATTTAAATTGGATTGTTTTAAAATCATACCACTAACACTGACATCATCATTGTAATCATTATCACTAACGAATATAGCATAGATTCACGATTTTTGCGCGAACTTCAAACATATTTATAAGTGAAGTTATTTTCCAATTTTAGAAAAATACTGCGTCTTATCTATCACTTATACAAATATATATATATATATATATATATATATATATATAATTTAATTTAAGTTAAAATAGTTTTGATCAAAAACTATGATAATAATAACAACAACGATAACAACGAGACTTTTTTAACTTATGGGAAATACTGTTAATCAATCGATTACAAACTTTAATTCGAATTAATTACTAAAAAGATATTATTTAAAGGTATTAAACTTCGAATAAATCGTCACTTAAATAACAAACTTTTAGAATACACACTGAAATGCTGAGGCTTTTAAAATTTTGTAATATATAATTTTATATTTAAGAGAATGCCTGGGGTAATATGAACCTAAATCGTAGCATTTACGAAGGTTCTAGTCATTGCTTAATTTTTAATAATAAACATCGAATTATTATCAAAGTTATAATAAATGAACGAAATTATAATCAGATACACAATCATTTATCACGTACAATTTTATTTCACTAACACCGATCCTCCGTACTTCTAAAGATCTAAAAAGCAGTGTCATAAAAAACAATGACCACAGTCATAAATATAAAATCAGCTCTTATAAAAATTAATAAAAAACATAGACATTGCTATCTGACTTTAAAATTACTAGTTATAAAAGTGACTCGAAAAACGTACCTAAATGGCCTTTCACATTCTGGACATTGGTGAGTCTTCTCTTGTGGCGCCGGCGGAACATAAGAGGGATTATGGTAAAGATTGCAGTGTCTCTTTAGGAGTTGCTTTTGCCTGAAGGACTGGTAACAGTGATCACACTGATATGGCTTTTGATCCGTGTGAATGAGCATGTGGCTTTCTAAATGACGCGCCGATATCGAAGCGTAGGGACATAGATCGCACTTGTAACATTTTTCACCTTCGTGTGTTTTACTGTGTAATTTGTAACTGTACCTAAAAACGTTACAATAGCAAAATAGTAAGCTACTTTCACCGTTCAAAAATAAAAAAACATTAAATGTTATAATATACAAAAAGGTGTTGAAAAGAACATTTTTTAAAAATATTTTTGTTTTGTGGCTTCACAGTTTAAATGGTCGGATTTTGCTTATTCGATAGATACCACAAGATTCATTCATTAATCAAGCACACCATAAGTCTATATGCTACTTCAAATTATTTAAAGGACTATTGTCAACAATTTTATTTTTTATCATACATATGTTCTGTTTAATTAAATATGTAAATTCGAGGAATCATTTAACTTGACATATTTTTTTAATTGTAACATTTATCTATAATAATAAATTTGACCATTTACTGACCATAAAAATAAAAATCTACAATCTTCAGTGATTTCTCGAAATTTCATAATTTCATTAATAGAAGTCTTATAATAAGAAATATAATTATGCACAAGTCTTTGTTTTATATCAGTTCTTAAAATATTCATAAAATTATATTTCATTTGGTGACACATTTTTTCAATATTTATCATTAACAAATTAACTAAAAATTAAGGCGTTACATTATTTAAAAAAGTATATTGTATTACTTTTATTATTTTTTAACAATTTGCTAATCAGTACCCCAAACTCCTCCATTTTTATAAGAAAATGCAAGAAACATAATAACTAGTAAAAAAAAGATCATTATAAGCAATAATAAAATTTTTGACACCTAATTACCTGTCAGGGAATGTTTTACCACATCGTTTACATTTAAGTGGCTTATCAGAAGTATGTAGTTTTTGTACATGAATCCTGAGATCCGTTTTTCTACCACACGTTGTTGGACAAAGTTCGCATTGAAAAACTGGTTTGTCCCCAACTATAAAATAAGAAATATGAAAAAAATTGTTATTGTTAGAAGCTCTCTTTTCCCTATTAAGTTATTTCATACAGCATCTTCTGGCTCAAGAGATTTTTTAGAATACGTTATTTTAATTTTATCAATAATTCAATTATACATCGACATACATTTTTAAAATTTACTAACCATTGTGAACAAGCTTATGAGCCTTCAAACTATTGGACTGAGTAAATCTTGCGTTACAAATATCACATTCGTATGGTTTTTCACCAGTGTGTATACGCAAGTGACGCTTTAATTTAAACGTATCAGGACTTGCATAAGTACAATGTGGACACTAGAAATAATACGCAAATTATTTTTTGTATAAAGACATGCTAATATGATCGGATATTTTCAATAGTAAATATCGAAGTATAAAAATTATTTTATATTTACTTGATATGGCCGTTCTCCAGTGTGACATCGTATATGTCTTTTGAGTTTTGATAACTCAACAGATGCGTAATCGCATTCATGACACTTATGTGGTTTTTCATGAGTATGTCTATATCGAACATGTCTTACAAGTTCACCTGAAATCACAATCATTATTTATCAATTTACTGTTTTTCATACTTGACTTGTATAATTTTTTTAATATTGCTTATTCGTAAAATATTTAAAACATGTTTAAAAAAATATTTTTATATAATTTAACAATTTTAGTAAATAACTAATTTTACCTGTAAAGGTAAACAACTCTTTATGAATACTTTTTATAATTTTGACATTTAGATTGTTTAAATTGTTACTTGCTTAAAAGACTATTTGATACGTATGTATAATGAGAATAATTAGATTATTATTTAATACTTAAAATATAAAATTATACAATCAATAAAAATAATTATCAATTAATCAAATTTATGTCATGTTTAGCCATAATAGAAATTAAAAATAATATAAACTGTTCTAATTTCATCGAATTATTCTTAGTGTAAAAATTTTTTTTTTAAGTATGAATGTAAAATAATATAAAATATTTACTATTACTTATTTGACTTAGTATCCAGCATTTACAGTCTCGTTCTAAATAATTTAAAAATTAATAATTGGGAAAAAGTTAAAAAAGTATTAACATGATTATTAATCGATTATTCTCTGACTTTAATTTTAAATAAATCAAAATTTTAGAATTTTTCAAAAATTTAATAAATACATTATATCTTTGCTAAACATTTTACCTGAAGTGGTGAATGCACTGTCGCAAAATTTACAATGATGAGGTTTTGTTCCAGTATGGGTATTGACATGGTTTTGGAGAGAGGCCAGAGTTTTGAAACCTCTTTCGCAAACACTGCATTTATGGGGCCTTTCTTCTGAGTGTGATTTCATGTGTCGAGATAACAGATAACGTTTGGGACTCGTATAGTTACAATAGTTGCACATATGGGCTTGGGTGACAGTTTGTGATTTTTTGGGGATAAACTTGATGATTTTTGTTTTATCATCTTCAACTTCAGACTCAACAGCTGCTTCGTTATCTTCATTATCTTCGAAGTCATAAACTGTGAGATCTTGTTCTCCATCTTCACCTTCACCATTTTCGTTTTCCACCTTATTTTCTCCTTTGGTTTCAGCCTCAGGCTGTTGTACTATTAATACATAACTAACTTCTCCTGGATTTGAATCCGAGGGTACAATTGTAACTGTTTGATAAGCTTCACCCGAATTGAGGACCATCTGATTGCCAATATTTTCTGTGGTTTGTACCTAAAGTCAAATTAAACAACAGAATGCATTTGACTGAGTTAAGAAATTTATCATGATTAGTATATTTTGAAAAAAATTTAGTACATGGTTTTCTGCATCAACTTGTTCTAATTCTTCGATCTCTTGATACTGATTTTCTTGGGAAGTTTCTTCAATATTACCATCACCTTCACTCACCTCCTGTATCTGTACCTGTGTTAAAACTGGTGTGTCATCTCCACTAGCTTGATAATAATACTGGCCTGTTTGATCAACAAAATATGTTCCACCATCTTCCCCTGTGAGACCCTCTACTTGTTGTACTGAATAAAAAAGAAACAATTTTTTAAGCATTTAAATTAATCTTGTAAAATATTAACTTGCAAAAAAGATATTGAAACAGTTACTGTTATATTTTTATTAATATCTTTATTAATTAATTTAAGGTGCAAAAACCAAATTATTTATTACATATAGTTATTATACAGTGATACTTATTGAACCAAAAATTGATGTAAATAATTTTTCATTTTTTATCTTTGATAAAACTAACATTGAACATGTTGTAACTGCTCTCCTTGACCACCTTCAATTTCTTTGTTAAATGATTCAAGGTAGGTTTGTATTTCCGTCACTGACTCCTGATTCCCTTCTATTTTTATGGTTGTTACGTTTGACATTGTCACATCAATAATTTGTGATTTCCTTAATATGTATCAACCTAAAATAAAAAATATTATTTATAAATGAAATTTAACTTATTAAATTTTGTTCTTTATTTTATAAGTTGTTTTCAAATGAATTTCTCCTTAATATTAAAGATGAAGTTATACATACATATACAAAAATACATATGGATAAATATACACAAGATATTATGTATATATTTATCACATGCTACATTTACCAATGTAGAATACACATGATTTATTTTTATAGATTTTATACATAAAGTAATTTAATAAATTAAATAAAAAACTATTATAAACACTTGAATATTGGAAAATGCGCATATTTTTTGTTTGTAGAAAATAAATCTAATGCAAACACTATTAAGTATAATAATTATTGATTTATTAAAATAGTATTCTTATGGAATTTCATTTCTCTTATATGGAATGTCTTATGTCTCTTAAAACGTAAAACAGATTAATGTTTACTAAAATTATATTTTATATTTAATATTTTTATTAATTTCATTAATATTATTATTCACTGTTCACTATATAAATTTATATTTAAATATAAATTAATAACAAAGAGGTTTTAGTTAAAAATTATTTTTATGAAAAATTTTATCTTAAAGTAGATATTAAATTGCAATTTGTCGTGAATTAAAGCAGTATAAAATCTTCATATAATATATTTCTTTAAATAATTATTTTAAAATATTCAATAAGTATTCTATTAGTACATTAAAATATAATTTTAATTAACTTTAATTCAAGATTAATTGAAGAAATAGTTTTTTAAATCAGGTCATCGTCTTAAGTAAGCAATCATGCACAAACAATATATAATTTGTTCTAGTATAATAAGAGTTAACAAACATTTACTTCCATAAAGGAATATATTATAATACCAATGAAGATGCAGCATAATAAACAAAATTAAAAAGTTAGCAAACCCTATCAGTAAATGAAAACAATTGGGGGAGCATCAAAATCACTACTCGACTGTGATTCTCTCAAAGATCCTTGACCTTGCAACCGTATAAAATATCATTGTTATCGCAAAATTTTTCAGCATTGAATCATCCTGACGTACATATTCAGAAGCCTTATGAATGATTTTCTAAACTACAAATGAACAAGCGTAAACGATCATAGGATAAGCCGAGTAACAATGTCCGGACGCCATGGCTTAGGGAACACGAGCACGCGAATGTAATGGCCTCGACGCACCACGAAGGCGTCGTGGCTCCAGGAAGCGACGCTAGCAATCAAAAAGTACACGCATCCGCGGGATAGTGGGTCAGTGCACCTGGTGGAGGCGCATTCTGTCGGTCGAGAGGGAGTTCGGGCGTTCTGCTTTCGGCATCAGGACACAGGGGGCATTAAGCGACAAAAATTTCAGAAAATTATCACCGTCGGCGCTGTCATCAATATGGAGAGCCAAGCTCGAGTTGCCGCTGCTGCTGCTGCGATCGCGATGCACGATGAAGGTGCGTTAGACGGCGCCAAGCGCTTGTCTCCGCCAGTCTCCGCTGGTAGTGCACGCACACACGATCCACGCAAAACTCGTTTTTCTTAACGATATGAGCACGCTGCTGTTGTACAGTTGTACTCACCATGTATGTATATGACGCGTGCCAACGCGTCCGTCCTTCTGCTGTGTCTCCGCCGTGACGACGGGCTTTTCGCCTACTCGGACGGACGTTGGAATATGTGCCGAGAAGACGCTTACGTCTTTTTACCGACGTAGCAAATTATGGAATTGTATGTGTATATGCAACCGATTTAGATATATGTATATTTTCGGGAGGGCGCCTCTCGAAGTGTGCACTTGGGTAACACACAGGGCCTCTTTTTCTCCCTTTCTCTTTCTCTTTTTCGTTGCTTGCCTATAGTAAAGTTGAATTATCGTTCGCGTGAGGGCGTTGTATAAGAGCTTTTGTAGGGGCATACGCGCGCTATCTCTCTTACACGACGTCTTCTTTTCTTTCGTGTCTGTTCTTATTGCGCATTATGAACGCACCCATGCCAATAATATTTCCATACGAATTATTAGATTTATAAACGATTCTCCATGTTCCTAATACTTTTCTTCGTGTAAATTAAATCATTTTCATAGTTATGTAGCGTTATTAATTTATAGCCATGACCATAAAGGTGACCCTTACTAGAAAGTAACTATCATGTTTTGTTTTGAATACAGAACAAGTATCAGTGCCCAGTGTTTTTATAACTTCGATTAACTTTCAAGTTCGTAAACTAATTATTCATATTGCATTAAGAGCCATCATTAAATATAAAGTTTCTTTGTTCATAAATAATTTTGAAAATTACGTTTAAGCATCGCTTTTAATATCGATACAAAATATTTCCAATTGAAATGCTAGTACCTATGAATTTCAATTCAATTTCTAGTTACAGGAGCGGTTATAGTTCCTAGATTAACTTTCACTTGTTATTATAGTAATAGAAGCAAGTGAAAACATCGGCACCCTAAATTGCCTCATTAATTTTAAACTGATTTCTAAATTTTTCCAATAGCCAATTCCGCTGATGATAATGGCAAGGTATATAACTATACAAAGAGATACGTAAAATACAAGTAATTGAGCGATAAACATGCACTTAGCCATCTATATTGGCTACGTACATTATCTAACCTAAGCGACAAAATGCCTACACTTTTCATCGTCCAATGCAGTTCGCGCGCTTGGAGAAGAAACAGCAAATAAATTCGACACAATCTGCTCATATGCGTGAACCCTAAACAATATGAACGTTTTGTCTTCTTGACTTCTCCAATCCAACGGGTGATTCGTAAATGGTGTACAGATGGCAACACTGTACGTTCCACAGATTCAGGGAAGTAAGAAGTTCATGCTGTACGTTCTAAAATTCAAATTTTTAAAAATATTTATTTGCCGTTGCGTAAAAAGTTTGTGAATAATACATTTAATTTATGTGATGAATCGTCAGCAGCATTCATTATATATTATTTAAATAAGCTATGTCAATTTATATATAAGAATATAATTCATAAGTTTGCAAAAACATATTAAATTATTATCATTTAAGATGTAAATTTAAGAATAACAAAATTCACGTTTTCAGACAAAAAAAATATTTAATTGTACATTCTTACGCTGCATTAGCAAAATAAAAAAATACCTTTGAATTAAACCATCGTTTCACTATGGTTTTATAATTGAATCTGTTGATGTTCTACCGATAATTCAATGTTACCGTATTTCCGTTTCCTTATCATTTTGGTGACTCAACTGCAATTCTTTTCTTTTCAAATTGCGTAATTTTAACGATAATTAACAAGAATAGTAAGAAAAGAAATTTGCATCGAGCTTTTATTTTATAAAGCTGTATCACTAACTTTGGTTTTATAATTAAAAATTTATTTCATAATGATAAGAATGTCATAATACTTGTAGTTAAAATAAAATGTTTTTACGATAATTTATATATATATCAAAAAGATAATTATGAAAGAAATGAAAATGTAGATTGGAAAAGTTCATATTTAAGTGTAAAAATCGAATTTTCTTACGCTGCTACCACAGAGCAGTATAGCTGTTTTGGGGGGTAGCGGCAGGGCCGTGAACAGCAAAACAAAGCGGATGCGGCGCTGCATTGCAACGAGTGACGCAAGCGCCGTGAGCGCGAATTCATGATGTGACTCCGTAAGGTGTGCGAATAATGGATGCGTCTCCCCCTTTTTCAGCTGAAGCGTTTATATGGGCAAGTTGCGTCCGTGCGGTGTTGCCACGAAGATTTGTCCAAATATGCTTCAGCAATGTTTATTTCTTTTACAGTGATCTCTTACATCTTTATAATATCTTACGTATAAAATTAAAAATTCAATAAAAAAGATTTATTTTATTAGAAATATAGGTATTTTAAAAAAATCATCGCTTATAGGTTATAAAAGAATTTTAATAGTAAATAACGTGTTTTATTTCTTGATTATTTTATAAGCACAGCTTTAAAATCTTATTAAAATTTATTTTAAGTTTTCTTATTTGTAAAAATACAATTTTATTATTTTTTTAGCAATTTGAAATGAATTTATTAAACTTTTAACCATTTATTAATACAGTTCATTTCTTTTTTTCAAAGATTTAAAATATTAATAAAAATGGCGGAGCTTCTTTAATTAAAAATATTCAAAGCCTTTAATATAACTACCGAGTAATATTTTAATATTTTGAAAAACGATATAGAATTTCTGTTAAAATATTTATCGAAGTAAGCGAAATAGAATTTGGTTTATTTTTACAAATTAAAAATTTGTTTATTTTTTATAATAAAAAAATTTCTTAAAAATTTAAGTAAAATATACTTTTTACATAGGATTTTTTGAAAAAATGAAACAAGGTGAGAATGAATAAAATATAAAATTACAGTTTATTATATATAATTTTCACTTATAAAATAAAATTGTATTATAATAATTAAAACAAATAAGATAATTTTGTTAGCATTTTAAAATTAAACTATATAAAAATTTTGATTTACTTATAAATAATAATAATTAAAAAATCATTTTTAAAAGATAATTAAAAAAAATTGAAACATTGTTTTTAATATAAAATTATAGTTACAACAAAATATTATGCATTTTCAATTGCAATTAAACTTCATTCTTTATTTTTATAACAAATCTAGATTTATTTTCACATGGAACTCGTCTAAATCTTATTTAAAAAAATTGGTTTTATAATTAAATATAGTTTTTTTTTAATTGATAACTGTACTGGTTTATAATGAATAAAAATAATATTTAAAAAAATTTTGTTTGAGGTAAATTGGAAATAGGTAATAAAAATAAAATTGATTTTATATAACTTTTTAAATCAAATATAATATTTATTTATGAAATAATAATATTTTCAACAAGAAATTTATTTTAAAAAAGTATACATATACAAAAAAATATACTTTATCTATGAGTATTAGAATATTTATAATTAAACATTACTATTCATAATTAAAATAACTTTTAAATAACTAAAAATAAAACATTCATGCAATTAAAAATAATAACGGAATAATGTTCACATAGATGCAAGTAAAAATACTATGAATACTGAACCAAGAGTTTTAAAAATATTACATTTACTTACATAAATTATTGATGGCACAATTTATTTATTTCAATTAAACGATTATCTATTGTATTGGTAAATTTCTATGGTTTCTACAATTTTTTTCGTGAAAGTTAGAAAGTTTTTCATACAACTAATTTTGAAACCTGTAGGTAATTGATACATAAATATTCAAAACATATTGTTTTTTCGTACATACATGTTTATTTAACATTTTACATAAAATAGTATTATTCCATACACTGTATTAAATATTCATATATATATATTATTTGCTTTTTTTAACAGCAACTTTTAGTCAATTATCCAATATATCATTTAAATATTTTTGTATAAATGTCATAAATTTTATGCAATAATGTTATTAATAAAATCATCTTTTCCGTTATTAGTTACTTAAAATTTATCGCAACAAAATTATTTAGTAGCGATATAATTTTCCACATAAAATTTATTATAAATTTTCATTTTACTACGATAATTTTTTCTCATGTAAAAAAAAAACTTAATTTATGAATTCGAATGCATTTCTTACATCTTCGTGGCTTGTGTAAAATGTTAATTACTTTTACGTATTATAATATTACAATGTATAAAAGAAACACATAAAATTTATTTAAAAAAATATTAGAAATATATAATATTAATTATGCAGCAATTAAGGTATTTTTATTTTTATAATCAATTGAAATAATGTTTATGATTTAATCATTTTTCACATTTATGAATTTTATCATTTTGAGATTATTCTACTGGAAATTTGTATTAAATATTATTATCAGTTTGTAATTTTGGGTATTTGGATTGTAAAGTTAATATTTATAACATTTGCTGCAAAAGTGACTAATTTATTTATAATTTATCAAAATTTTTCAGTCTAGTCTGATATGACGACTAAAATTCTATTTAAGTTTACCATTTGTCTATTATTGTATTTCACATTTGAAAAACTGCAGAATTGTTAAATTGTTTTTTTTTTCGTATACACCTTACATTGTGTTAAAAACATTTAATTGTTGCATTTAGTTATACTTTGTATTACTATTTTTCAACTGTAATCTACATATTTTAATTAAGTAGAATCATTACTGAGAAAGTATAAGAGAGAAAGACACAGAAGAAGAGTGAAATAGAAAAAGAAAGATGTAAGGAAGAGAGATCATGAAATGAGAGTAATAGAGCGAGCGAGAGAGAGAGAGAGAGAGAGAGAGAGTAATTCAAACCTATCTGTCTACTACCGACGTCGATTAAAATGATTTCAACTAAATGTTTTTATTTAAATGGTGGATACGTATCGATGCTTACTATTTCATAAAACATGACTGTCAGCTCATAAATCCCCAGACAAGGTTACTTAGTTTTAAAAAATGCTAAGTTTAGAACAATTACGAAGACTCATAACAATGATAGAATTAACATTTATTTACGAATATGTTACGATTAAAATACTAATGAAGTGGCCAATCATGAAACGATATATAATGCCATATCTATTAAGACTTGTAATTAATTCATTAAATACGAAAGTAATAATTTATCCGTTATCTTTAAATTTGAAAATTCGGTAATTGTTGCAACCGACATAACGAATTTAAAAAATGATATATACCATTGGTACAAACATTTGTGTGCGAATAATAATCGGTGATTCGACAATTTTTTAAAAATCACCGAAATTATTAAAATTCTAAAATTCTATTTTTCATTTCTCTCTCTCTTAAATTCTTAACTTACTTATACCTATAGAGCTTTTTAAAAATCAGCATAAAATTGTGTATAAATTGTAAAAAATTATTTATTCTCTGAGCATAGACGTTCTCGAACTCTTACGTTAATTTTTAATCGATCTGTACAATTCGTTTGCAAGATCTGGGAAGGATTTTCTTTCTTTATAAGTAACGAAAAAATGATCATTTTCTATAGATCGGTATAATTTAACAACATCAACGTCATCACAATCAATAAATTTCGATGTAAGACTTACGATGAAAAATGTACAATTTTTATCTATCCGGAAGCACTCATTTTTCTTAATGGTATTAAAGTATAAGGTAATGTACACATATTTATATATAGAATAGATACACGTACTTATGATTTATATGTTGTACCTGAAAGATGTGCGTCCGGACTAAATTATAAATAGGTGTGAAGCGCATACACAAGGTAGATCTCGTTTAGTGAGCCCAACACTTGCTCTTAATTATCTTGTATCTAAATAAAGTACACTTACATGGTTTATTTGTCGTCGTTTCATTCTCTTCGACACGCAACATTCAACAATTACATTTGCTTTTAATAGCACATTTTTGTTGGTATTCGGGCGACACAATTGATTTACAAATCCATCATCTCATCGAGCTACCGTTTCCAATCGACGTTTCGAGCCGATGATCTTTTAAGAACATTTCCAAGCTGATGCGCGTTAATTTTAATTGTCATTTGTTTATTGTATTTTCTTCTTATTCGCGTTATTTGACACCGCGAGCTAAAGTTGCTCTATATAAGCTATTTAAATTGGTATCGATGTCAGTATTATCAGAGTTATTTGGACTAAAGCAGAGAAAAATATTCCCTGTCTAGTGGCTTACGAAAAGTACGGATTTTCAGTCTTTGACTTCTATTTTTTTTTAAATTATAAATGTTTCATTGACACTTTGTTTTATTTCCTCAAAATGCTTGAAAATTCTCCGATTGTTCACCAAAGCGAGTGCAATTTCGTAGGTTTATTTATATATCGTTTTTATATACTCTTCAAGTTTACATTTTGAAGATAATAGCAAAATTTAAAAGCGACAGTTGAAATCAATGCTCGACATTAAGATCTCACTTCGCCTGCCATATGTATTATAATCGTACGTTTCGCTATTGTTGTAAACATAATAGTTTATAACTATTACATCATATATCTTGCGCTGTTAATTGTTACATGATTTTAAGTTGCTTTCATTATATTCATTGTAAAATCTTTGATTACAGCTCAGCTTTTGTTGTAAAGTACATCGAGAAACTATATATATTTACGTACGAGTTAAAAAGACTTAACTTAACGTTACATAATTTGTTTAATCTATAACATTATATCACTTCCGTTACATCTATGCAATTTCCATTGCACATTTATTGTAAATTAGTCGCTCAAAACAATTTATATCATTTTAGATTAAACTTGTTGATTTAAAAAATGTTTCAATTAACATGGTCCATAACTTTTATACAATAGTTTTATAAACATTTTTAAACGAATAGATATATAAAAGTAAATTCTGTAGAAACATGATTTTGAATTAAAGAATTAATACGCAGAATAGACTGGTGAAATAAATTCTCGAGTTTATTTTTTAAAAGTTATTATTGAATGATACGAAGAGAAATTTTTAGGGGACACCTTAAATTTATAAATTTTCGTAAAATAGTACATCTATTTAGTTGAAATTTGTAATTCACATTTTACTTTCATTTATACAGGTCGATTTAAAATTCAAGAAAATTTAGATTTTATTAGCAATATTGTCAAGCTATTAGAACTTCTTTCTAATCTAGAAAATAAAAATTCACGTTTATTTAGTAAAAATACTAAATTACGAATTTTTCATTTTTCGATAATAATGATTACAAAGAAATTTCTCGGAATTAAATGCTTTCAAAATAAATTCTATTTAATGAAATCAATTTGATATGATCATTTATTTGGTTCAGAAATTTATGATGTAACTGCATTTTTTTTTATTTTTATAAAATTTTCTAACTGATATTGCATCTGTCAATTTTTAATTTAATTATTAATTGATACCAAATATTAGTGTTGATTTTAGCAAACAGTGAATAATTTAAAATCCATAAATATAATAATAAAATGCAGAACTTTTTTTTTTAATTATTGATATGTTTTAACTTAAAATTTAAAGAAATAAACTTTATACAGAAAAAAATTGTATAATCTTAAGCGAGTAAATTATTTTAAATTATTGTATAATGTTATTGAATTTAAAATTAATGTAACTGATTGACAATTTTAAAAGTAATGAATATTTTGAGTTGCAATTCATTTATAAATTATTCTTATTTACAATTTTTTTAGAAAAACCTTTTTTAATAGTTGCATATTGAAGGCTATTCCTAATTTCTCGATGATTTGCTCGCAATAACGCTACGTATTTTTATGTCATTAAGTTAATATTTTGGCTTTTATTTGAATTCGAAGATGATTCAGTAAAAAGTTTTTGACTTAAACGTACCACCGCATCTTTTTCTAGCCAAAATCATTAGCTTCGTGTATCAATGTATTATTTGATTGGAAAATATTGCATAATATTAATGTGTTAAAATTAAAATAAAAAATTAATTTTATTATGAAATAATATTTGGTTAAAAAGTCGTATGATTTTTTAATTTGTATTAAATGTTCTATTTTTTAAGTACATTGAAACATTACAAGAAAGTTCTAAGGTATACGAATGAGATGTTTGTATCTATAAAATAATATGTTAATATCTATTTAAAATCAGTTAAAGTATTGTATTAATATTTTAAATACTTTGAAAATATTCGTGTCGTAAAGTTATCTTTAAGACATTGTGCATTTCTACGCGAAAAAGATAATCTCGTATGAGTTAGTGGGACAGTTGGTACAAGAAAGAAGTAAAACTTAATTAATGATAAAAACGTGTGAGATCATGTAAGTATATCGTTAGTTGATAACCTAACTAACCCTACTTTTAGAACTAAAATAAAGAGAAAAATTGTATTGCGGAAGCAACATACTCACCATTTATAACAATACAGCTTAGAAAAGCTTAGAAATTTTTATACTAAATCTTTTTTATAAATTATTATACTTGCTTATTATAAAGTTCAATGTTTAATTTTTTTATATAATAAAAAATATTACCAAACGTGAATTTAATATATATTTTAGATAATGACGGTAGGAAATAGTGAGGGAACATCTGTTCCAACAGAGAATCTTACAAAAACAGCTTTAAAAAAGCAACAGAAAAGAGAGGCAAAATTAGCTCGAAAAAAGCCAGTTGAAAGTGATGCTGTTGCAGATGATGCAAGAGATTTCTCAAAGGAAAAATATGGTCAAGTTAAGATGATACAAAGTGATCAGTCTTATGAAGATAGAAAATTTGTACATATTCAGGATTTGAATACTGACTTTTCCGATCAAGTTGTATGGATTAGAGGTAGATTACATACAAGTCGAGCTAAAGGGAAACAATGTTTTATAGTCATAAGACAACAGTCTCATTCTATTCAAGGCTTAGCTGCAGTTAACGATAAAATTAGTAGACAAATGGTAAAATTTATATCGAATATTACAAAAGAATCTATAATTGATATTCAAGCAAAAGTTAAGAAAGTTCCAAATCCTATAGAATCTTGTACTCAAAAAGATGTAGAAGTTCACATAGAACAGATTTTTGTAATAAGTGCATCTGAAGCACAATTACCGTTGCAGATTGAAGATGCTGCTAGACCTATTAATGATAATGATCCTATGAACTTAAATATTAAAGTTAACCAAGACACAAGATTAGATAATAGAATTTTAGATCTCAGAACACCTGCAAATCAAGCCATTTTTAAACTAGAAGCAGGTGTTTGTAAGTTGTTTAGAGATATTTTGACAACTAAAGGATTCGTTGAAATTCATACTCCAAAAATAATATCTGCTGCCAGTGAGGGTGGTGCCAATGTTTTTACCGTATCTTATTTTAAAAATTCTGCTTATTTAGCTCAATCACCACAGCTTTATAAGCAAATGGCTATTGCTGCTGATTTTGAAAAAGTTTTTACAGTTGGAGCTGTTTTCAGAGCAGAAGATTCTAATACACACAGGCATTTAACTGAATTCGTTGGTTTAGATTTAGAAATGGCTTTCAAATATCATTATCACGAAGTAATGGATACTATTGGAGAATTATTCACAGAACTATTTTTAGGGCTTCAAAAGTCTTATAAGACTGAAATTGAGATAATTAATCAACAATATAAAGTTGAACCCTTTAAATTCTTAATTCCTCCATTAAAACTTGAATTTCCAAAGGCTGTACAGTTATTAAGGGAGGCTGGTGTAGAAATGGGAGATGAAGATGATTTATCTACACCAAATGAAAAATTATTGGGCAAAATTATAAAATCATTATATGATACTGATTTTTATATACTGGATAAGTATCCCTTGGCTGTTAGGCCATTTTATACAATGCCTGATTCTGAAAATCCCAAGGCTTCTAATTCTTATGATATGTTTATGCGTGGAGAAGAAATTATATCTGGCGCTCAAAGGATTCATGATCCTGAATTTTTAACTGAAAGAGCAAAGCATCATGGTGTAGATATAGAAAAAATTAAAGCCTATATCGATTCCTTTAGATATGGTTGTCCACCTCACGCAGGTGGAGGCATTGGAATGGAACGAGTAGTGATGTTGTATCTTGGTTTAGATAATATTCGAAAAGTTTCAATGTTCCCCCGCGACCCCAAACGCATCACCCCTTAAAAATGTAAAAAAATTTTTTGTTAAAATCATATTTGACTAAGAATATTTTTTATTTTATTATTTGCAAAATTTCTTTTTTTATATAATAATTATCTATATTAATTTACACTTTTAAGTTTAAATTTATTAAAATACTTCGTTTTTGTGTAAATGAAATTTACTCTTTTTAAAAAATAATCACTGTATTTTCTAATTTATATGTTGTTTATGTATAAAAAAAAATAACAATAAAGTATTAAAAATAATTTGCATCACTAATTTTTATTTATCACAATATTTTTTTAAATATCAAATTATTTATTTAATATACGAATTTTATTATCTCCTACGGATTTTATATTTTAATTAATTTAAAATTTGAATTTAAATTTGTTTTTGATTCTATATTTTATAATTGATTATAATTTTATATTAATTTTGAAGCTGTAATTTAAATGTCAAATTAAAGTTTGGTTGTTCTGTTGCAGTTACTATTAAATTAAAAAAATATATATTTATATGTATCTTTATTTTCTTACGAATTAAGTAGAAACTTTACAAAATTTTATTGACTATCTACATTATGTCATAGAATACATAACAAATGCATCAACAAATAATAAATTTGTATTTCTAAAAATATTTTTTCAATTTGAATACTGAGCCTGTGTTGTGATTATATCTGATGGTATTTTTATTAATAGATGATGTATTATCACTCATAATAAAATTTACTACAGTAGTCTATTGTACGGAATGTAAATTGATTAATAATTATTTTTGTTGCTAAAATTCAATGCATTAACATCTTGGATAACGCAAACACAGTATCAGTAAAAGTTTATAAAAATAGTTAAACGTCATTAATCTCTTACTTTTCTTAACGGTTTTTGATAAAAAAGGATTTAATCATATACATCTCATTGGATTTTTCCAGCATACAGTAAGAGCATATGTTAGCCACATATAAAAATGTACATATTCTGGAATAAACTGATGCAAAATTGAGATTTACACTTTCTTTAACCAGTATAACTAATATAATAATTCATTTAAAATAGATTTTACCGCAAAAAATCTGAAACTGTAAGTAAAGTTACTCAAAAAATAATTGTTTCCATATGTTACGTAATGATTACATTTTATCTATTTTCAAATTTCAACAAATATTGCCTTTAGTAATATTATACAAAAATAAAAGTATTCTTTGTAGTATACTATTTTAAAGTATTACCTTATGGTAAATTTAAAAAAAATCAAATAGAAAAATGTATTTCATTGACTAAATTCAAATGAAAACTAAAATTTTTCGGTAATTCCGCTCATTACACCTAAAGGGAACAAGTTAATATATTAACAAACAAAATAAGGTAACCCAACAAATAAAAGATAACAAAATTTTTAAAACGTAAACGGATTTTTTTGAAAAATGTTCACTTTTTATATACTCTGACAATAAAGCCTATATTTCTTTCCAAGACTAGATTTCATCATGTTTGAGTACCAATGCATCGGTCGCAGTATAGCAAATCTGTTCTTTGACAGAATCCTGAAAATTTGTATTTAAAGAATAAACAACCCAAAATAAAATTGTAAAAATAGCAGTTACAGAGATCAGTAAAAAATATTTTAATAAGGTAACATCTTTTTGAAGGCTTATGTTTCGTTCTTCTATTCGAGAGATCTATAAAATGAAAAGGTATTTTTAAATTAATAAGCAATAAATAAAATCTTTGTAATACTTAAATTAAAAATAGTTAAATAAAGATTTTTAATTTTATTATACATAAGTTTCTAATAATTAAACATTTGGAAAATCTTAAACTTATAATAAATTTAAAATTATCTAAATACTGTGCTTTATATAAAAATATAATTTTTATTAAAACGAAATTCAAATCGTAAGTAAGAAAAAGGATTATTATTTGATAAAGTATTTTTTAAAGTATAATATTGTATTATAATAAAATATTAATAAAAGTGTAAGATACCATCGAATTAAATTTGAAAATAAATTTCGCTTATACTAAAGTAATAACAATTAAAATTGGAAACCAACCTTTGAGAATAATGAGTTCATTAAACCATCAGCGGTTGAAACACCACTATAATAGGACATATTTGATTTTGAATCATATGAGTTTTCGTTTCCATCGCGGCAAATTAATCTATATTGTTTAGCGGTTGATTCATTAGTCTAAAGAAAATTATCATAAAATTTATTTATTTAAAAATGTTTATAATTAATAGCTGTTTAATAATTTGTAATAAATTTATGTAATTTATAGAATAAATGATTTTTCAAAGTACCTTCCAGAAATCAACTAATTCCGCAGCTGATAGTTTAATATCTTCGATGGGAAGACACATAATGAGAAATCTATCATTTCCCAGAAGACTTCGAGAAGTACAACCAGGTTGTAATGTAATTGTCACAGTAGTTTTTTGAGATGCTAGTAGAATTCCTGTACTAGGTCTAACCTTGAATTTATCAGGAGAAGTTGTTTTTATCTAAATTTAAATATGAAATTAGAATTATAATTGTACACTAATTATAATCATGATTTATGTAAAATTTTATTTCAACACGAACTTTATAGGACAAATTTTGTTCTGACAAAGTATTTGTTAATGAGATTGTTCCGATGACTTCATTTCCATGTTTATTAAATGTCAATATATCTGGCTCTACAATTAACACTAAAAAAAAATTTTAAATTAATAATGTTAAAAATTTATAAGTTTACATTAAAATCTTACTGTCATCATCAGTTTTTGATTGATCTCCGGAATTAGGAAATTGCTCAGATGAAGTTCCCGTAAAATGTACCTTAATTAAAAATTTTTTATTCAATAAATTTTAATATGAATATCAGATTAAAGCATCTGTTTATTCTATTAAATAATTATAAAATTCTATTTTATAAATTTTTTATTTAATACTTCATAAAAAAGATGTATCAATGAATTAAAAATTTAATAAATACCTTTCGATTTTCCAATTTTCCATTAGTAAGACTCGTAGCTTGTTCACTAACAAACGTAAAAGTATATTCATTTTTACCTCCCCAACATTTCAGTGCTACTTTAGGATCAACAAAAAATTTTAATGTAGCTTTCTTAGCGAATTTTATTTTTGGAATTGCCTTAGCTGGTAACCAAGACTTAATTATACTAAAAGCAGCATTAAATACCCAAGGCATCTCAAGTATAATAATATAGTTCAAAAAATTTGGATAATAGTTCTTAAATAAACCTATTAAAAATCTTGTGAGTTCCATGTCCAGGTTTGAAACTCCTGCATCAATCATATCAAAGAATAAAGATATTTGATCACCATTTCCTTCCCTACAAGAGGTCGACAATTCTTATAAGCTTTTTGTATGATTTCTTCGAGGATCAAACATTGTTTTTTACCTTTCTAGTCTTTCAAACCAATAAACAATACATCTTTGCAATTCTGAAAAATCTCTTGCACTCTTTGTATGTAATTTTGATTTAATAACAAAAAGTCTTTTTCCATCTGTATCTTTTCCAAAAGCAAAGCAAACTCCATCTTCTAAATATTCCTTTTTAACATTATTCTCTGTAATATCTGTAAAAATATCAAAATTATTATTGATTTATATATTAATAAATTGAAATAATTAAACATTCCAGATGTAAGGATAATTTATATTTCATTTTGATGAGATTTTTTAATTATAAAACATGCAAATTGTTAATAAGATGTGTTAATATATCTTAATTTTATTTTAAAATTATTATTATTAAAGATAATTTGTATGTACCATTAGTCCCAAAATTTCTCCTCCATTCACAAGTATCCCATAACATTTTTAATGTATCTTGAATATTAGATTCATTATGTTCCAAAAATCGTTGCAGCCATCTATCTGTAGATCTTATTCTATTAATATCTGCTGAATGAAATTCTCCTGAAAAACAGATATATTATTAAATAAAACTGATATAATAAAAAGCATTAATATCAATTTTACTTTTTAGATTGAAAATTAGATTGAAGATTATTATTAATTTTTTTTAGAAATCTATAAATGGAAAAACATAATATGGATTATAAATGCAATAATTATCAGAAAAAATTAGTTATCGTTTAAGTAATGAGACAGTTATTTTATAATCTTAAATACAATAAAAAAAGTTAAATTTTAAACAAATACTTGAAAATAAGTTTATTTAAAATAGTTTTAAATTTTTAATAAATATTTTTAATAAATGTTTTTACCCGTTGATTTTTGTTATATTTTGAAAAAATTGTTTTATTTCTAAATATTTTCTTATAAAATTTGTATTGAAAAGTTTTTGTTATAATTAATTTTTCTTTTTTACTTTATTAAAAGAAATATCAATATTTTTTTCTAAATTAATTTTTGTATTATTTATTTGTTAATGAGTTTTGATTCATTGTTGGATTTACATAAGAAATTATAAGTTATCAAAAAAGTACAACATAAAATATAATTACATAATATGATAAACATAATTATATAATATATATTAATAAATAATAACAACAACAATAACAATAATAATAAATACAATGTTGATAGTATTTTAATATTGATAAAACAAATATATATATATATTTAGAGTTAAAAAAAAATTATCAACCTTTGAACATTTCATCATTTATAAAGTATATTTTTTTTAAACTTTACAAGAATAACTTTGTAATTTTTAAAAATTAAATCTAAATAAATGTATAATAATTTATCAATACCCAAGTTATTAGAAACATTTTATTTTAACTTATTATTCTTATAAATTCAAATTATGTTGTATAATAAACTTTTAAGATTATCTACATATATAAAGTATTTTTTTATGATTTATTGATATAGCAAAGATGATATATTTATTATTGACTATTATTAATTTTTAATATAATTAAATTTATTAGTTATTATTATTGTCATTATAAAGATTTTGAAGCTTATTTTTCAAAGTATATAAGTATTCGTAGTAATAAAAAATTTTCAATAGTGCACAATCACTCATTGACATTCATTTTTCCTTTAATTTTTTTGCGTAATATCATGTAAAAAGCAAATATTGTTGTTGCAATTTTGCATAACATAATAAAAGATACACAACTTAAGTTGAATAATACAAAAATATCAAGCAATTTATTTGAAAACAGGACAAAACAGGTTTATAATTATTATATTATTCCTACGAGAATCTGGTGGTCCATCCTCCTCGAGTTTTTTAAAGAATTTTTCACGAAGTTCAATGATGTTCTGTGCTTTTTCGTCCATGTTGTTATTTTTGAAGAAACTCGTTTTCGTTTACGTCCTCTTTTTCGATGATAGACAGATTTTTACTTTTTCCTCTTCGTTTCGTGTTATCGTCCACAATGAGGCGCTTGTATACAATTGAATGTGTGTGCCGCCGAATACACGTACAAAAAAAGGGAAGGGAATGGAGATGTCGATAATGAAAAAATGTCACGTATTTCGTAGCGCTTGTGTTGTTCTGCAAGCGAAATTATGTCAATTAAAACGTGTGCCGGTACCGACCGAATGCGGCGCGCAATGACTACACGAATGTTTTTAGTATGACACGGTCAACGAATGTAGATGTATACATGGTTAACGATGTCACAGGTGACAATAATCATCTGTATTCTCTCTGTTGTTTAATACTTGACTCGTCGGGATTGCTTAACTATACTACATTGCGAGTACATTATAATCGAACATAGAATATGATAATCGAAAGTCGAGATACTTAATCGGACGTATTATTGAAAACGGGTTTGTCGTTCAAGGTAAACATGAAATAAGTTGATTTTTTACGTTCTGAGAGATTTCATACAGTAAGATGTAAGATACGTAACGATATATACCATTTTCCGTACATTTATGATAGTAATTGGACAAGCGCGAAAATTTTAAATGTTGAAAATCCAATTAGTAGTTTAAAATTCAAGAGTATAGTCAGTTAAAAGATTTTTAAAAATTAACTCATATTTATACAAATATATGTTAAGTAATATGTATATATTAATATGTAATATATTATATGTAATATAAAACAATTTTCATTTTTATATTATGTTATAATCTTTTATTATTGGATAAATAGCTTATAGTTAGCATTAAACGTTTTAAGTTTAAGTAAAATGTAATATTGTTTAAATAATAATAATTTTTCACACATCTTTTTATCATTAAAAAATAATTTTGCCGAAATTGAAGGAATGCAATCGCTTTAATATTACCATAATATGGTGCTTCTTTTAAAATCTTCGGATGAAAATATGAAATTAATGAATATCAACTATTTGTTAAAAGAACAAGTGCTAATGCATATAAATTTCTTATTTCGATGTGTGCTTCCTTAATAAACGTATTGGGGCTATGGCGATTTTGAGATAAAAAACGTAAATGTTAAAAATAAATAATTTATATAAGTATTATTTGATGAAAAAAATTTTGAAAAAATATTTGAAAAAAAATATTTTAATTTAAAAATATCTATTTTTGAGATAATTTATAGTATTCACAATGTAAATCAATATTCAGATGCTCTGTGGTTTTAGTATTTTGTTGGTTTAGTCTAGTAATAAATGCTTATGCTGAACGTATATGACGTACATAACTTATATAACTATTTTGATGTAATTGAATCTATAATCAGGTTTAAATAACAAACATAATAATTATTACTATAGAATAATACTAATAAGTTTTTTAGAGCCTCTATAGTAAAAGTATTATAATAATAATTATTCGAGCAAAAGAGATGAAAAAGCTATACAAAAGAATTATTTTTTAATTTCGATTTATAACAAACATTTCACTAGCGTTGCATTGCATAGATAGATAAACTTTGTTTTATGATATTGAAGGTAAACATTAGGTACAGCGTTTTGTAAATTTTTTGAGGAAAAATTGTGAAGTCGGTATAAGTATGAGTTATGGAAAGTACGTGTATTAAAGATTTCTTATTTTATAGAAGGTTTTAGTCAATACATAAGATTCGCTATATTTTTCTTAAAATCTCTTTTCTTTTTTTACGGAGGTACTATTATATGTTTTCATTTCCAGACGAAATCGTCTTCCAATTTAATTTAACATTTATTTTATTAGTAATTAGAAATTTAATATATATTTAATGATTGAATAATGAACTTTTCTAATTTTATTTTTATACTAATTTATTCATTGTTGTAAAAGATATGAGTACTAATTCTTTCTGAATCTATGCTTATTAATTAGAACAGATTTTCATTTCAATCTGTATTATTCTATTTCTACTTTCTACATTGTCTTTTTATATAGAGTTAGAATATTATGTAAGGTTTTATAGGTATTATAATTTTTATAGAATATTCATATTAATACTTATAAATTGTCATTTTGTAAAAATGTTACGTGAAAATTTAGATCATGTACTAATTTTCAATACAACTTTATTGAAATTTGTATCAGTTTAAACTGCTTTTATTCTCATGCTTAATTATATCTGTATTATGTATCTTATCTATATATTTTCACAACTTGAGTATGATATTATATTAAATTTTCAGGTGATTGGATGCAGTGAAGTGTTACTCGTAGGTGATATAATTCTTATTTGCACGTAAATACTTTGAGTTCGTCATTAGCAATTCATGGGAATGTCTTTTTAATACCATGATTTAAAAGAATTAAAAAGGAATTGTTTTTCATTGAAAATTTATTATTGATCAGATATAGGCTTTATACAAATAAAAATTCTTATACATTCGTAATAAATTTTTAAATACACTAAATGAAATAATTAACTCTTATGATGCTATATTTCTTTACTAGTTTATCTTAATCTTGTAGTTATATTAATTACGAAATTTTACTGTATGCTAAATTTTAATTTAGTATTTATGAAAGATTAGTTCCTTTCAGTGTACATTTTACTTACGTATTCTCAAATATTACTAAACATCTGCTGTATACATTTTATCAATTTAGTTTGTATCTATTAAATTTTATTATTTTTATAATATTAGTTAAGATAGGTTAATAATAATATTAATTATTATTCATATTATGTTTTATCAACACCTAATATTTAGCTTTGTAGTAATTTTTAATATAAAAAACATATTTAGTGGAGTTGGTAGATAAATGCTGTAAAGTATGATATTATGTTTTATCGAATGTGTATGATATGAAACATGCATTATATGATTGTATCTTTGCTTATTTATTTTTATTTCTATAGATGATTAGGATGAAGTATCTTAGAGCTCTATGTTATCGAAAAATCAATATAATTCAATATACTGCTATTAATATATTAATTTTACTTGTATATGCTTTGTGGAATGTAATGTAGTATAAAATTATACTATAATTAATTGCTACTTTGTAATTTTCAAGTTACTAAAAAATCTCCTAATTCTGATATGAAGATTCTAATCAATAATTTTTATAAAATATGATTTCATTCAAAAAGCAGATATATTTAAAAATTTAGATTTACATATTCGTATTTCAGATTAGCGGTATTAGTAAAATTTAATTATAATTTAACATAAATTTTATCAAAAGCTTTTTAAAATATGACAATTTTGAAACGTTTTCGAAAAATTTAGTTGGTTTAAAGAAGGAAAAAGCTTGAATATTGATATCACGTATAAAATATTCTAGAAAATATAACAAAAATATCGTATTAAAGAAAAGGAATAAAAAAATCTTTTATACACGATACACGATACATTAAAAATGTATCGATTAATTCAATTTTACTTATTTACTATTCTTACTAAATAATTCGATCGATACTTTTTTTGTAATAGAATTGTAACGCAAGAAAATATGAAAAATTGCGCAATGAAACAATAAAGGAAATGTTCAAGATTGTAATTAGATCACGTATATTAAGTGTGTGTAATATCTTGTTTAAGAAGAAATATAAGCAAATAGACTATTTTATTTTACTACGGAAATTGAAAAATAAAATACCTTAATATATTCTGAATAATATAGTCACAATACCGAGTTATATTTAAGTTATGGGCAAATATTCATATAAAAAATAATGTAAAAATTGATGAGATAATAAATGCTTGAGTTAAAAAAATTAAAGATAGGAAAAGGAACATTTATGGAACGAAACTATTAAAAAATTCAAGGAAAAAGATGACTTGGATTATAGATGATCAACGAGTGAAATGATATGCAATTGAAGCAAAAGTTTCACACAGTATAACAATTTTTATTGATTATAACACTGGAAATATTAAGAATATAATTTTCGATGAAATTACGGTAATTCTTGTTACAAATTTGGATTATGTTTAGGTATATAGATCTACAAGTTGTTTGATAAAAATTGATAAATTACTTTAGGGTCTACGGTTTTGTCCTTCTGCACGTAAATGTAAATTTAAATGTGACTGTGACTGTTATTATGACTGTGAACGTGAATGTGAATGTGAATGCACATGCTCTATTTATCCCGTTGTTATAATATGCTTTTGAAACGTTCACTTGTATAGGTCGAAAATACGATTCTAATATATTATATACGATGTAAAACGCGTGTGCTCGTGTTCGTACCTTAATGGCTTAATCGCTAAGTTTTTCCGGAATTATTCGTTACATGAATATCCGTCTGTACACAGCAAAATGATACTCTAATTTCATTGTTTTTTATTCATTTTAATTTCATCTTTTTCCACTCAACGAAAATTCTTCGATTAACTTGTAACGCATCATAAAATAGACTTCGCTTGTATTTTACAATTACATTCATTTCGACGATCTGATAACATTTACGAAATTGATTGTCTCTTAGCTCTGAAATGAAACAGCAATATTTTTCAAACGAATTAATACACCATTCAGTTTTTAAAATATGTAAAATGCAACCGAATCCAAGTCACCAAAGCGTATATTAAACTTTTTAGCTTTATTTACTTTTTTTGAATTTTAAAAAAATGCGTCTAGTGTACTAATACTTTGGCAAACGAAATTAAATTTCGTCGTTGTCTTGGTTACCTTGGCATTTTCTAATATACGGTAATGCAATTGTTCATATAGTCAAGAAAATGCTTGTTTCGTCCCCATTTAAACATTAAATTTTACCTCTATTTCTCATTACACACTTTTATTTTTGCATACGCTCATCTTTGTCACTTTTCTCTCTCCTCTCTCTCTCTCTCTCTCTCCCTCTATTTTCTAACTGTTTTTCTCCTTCTTTTTCTTGTTCACTGTTTTTCACTCACTCTCTCTCTCTCTCTCTTTCTCTCTCTCTCTATTATTCTGTATATCACTCTGTATCATTATCTTTCATTCGTTATGCGATCCACTTTGTGCAAGATTGCATTTTTTGATTGCAGTTATTTTATTATTTTACCATGAAATCGATAAAATACATATTGTTTTTTCTGTTTCTACTCTTTTGCGCCATTCGAGGCATTCGTGATACTTCAGTTTAACGAGATTTACAGGTGTAAAAGCTATGAGGATCGGTATCATTTCCCGAAAATGAATTATACAGAGGATCATTTCGTCTTTCCTTCTTGCATATTCAATCATATATCGGGGTTTAACACGAAATTTTTTTTCTATTTACTTTGGCAAGCCCTATTCTATTTTTTTCAATCTTTTTTTTACGAATTACTCATGTACGTTGGCACACATTTCAACTTTAGTACATTTTATTTATTATGTATTTTTGTATAAATAGGTAAATATACATATGTATATGTATGATATACAAAAACTAAATTTTGAAGTTCGATATTTACTTAATTTAATAATTGTAACATACAAGTACATAAGAATTAATACATATGCATCTGTGTTACTATATTAGTATTATTCCATTAAGTAGATACAAATCTAGTTTTTGTTTATAACTAGCTTTTGTAAATAATTATTGATAGCATGTTGTTTGTGATATGTGATCATACATAAAAATAATATTTCAAAACTTCCGTTTGATATGAATTATTCGCTCAAATAAGGAAAATAATTTTTTGTTAAAATCTAATCTTTTATTCATTTGATTATATTTTTAATTTATCACCAAAATTTAAACTATATAGCATTCAAATCTTAAGACTAATGGTATGAGATTTTGATCAGGAATAGGTACTCATTTTTATTCGTAATTGCGTAGATTATTTATGATCAATTATTCAGTAATGCAGGATCTTATGTAAAGATTAAAATCAGGATATGTGAATTATAAATCCAAATTCTAGTTTAGATATTTTTATCAATCGAATTTAAATACAGGATTTATTATTATGATATTGATTTTCCAATCGCTTAATATAGAAAAAAGGGTTTTTCAATTACAATTTTTTTCTTACACGATTATTATAAATATTTTGACACTTTAAAATTTCTTAGAATACTGATATTTTTTACAAAAGTACTAATAATACATTAAATAATCTTTAATAAACATTTAAGTTATTTTATAAATTACGAATGAAAGCAAACAAATATCATAATTATGTTATTGAAATACTTTATCGTTAAATACGATTTACTTAAAATAAGATAGTAATTAAATAAAACATTATACATTATCTTTTAAAGATTATGCAATATTTCTTCAATGAATTATTAATTTTTTCTCTTAAAGACAAAATCGATTAAAACTAGTCCCTATTAAATAGTTTTATATTTCATTAAACTGATAATTATAAATAAGTTTTGTATTGATATTTGGTGAACAAATACATAAAATACGATATGTAATAGTATTATATATAATTCATCAATTTGATTTTTTTTATATAAAATATATTTTTTTATTGATGTTTGATTATGAATACGATTCGAATGTTTTTTTAATAAAAAAAATTTATACGATTACAGTAAACTAGCTTTTTCGAATAAAATTTTTAATATTTTCATTAACTCAAAAATATATTATTAAATATGTTATTGTACATAAGTGGTTTGAAGTGGTTTTATCTATACAGGGTAAATCTTAATGAAAAAACAGTTTTTTTCGGCGAAGATTTTACGATTAATAAAATAGAAAATCGATAAATTCTTAATAACAAAGAATAATGACCCAGTAGACCTAATCTTATGTAGAGGACCACGTATTTAATCGTGTACACTTCACAGTAAACTAATAAATTTTTGAATTTATAGTAATCTAATAATAACGGCAACTAGTAGAAGATATATAAGATATATATACATATATGTATTCATGTAAATTAGAATCAATAAAACTATGCCTAGCGAATAACTTTTGTACGAAGTACTTAATGAAAAAAATATTTTTATTAAACTATTAACAATCTTTAAAAAATATGTTTACTTATGTGTTTTATCTAAGTAATGATTTACTTTATGGGATTTTATTATTTTGATGAGATCATTTTTACTTTTTGAAATTATTTCAAATATGAACTTTATATAAAAATATGCAAATTTTTCGAGAAGTAAATTATTTTTAAAATACTAAAATTTCAATATTTTCATTAAAGTGATAAATTTACTTAAAAAATTCTTGAAAATATTCTTTAAAATCAAGGGTTAATAATCTTAGTAGCCTCAATTGACTTAAATTTACTCATAATTTAGTGTTTCATACATTTTGTTCATTAATTCATTAATAAATTTCTAAGATATGATCCTTAAGTTAGTGTAGTTTTCCATGTAATTATTTTTTTTTTTTAACTGTATTTGATTTTTTAACAGACAATTCACGTATAATCAGTTGATTAATTCAAGTAACCGTAAAACTGCAGTATAAAATTTAATATTTTACTATAAAAGGAACTACTGTTTTAACTTATAATTTTACAATTACTTGTATTGGTTAACTGTTAAATCATAAGAGCTATATAGTCAACATTAAAAAAATTCATGATCGGAGCTTATCGTTATACAATTATATTTTTTTACATTTTCCTGAACTCACAACAACAGAAGACTTACATACGTATTTTACATGTACTAAATAGTTTCTTTACTCGCAAATTCGTAGTTGTTAAATAATTTTGTATAACGATAGTTGATCGTGCTTTCGTTATATATTACACTGAAGGTCGCATTTAATGTTTTCTGCCATAAATAAAAGTTGGTAACAATGCATGTCGGTTCGCAAAAAACCTCGACGTAAAATTTTCGTGTATTGAAACATTTGCTAATGCGTAGCTCGTGCAAATGCTTAAATTCGCGTTCTTTCCACAAAGCCTTGTATTACATTAAAATCGGCTCTTATTATTAACAAATAAACATTAAAAAATAATAAAAATTTATTGATACGAAAGATAGAGGATATGAATGAAAAATGTCAACCCAACGAAAATCACGTAAAAACTATCTTTGCCACACTTTTTCCTTATTCTTAAATCTACATCTATCGCTTATTACATATATGTTCATATTACACGAGCAGTAAAGATTTCAATTTTTGATTTTACGGTCTTTGATTAATAGATACGTCTCTTACATTTAATTTCGTGCCATCCTCTGTTGCAAAAAATATCATTCTCGTATCGCCGTCTCTTTCTTTCCTAATTGGTAAAAGGGCGTGACAGGCTTGCTAGTCTTGACGGTCATTCTTGGCAATTGGGAATACTACGGGATCCGCCACTCCCAGCTGATTGTAACATCGATTTGGTCCACGCGCGCATCCGCGTTCGTGCCACCTTTGTATATCCGAGATCCCCAAAATATTATCTGACCCTATTTTAAGTCGCTCGTCCTTCTCTACCGAACAAACAATCTCAGCTTCCCCTTGTCATTTTTTCAAAATATTTTTTACACAATGTCGTCGTACACTTCAAATTTCGCCCACTTTCCGACATAATTTAGCAGAAAATTTTTGTAAAATCCGAGGTATCGCGTAGAGTTAAATTAAATACAACCATTGTTGCCGGGGCGAGCAATTAGTATCTTCACTTTTCAAGTGCTATTGTCTATTTAACGCATCCGAAAGTATGGCCGCAAGACATTAAATAAACGAATCGATCGATCATCTTTGTGTCTAGGTATTGAAAAATATACGTATTTTACTAGAAACCACGGTTGGTTAAAATTGTAATGGTGTCCAAGACGTGGATTGCAATTAAACTTTCGCTATTTCGTCGAGATTTTAATCAGTTAAATAAAAAACTAACTAGATTCGAAAATAGCTGACCAGCCGAATAATAACTGCAGCCACTGGTGCCGCCGAAATCAGCGCTTGAGAAGTAATAAATACAGATTGCAACCGAATGGGCCGATCGAGCGAAGCGCGACGCTCAGTCGAAGGTGAGCCTCTTGAGGAAGAGGTAAATCTCCTCGAAGTTCGGCCTGTCCTCCGCTCTCCTGCTCCAGCATTTGCACATCATTCGGTAGAGCTCGCGTGGACAAAGGGTGGGTTGAGATAAGACTCGAGGCAGCTGCTGCTGATTGTTGTTGGGATTACTTTGGTACCAGCGACTGCAGTTCTCCAGCACTTGTTCGGACGTTAGCTCGGCGTACGGGAGTTCGCTGCAACTGCTGAAGATCTCCCAGGCCGTTACCGCGTAAGACCACACGTCCGACTGACTGCTGCACTTGCCCTGTTGAAACGACGCGAGCAAAGCAAAAGGGCTCTCGGTTAATGTTTTTTTTTTTCAATAGGGTGGCCGGATATCGAGCTCGAGTATTTTCGTTGCTCAACGACATAAAGCAAACAAAGATTGCGTATTGAATGGAAGCGTGAAAATTTACCATTAGCACAGCTTCCCAAGCCATCCATCGTAGAGGTATTTTTGCGTAATATCCATTTACGTAGTACTCGTGATCGTACTTGCCGCAGTAGAGGGCGTGATCCGATACTTTGATTATTAAATTTTTATTCACGATGCAGTTTCTAAAGGAAAAGCGCACGTTATTTTACAAATTTAATATTTTAGAATTTGCTTAGGATGCAGGGCGTGTCGCAATTATAAATTCAGTTTACCTTGCAGCTAAATCACAATGGGGGATTTTCAAATTTTCCAAGTACTTCATCCCAGAGGCAATTTGAGTTACGAAGTTAAGAAGACAGCTATACCTGTGAGAAGCCAGAAACAGAAGGAGAAAGAGAGAGGGAATAAAACTACGCAGTTCGAGTGAATTTTTTAAGTTTTGAAATTGAACGCAACCCAATGGGATCTGTTACCTCAAGGTGAACTCGTCGTTTCCATTTTCACTTCCGCTTTTCATGAAAGTCGGCAGGTCACCCAGTTCGCCGTACTCGAACACCGCGCCCATCGGCTCCTCTTCGACTAGAGCAATTATCCTTGCGACATTCAAATCTCGAATCGCAGCCAACAGGTGCATGTCCTTCATAAAGTCTTTTCTGCAAGAATTGAAAACATTTTTTTAATCAAATTAACGCTCGGAATGAAATTGAAAATTCGAATAGTTTATTTAACGCGGTCTCTCGAGGCTTCATTTTTGTTTAAAAACATGCACTCGCAGCGTTGAAAATTGAATTTAATTATTTACATTATTTAGATTGCTGTCTCCTTTTTGCGGGCACAGTTTTAACGTGGAAAAAATGTTGCGCCAATATCGCGATTGAAAGTAAACTTTGGCCAAAAATTAAAGACTCGCTAGTTTATTTTACTAATTGCTCGTGCTGGAGTTCGGTGTCGCAGTATTTGCGGCTAGAATTAAGAAAATAGTTAATCAAGGCTAATCGCTCACTTGAGGGAGTCAGTGACGCCTCTCCATAACGAGCGCACAATCACGATCTGCCGGTTACGTATGGTGCCCATGTCCAGGCTCTGAAGTCCCTTGGCTTCGCAGAGGTAAACGAGTCCGAAACTACCTTCGCCGAACTTGTCCAAGATCCTCAGCCGGTGCCTCGATATCTGCTGGATATTATAGATACTCGATGTGTTCGAAAGCTGCGCGCTCTCCTGGATTTGGAGGGGCGTGAAGAGACTCGAGGAGCTGTGCTGTTCCCTTCGTTTGATCTTCAACAGGAGACATTTCCAACGTGATTCAAGGGCTTTTTGCATTTTCAACGGGAGGTGGATTATTGTAGGAGCGGGACAGGCATTTCGGGTGCATTTTTCATTTGGTCTCTCAGAGGTTGGAACTACGAGTGCCTTCAGACGTAAATGATATAAAATTGTTTCGCGGCTCTTGAATTGTCAAGGAAGCAGCTCGTAGTTCGCCCCTCGGAATAAACGACCCGAGAGGAATTTGTTTTAAAATTCTTTTATGCCAAATCACCGTTAAAATATCCGTAGCTGCGTAATAGCCCTCGTGCACTTTGTGATTCGCTTTGGAGCCATTATGTCCGTGTCGCTTGACGGGGAAAGGCGTCGGCGCTATTCTTTCGGCTGATTTCTCATCTTGATAGCTGTGCTCGCTTGTGAAGTCCGTTATGCCTTGGGAACATTATTGAATTATAAGTACGCGATTTTTCTCGTTTCACGGGCTTTCCGAGCTTTTTTGGACTCCGTCGAGCATTTTCAAGCCAAGCCAATGACTGTCGAAAATTTTGTAATGTCTATCCCTGCGACTGTTGGATTAATTAAGCAGTCGGACAAAGCGTTTGGTTGTCTTGTTCGAAAGGTCGCCGTTTGACGAGTTTGTCGGTTATAATATTTAACATTTGCATTGTTTTCGACGCGGTAGGCTTTTTTATTTAAAAACAAATAGATATCGCGGGTAAGCAAACTTTTTTCTCACGGCCGTTTTAATTGCACGCAAAAAGTTATTAAAATATTCAGGGTGATTCCATTAAAGCTATAGCTGAAATTTATACCTTTCGACAAGAATTTTCTGGAATATTCTTCAAGAGTTTTTCATTTTGAATGAGCATTTCATCAGTTTTTACCTTAGTTGATCTTTTAATTCATAAAACCTGAAAACTTTAAGCAGGTTTTTTAATTGGCTTTAGAAATCCGAAAGTTCATTATCTCATTCATTTTAATTTTTCCGTTTCGCGTTAAATTTGTTTCGAATATTTACTTATACTCTAGTTTTTAAAAACTTTTCCTTGATATTAATTTCTCCTATTCTACTGCGTCGTCCTAAAAGTTTAATCCTCCCGAAATTTCTCATTTGAACTTTGTAGATTATTCATTTACTTTTTATTAAAAGTAGATGCTATACACACTTTAATCTATGTAATTTTATCACTTCCATAATACTAGATTAAATATGCGGTTCTTTCGTCTTGCGATTGCATAATGTATTATAATTGCAATTGCTCCGCTCTTTAATAGTTTTAATTATTTTTTAAGTATTCTTTATAAATATTCGAAATTTTTTGCCTCCGCGTTGTTTTCCGAACACGCGACTATCATTTATTGTAAACGGGCATCGAATCGAATATTTGTATATTTCTGCTTTTAAAACATCATAAGACGAGTGAAAACGATAATTTTTTAACAAAATAAAAGCCCGAATTTTCCATTTTTCTATTAGTAATATCTCAAAGTACTAATGGCCTCTTTCTAGTTTAAATATGGCTTTCAATGCGCTTTACTCTAATTTTATTCTACATTATTTTTCTGCATTAAGCAAGGCATCAAGATCTTAATAATTTCCATTTATTCGTTATTTGTAAGTAAATTTAAGTAAATTTATTCGTGTTTATTAGTATTCGAGCTATATTACACTAAGAAATTCCACTTGCAGCCTTTTCAACGAGTGTAAAAAGCAGTTAAATAAGAAAGGTAATAAAAAATGGTACTTTTTAATTATGCGTAGTTCCCAGATTGTGTCGATTATTTCAGAACGATTTGCCATGATTATTATTGCGATATTTAATTAATTTAATTTCGTTCTTCCCGTCTTTTAAATTAAACCATAACATATATAGTACGAGTGAGATTATAATTAAAAAAAATACGGCCATATAATCATAAATTTTGATTAAAAAATAGTTTGTATTACTTTATCCGAACGCGGCAATGAAAAAGTTTTATTAGAATTAAAATCAGTTGTAATTAGTTTTAGAAGAAAAGCGGTCGTAATGAAAGAGTATATTTGTTATGAAACTTGCGTTTTTCTCGCAAAACTCCATTTAAATAATTTCACGCAGTTTAATTCAATCGCGTCAAAACTTTTTTTGTAGCTTCATTTTTCATTAAAATAAATTTGTGTCTTTACCTCGGGCAAGTCGAAGCTACGAAGACTAAATCGAAAGAATCCATAGGCAAATAATGGAAAGTCCTTAGGTTACACATTTGTCGCGATTCATAATCGAAGATCGATACGCGAATATATCTGGTGAAAAACTCACCGCTGCACGTGGAGAATCTCTCGCTCTTATGCGTCGCAGGCTCATAAGCCAGATTCTCCTCGGAGAAGAGCTTGTAGGTTCTCTCGTAGGCGCTGCACTGCTCGTACTCGCTGCCGTTGTCGCTGCGAACGCTGCTGCGTAACGTGTCCATGTTATCCTCGGGTAAGGCGGTGGTCAGCGCCGAGGCGAAGCCCTTGCTCTTGATGGAGAGCCGCGACTGAGACAGTCCGTTCGCGACTATCGGCGTTGCGAGTTTGATGTCCTTCATGTTGATGGTGATGCCCGGCGCCGTGGGTCCGCACAGCAGGGCCGTGTGTTTCTGGAGGAGGGCGACCTTGTTGCGGCCCCGCTGCTTCATGAGGAAGACGGTGCAGGTCAAGAGCAGCGCTATCACCGTCAGCGCTCCGCTCACCTACGCGCGAATTCTCGATTAATCTTTGGTGGACCAGTACAACTTTGCTTTACTGGATGGACGAGCAGAAGTGCTGTTTTTGAATGCCCTTACGCGCGTGCGAATGCTACTATTCTTTTTTCAAATCAGTTTTGCAGCATTAAACATTTTGAAACGGTTCAGTGGCTGGAACGAACCTGAATCGAGGCATTATTGAATTTTCCCAAACTTTTTTATACGTGCAGGAAGGATTTTAATAAAAGAGCCGCCGAAAATTTTATCTCCTAGATAGTTTTCTTTTCTGCACTTTGCATCGAGACTTTATAGGACACACGAGTAATTACAACCTCTCGATTATAAATATTGGATATCTACAAATATTTTAAGCACGTACATGCACATTGGGGATAAAAATCTACGAGTGAATGGGAGATAAAAACTAAAGCCCTTTTGTACTGGAATGATAACAGTGATAGCAGCGATCGCTTACCAAGCCAATGTACGTCTGAGAATTGCCGATCGGAAAAGCGTCGGGCGTTAAATTCGGGTTGGGCTCGTACGTAGTCTCGTTGGGCTCATTTTTCGGCCGAATTCGCTCCGGTATGTCGGTGTCGTTGTTCTCGTACACCAGGTTTTGCTCGGCTATTACATCGTTCGTGAGGTTCCTCAGACCTGGAACTGCATTGTTGGAAAGAGGTTGAATTAGAAATCGTGTTATTCAAATGCGACGCGACGATTTTTGCGGATTTCGTCGTTCGTCGATTGCCAGTCGTACGATGCAACTGAATTTAACATTGCATAATTAATTGAAAATACGTAGGGACTAGTGCTGCTTTAGAAAGTCGCGTCGCGCAATCAGGAGCGATTACATTAATATCAGTTTGTCTAGAACAGCAAATTGGTATTGCACAATTATTACTCGGATAACTGTTATTATTACTTTTAAAGAGATCGTTGCACTTGTCGCTGCTGCTCGCGTCGAGGCTACAAGCTTTTGTAGGGGTACGAATTACTAAGGGTTGTTAAAACAAGAGGATCAGTTGACGGGGATGCGATAAAATAGAAACAAAATATTTCGTACCTGATTGGAAGGTCACCTCGCTTATCAATAACCATTTCGATCTCGGCTTAATTTCTAGTTTAACGAAGCGCCCCGTTTTTAATTGAAGTGGAATCGTGACCATTGCGGCGCTCGATTTAAACTCATTGGAAATCTCGACTTTGTCTGTCGACGTTTCGTATTGTTTGCCATCATAAGAGAACCAAACTTGAATCAAAGAAAATACCTGTAAAACATTCAAAAGCGAAATATATATTTAAACGACCAACTGCGTCATTCACGTTACTTGCGTAATTTATGCGCTAAGTAAACCAGGCGATCGGATACCTTTTTAAATTTTTATTGTGGGATTAAATAAAAAATTTATAAAATACATTAAAAATCGTACGTCCACACCGTTGAAGTACGAGCATTTATATTTTATGACCAAAATAAAGGTTTAATTTCAAATATACCGTGACCATTAGTTTCGCCATTACGAAGATAATTAGTGCAAAAGTTAATTTTAACACCTTTGTTTCTGCAATTTCGAATAACTTTATCTTAAAAGTCGCGCGATTTGTAATTCTTATTCTATTTAATTTGCTTCGACGCAGAAGATTTTACAGACTGCGCATTCCTGATGCAATAACAATTTGAGATTCGATATAACTTCATCTCCTTTATTTATAATGATTTTAATAAGAGGAAATGCGACTGGTATATATCTAATTTACTGCAGTTTAATCGAGATCAACTTAAGCACTCGTAAATTCCAAGTAAACCTTCCATTCCACGTGTTTATTTCCATATATAACAATAAACCAACGCTTCCATTATTTATAGATATATTTTAACCAAAATTTATTATAATATTGCAGAGTACTTTGTTAGCGGTTTTGTTATTTATGAATTTAAAAGTGAGAAATTGAAATACTTTTAATCGTTATTATTACAATTGAGTTTTTGATCAGTATTATCTGAAATAATTTTGTCTATCAAACTTAATAAGGTCACTCGGAATAATATCTTTACTTTGGTTATATAATAATAGTTAAGCATGATTTCAGCAAGGACGGGGAGAGCGATAGAATCTCTCTTTACACGGGCGTATGTAATCCCTGTAATAGTCCTCGACAATACATACGTATGTATACATATATAATGCAGCTGTACAAGTTCTCTTTGTAAGTCTTTATAGAACGTCCAGGAGTACATTCGTTTTGAGGTAAGAATTTTAGCATTTTATTAGGATTAGAACTCATCATCGCATGTATTATCAGGTACTTGTTACTTATGATCGTGCAGATGTAGAGAGATAAAAATTTTTCTTTATTAATAGCGATAAATTTCAGTAAATTGTAAAATTTTGTGACGTGGATAAATCTTAATGCAAATACTGCATTTTAAGACGAAATATTTTGTCGTCGAATAAAAAAAAATTTAAAAGCACAAACGTTGTTAAGAAAAATATATGCATATTTAACAGAACATTTTGCTAAATGTAGCATATGCGTTATTTTTTGTTCGTTTGTGATTTAGATCACATAAACGAGAAAAATATGCAAAAACGCGCATTGCATAAAGAAACAACGCATAAGAATGTTAAACAATACGGGAATAATAGTACAAGGCTTTTTGGCTGTAAAGTAATATTAAATAAACTTCATACATACGTGCACAATGTAATTCTTATTGTTTTGTTTCGCCATTACTTTATTTGTTTAAACAATGTAAAATAATTTACCCAAAACTGTTTAAAAATAAAATTTATTTCTATTGTAGATAGACGTAAACTTTATTTTCTTTTATTTTTCGCAGTGATTATCCGTCTATTCTTTAAAAACTCATTTTTAATAAATAGAGTTTTTAAAAAAAGGCAATATTTTAAGTAGAACTACTTGTTTATTTGATTTCACCCGTACGCAATAAAAAGTAATAGAAATATGTGTTTTATTTTATACCGTAAAAATAAAAATCAGTATTAGTCATCGATGCGCGTGAAAAAGTAGTAATAAATGCTTATGCGTTGTCTCGAAGAAATTGTAAAATTACGTGCATAAATCTTCGATGCAATAACTTTTCACATTTATACCATATTTTTATAAACAATATTTACGAAATACGTGAATTATTGTGCAATATTAAAATACTAAAATACGCGCTGGTTTTTTTCGAATTTTTCATTCTTTGCATACTATTGCATATTATTCTTTAAATGCATGGAATAAATTATTTTATTAGCATACACTTTTTAAATTGTGCTCCACGTCAAACCAGTTATTTTTAAATATCGCCGTTCCTCAAAGGTAATTTAACACAGTTTTTACATGTTATAATTTTTATTATGCCGTATTGCAAGATAATATGGACCGTAAAAAATTTAGATTTAAATCAAAGTCGGCAGTAAAACATAGTTTCTTCTGTAGGAAACAATAAAAGTAAAAATTCTAAAACTTTCGGATGATAAACGTTTCGTACTTAAGCGGAACTTTTTAAAGCTCATAATTCAAGTATTATAGTATTATTTAGTACTCCTCGGCAAATATTATGCGGATTTGATATCGCATTGGTTAACGTGCCTCGTATAATTTAGAATAACATCACATCTCGACTTAAAAGTCCAACTCGTTCGAATAAATCCCGAGCTACGAGGGCTCGTTATTAATTACGTCGGCGGCGCGCAAGTTTGCTTAAAGTTGATCAATATCGAATAGCTCGAGATCCATTTACACTTTGAACGAAGACAATGATGAAACGAATAAGTTTGAGGAGTGTTCTGACTTACTTCGATTTCGCGTTTGGGAAGGTGGGCCACGTGAATGCTGCAATTATCGAATTCCCTGACTTCCTTGAACTCGAACACGAGTTCGATAATTTCACGATTGCTCCAGCCAACCCAGCTGTTGCTGCTAGACGAGATCGGAATCTCGTGTCCGTCGCCGAGGATGTTGTCGGTCAGTTGGCCAAGGCCCTGGCTGAGAGTGCCGTTTAATTCGTTTCCGTCATACGACGAGTCTTCCAAGTTGCAGCCGCCCGGGCCGTAGGTCTCGCCTGATGGTATCGTGTATCTCGCTATCCTCTCTGAAATCACCACGACAACCTTGTTACGGGACCTCCAACAGAGTAGTACTCGTTAAAAAAGTGTAGTTTCCCCACTCTCGGCAAAAGTGTGTTACGTTTGTGTAAATACGAAATAATTGTGGATGCGGGTGCATACGTGAAGTGCAGCCTAACAATAGAATATTTGCGCTACGAAATAAGAGCGAATGGTTCAGGAATTTCCTCGGTTATGACAAAGTGTTCTTTTCTGTGTCAAAAGTGCTGAAGTTTAATTTAACCGTCATAAAATGCATTTGGCTTTTCATTATTTGGCAATGAAGTCATTTCCTACATCTTGCGTCATTTCATTCTCCTGCGCTTCAAAAGCTTTGCCTTACTGTCGAAAATTCGAAACCTATTTTTACCTTTTCATTTAAAGAAGTTTATGCAAGCTAATCGTGAAAGATAATTTTTATGCTATCATTTTACCAATTTTAGGTCTCTAATGTGCTGGCCGTACAAAAATTATTTTTTATAAAAGAGTTGTACAAAATTTTTTTTCAAAAAGAATTCTCTTTCTATGTCGAATTATTTTTCGTTTAACGATGAATAATTCGGCGAAACATTTTAAAAATATATTTTATAGTTTATTACATAAATTTAATAACACATTAATAGTAGTAAGAGTTCTAATTTCTAGATCATAGACTTTAAGGCTTCCAAATATATCTTTTCGTAGTTACTTCAGTAACCAAGTTACATCTTATTTTCCTATAATTTTCAAATACGGTTCAAGTTAAAGTAAATGTATATAATTTCATTAAAAAAGTAATTACGAACATTAAAATGTATATAAGAATTAAAATATGAGATGTGCTAGTTTTAAATCTACATTTTTTTATTTTTAGATATTTGATGAATAAGCTGACACACTAATAATAAGTAAAATTAAAAAATAATCTTATAACTCTATAATATAGTAATATACAATACAATATATCACGTACTATAATTATATTAAAAAATATAAACATACAATCTTTATGTAGAAAAATTTTTTGATTAATTAAAATGTTAACGGGCAATTTCTGAAAATAAAATTGAACATGTTTTATTTCTCAGTAACAATTAATGATTTATAATCAAAGTTAAAGGTATAATTTTTTTCAAAATTAGCGATTATTTCTATTTAAGTGTCTCTGTAAGTAAATTACAAAAATAATGATATATTAGTGTGTTGCGCGAATTTTGTTCTTATATATCAAACATTCGACTCTTGTTCCATTAAAATTTATGAAATAGGTATTGCATTTAATTTGTAATAGAATACGTCCTTATTTAAATACTAATAAAATCTTAACTGAGTTCTAATAATATGCAAGTACTACATCAATATCCACAAGATGAATTTAATTAATTTTTTGGTAATTTGATGAGAAAACGTCAAGATACGTTGCGTACGTTATGTTGGAATTACATGCTACTTCAAGATATATAAAAGGTAATTTATCGTCTATAAAAGTTTTATCCGATTTAAATAAACTTTTATATTCATTTGATTATGAATAAAATTTTCTTTCGCAGTTATTTAGTTTTATGCAGTAGTGCAGCAAAACGATAAGATTCATAGTCCGTGCATATGCAATAAAGTAGACGATCGACAATTTCGTCTACTTAGGTAACGATTTATTGTGTTTTGGGATATAAATCAAAGCTTATCACAGTCCTATGACAATAGTATTGAACAATTTGTCTTTTTTTATCTTATAAATGTCCTGTAAATGGAACAGAAAATACTGCCCAAACACTTTACCTTTCGAGAAAATTGAAAGTAGATAATTTATTTAGTTCGAGTAGTAAACGCGTGGAAAAAATAATACTCTAAAAACTCTGCACTCCCGTAGAGAGGCAAGAGGAAAGAGTAAAATTACGAATATTGTGTTAACTTCGCAACGAAGAAATGCCTTCTTTTATTACAGAGAAAAAACGTAAGAACCTAAAAAGTTTTCAATAAAACAAGTTTTCTCTTTGTACTTGTTCTGTCTCTTTCTTTCTCTTATACTTATATCTCCTTTTCTCTTTAGCTTTTTAGATTCCTATAGCTACTAATGCATAGAGGGATAAGGGTAGGGGAATTTTGGAGGGGGGAGGGGAGGGAGAGAGAAAGAGCGAACACAGCAGCTTCTTTTATACGTATACTTTCGATTGTGTCTGATGTTTGCGTTTCAGTAACAAGAAATGCTTTTAGACCTGATTGATCCTGGAAATTGGGAAGAAGAAAAATCACATGCAGTGGTAGTCGACGTTCTTTCTCGTTTCTCTGTCTCCCTCTCTATGAACCGTCGATTGCTCGAGATTAAAGGGGTCGCTTGTGAGAAGAGAAGAGTGAGAGCTGGAACCAGTCAAGCTGAAGTTGCCCAAGAGAAAGCAGATCGAAGTATAGAGAAAAAGAGTTTGGGGATATTGAAATGCCATACAGTTTATATCGATTATTTGTGGATCGCTAGTTGAACAGAAAAGTACCAACGACAGGATTGAGATAGTCGACGGTGCACGTGTAAAAGTGCAGCAGCAAATGACTATTTGAATTCCAATATTCTTATTGTTATTCATACGTTTTTGCAAAACTTTTAACTTAAAAATTTTTATTCGCCCCTTATAACATACATTGAGTATTTACAACTATAATTATTAATTTTTTATAATTTTCAGTTGCATTAGATATTATACGATGCATTTATTAATTACAAATTCGTTAATATATCAACAGGTTTTGCAGCGCAATTAACTATTAAATAATGCGAGATTATTTATTTTCATAAAGTATTATTGGAGAAAATTTTCATTAATATTTTCAAAAAAAATATTATACAGAGAAGTACCTATTAAATTTACCTTTTATATCGATGAAAATAAGACATAATTTAATTGAAATTTTTAATTATTTTTTTTATTATGATAAAAAATTAAATAGAAATCGTTCTCTTAATGGCATAAATATTTAAATATTAAACTGTGGCCGATAACCGTCCATAATGAAATGGCTATATTAATGCATTCAAACTTCAGTCTTAAGAGTACCTGTTTTTGCGGATTAGAAAGCGCGAATGTTCTTTTCATAATATTTGCTTACTGAATTAATTTAAAAATAAAATTTGAACGTTTCCATCAAAATAAATTACAATTATTTCCTTCAAACTAATTTTCGTAAATTAAGTACAATGCATTAATCTTTGGCAATATATTGAGATTACGTTCATTTGGGAATGTCAACTGCGAATGTATGCAGAAAATACAATATTTGAAATATATTACTGTTTTTAAAGCAGCAAACGTATATAGGAATTTTTGGTTAAAATAAAATCGCAATAATTTATCATCGCCGCGTCAAATAAATTTTTTACTCGACAGGACGTTTTAAATTATTAATTGGTTTATCTATCGATTCCATCAAATATTCAAATATAATATTCGTATATTCGTAATTCGCAGATTTTGCATTTTTATTATTAAATGTTTCAGTTGCGCAAAGCATGTAAATAATATTTTAGCACTCACTAATTTTTCGCGTTAATGCAGCATTCGATGCACCGGACAAATATTGCATTTTGATCTAAGTTATTGCTGGCCAGAACGATTGATAAAAATTACTTTCCATCGATAAAAATAAATATGTAATTGGTGTTTCCTAAGATCAATCGCACAAGCTGATACTTGATCAAAAAAAAGCTTAAATTAAGTGTCTACGTTACTCTGGAAGCATTAAGTGAATTAGTGCTCGAATTAATCAGGAAATTCAAGCTTACATTTATGTATCTCATTTATGTAGGAAGAGAGATGGTAAGAAAGGAAATTAATAAGAGGAAAGAAGGTAGCGAAGTAAAAGTATTAAGTCATAGAGGAGGTTCGATTACTCAGGCGAATCACCTAACCAAGTGGCGCGCAACCGCACGTAGCCATTCGTTTATGCGGGCCGCATGCGAAACGACAATAAATTCATCTAATAGCCAAGAAGGGCGAGAGGACTGGACAGGTCAAGGAAATGAGCGACTTCGCGTCCAGAAACGAAGAGAGATGAGGAGGGAAAAGAAGGCCCAAGCAGAAGGAAAAAGAGGCGTCCGATGAATAATTAAATGCAGCAAGGTGGTTTATTGACGTCACTTACGCTTCCAGACGCAGCCGTAAATCTCGACCCTCATGCAGACCGTACGTGGATGCTGGCTGTAAGGAACAAAGCGCACCCTGCTCGCAACGAATGGCAGATCGAGCTTTTGTTTCTCCACCAAATACGTGTTGCTGTTGCCGCGCAATACCTGCGAAATTCAGAAATTTGTTAAAGCATTTTCTCCTTTCATCTTCATTCACTGCCGCTTAACTTATGTTTCTTTTACTTATTATTGCCTCCACTCCGCGTCGTCTAAACTGCGAACGTCGCTCGACTAATTTATTCCCGAATTCTTCTCTCATTTTCAAAGTGCTTTATTCTAAGCGTCATTGATGTATTGCAACCCTACTGACTCCGATCATCAACGCGATTCGCTGCTCGACTGCCTACGTGTGATGACAAATGAATGGAGCGTGTGATATCAAGTGCAGTGGTTTATTTCGTCTAAGAAAATTTTAGACAGTGTAAAAAATTCCGGAAAAATATTACAAAGCTAATGGTCAATCAAAGTATCGAATTAAATTAATCGATAATTTCTGTACGAATTAAATGTAATTTCAATAACGCATTTGCGTTATACTTTCGTTAATGCAATTGATTTAGTATTAAATTAATATGAAATTGCTGATTACTGCATATCGCTTAGTAATTGAAATGTTTTACATCCGTATAATGTTTAACATAATTTTTATTGTTCCGAGAATTTTTTATTGTTCGAAAAATGAATATACTTAAAACACTATCTCAAAAGCACTATTTCGCACTACAGGCAATGCATGATTAGGAACGCAAATTATTAGAATAGAATAATTCATAGAAAGCAAAGACAACGCGTTTAGATTTCATCCGCTACCATATTGCAATTTTTCACTCTAATTGCACTCTATAAAATGAAATAAAAATCACGAATCACGCTGACTTCTATAATTTCATATTAGTGAGCTCTAACGTTGGTTAAACATTTTTCTTTAAAAGATGCTTGGAATGTTACTTTCCTCTTATTCTACGGTTAATTGAAATTTGAAAGTTTCATTACTTTATCTTTATTATTCTCACTGTTTGGAGATAATAAAGTCCAATAGAACGTGAAGCTTTCGGAACATTAAAATTTTTACGAAGCAAAGCTTAAATTTTAGGCTTTGTTGAGGTTAGTCTTGAAATTCCGAAAAACTTATCGTGAAGAGACGAAATTTAAATATTTAAACTCTATACTACGAATTTTTGAAATGCGCAGTTGAACTTTCGACGAACACGTTATTTGTTTAATTTTTGAAATTAAAATTAAAATTTGCCTTTCTGCAGGATGTGTTTTCAGTGTTTGTTTTCAACGTTTGATATTGTTAAAGGTATATTTAATAAAAATGTTATCTATTGTATTTCGTCAAACTTTGTTTTAAATCTCTAATATGTTTTGTTATTTATCATAAAATATAAAATACAAAAAGTGTTAATAACAAATTTTGTTTCTTCGAAATATGTTTACGGTATTTGAGAGTATTGCGAATTAAAAATTACTTAAAAATTGTTTATGTAGATGCATTGTGCGAGTATCGATTAAATTTGAAAAGTACATTGAAATAAAATTTTTAAAATTCACGTTTGATCTATTTTGAAATGAAATTCCTAAGCACTATTGCATGAAACACGTGCAAAATGATTTATATGTCTGATGTCTATGAATGCTTTCGGCTTGGTAGTGCAAAATTCAAAAAATCACGATAAAGAGTCTGACTTGAGATTCGGCGCTCGCTATTAAAGTATGAATATTGTATAGCAGAAAGTCAAATAAGGAAAGTTCACACGCGCTTGAAACATTTCGAAGACCCTCGAGACGTTTCACTGCGGATGCAGACCATAGGGATTCCTGCGTGTTTATCAAGTCGCGTTCAGACTATAAAAAATATGAATGAAGTATGAAACTAGATAAATACAATAGTAAATATTAGAGAATCTGAGAGGCAGTAAGTTAATAAGTTAAAACAAATTAATATTATAAGGACTCTAAAATCATCGATTAAATATACTCGAAATATAACGAATATCTAAATATAATCTTAAAATTTGTTATGTTTTATGATATTATATACATGAAAATTTTGTGTGAAAAATTCGAACATCGATATTCAAATTAAAATAAAAATGTATTAATTTTACAATGAATGCTAATGTACATAAATATTCGATAAAAACATTTTTTTTTTAATTTCTTTATGAATAGCATTTAATATTTTATCGTTAAAATTTATAAAATCATTGTTATATTAAAAACTAAGGTACTTATAACATAAAATTATTTCCATGTTAACTTAAATATTAAATATATAATATTACATTATTGTAATATTAAAATTTTTATACATTTCACATTATTTTTTCTTGCTTTAGGTAAATATATTTTACGATTTATAAATTTGTATTTATACGATCTCAAAAATTAGTAGTTTTATAAATTTTTTATAAGAAGTCTTAGAACTAAAATGTTCATCACGCAATAGATTTTACTTTTGAAAATAAAATAGTATTCGCAGCTTTTCATAATTATTTAATTTAAGTACTACGTACGTTAAATAATAATCTAAATTTGAATTGTAAATTATATACAAGATTATGTTTGATTCTTCGCAATATTTAATAAATTTTAATAACTTTCATATAGTAGTAAGTTTAATCTTTAAAATAAGATAAATTATCTGTTGAAGCTTGTATAGTATAGTAACTTGAATTGAATTAATTAACTAATTAATAATTAAATAACTTGTATAGTAACTTGAATTGGACTCGTACGAGAGTCTGGTATTTAATTGTTTGTAAAATTAATATTTTTAGTTTGACACACACACACACGCACATATATATGTATACATTGAATTTTTGGAGTCTTTTTCGTGCTAAATATGAAGCTAAATTTATTTTTGAACGCAACAAACGGCAGAAAAAGCTGAGAGATTAAGAATAAAGGCACGAAATAAGTAGTATAAGTCAATATAACACGAGACGGAGTGGTTGGCATGATATGCATAAAAGTGAGCATAGGAAAATGAAGAAGTGAATATGTAAATTAAAAGGTTCGATACACACTCGATCGCCCCGCAGATTTTTGTATGGATGCCACTTGAGGTCGCGCCAGTACTCGAGGAAGAAGGATTCCGCGTACTCCTGGCCCTCGCCGTTACCGAAGCGCCCTTGTGTCTCCGTGCATGTAATTAAGTGGTCCTTGGTTAAGTCAACTTCGAGGTACTCGCGAATATCACTGCTTATCTGCGCCTTCGGGCACCAGGCACCGCCGTTCTTCTCTTGACGTATTCTGTTAGGGGAGGAGGGGGAAGTCAGAGACGTCGCTTTTACGTTTTTCTTCGCACTATGGTGTTTTACTTGTTATTATATGAACTGGAAGTTGGGCACTTGGCGAAACTTGTTGTTGCTTCTTGCGAATTTCAGCTCCGTAGAAATACAACTTTCGTTTAACTACTTCAAAGACTTGCGTATTCTTTACTAATGTTTTTTTAATACAATGAATTCGGGTGATTAAAAATTTAGAGTTTTCAATTTAAATAATTATCAGAGATGTAGTTGCTCTCAGTATTATAACGATGCTCTTCAAATAATTCGGTGCATTTTTATAATTAAAAATAAGACGTCATTTGTAAATTTTTAATATTGTATTATATTTTATAATTTTATGTCTGTTTGTTAGTACGAATCAATAATGCAATTGTTTAAATTTAGTATTCGAATTTCAATTAATTTCAATTATCAAATATATTAAAATTATAAAGATAATACTTTATTATATTTAGATATTGTATGTAATTCATTGTACAGTATCCGTTAAAATAATTATTTTTATTTATTTTTATTCCTATAAATTATGGCGAGAATTAAGTAAAATATTTCAAATTGATTTACCGCTTAAACTATTTTCAAATCATCAGTTTCGTTGAACTGTGCTTTAAAGAATTTGATTTAAACAACGCAATAATTTAGTACTATTTTTAATTTACATTATTCATTTTCATGATGTAGAATATAATAAATTCTTATAAATTTTAGCGATAATTTTAAGTCAATGGAAATCTTATGGATCGCAAAATTTATAAAATTTTAATTAAAATTTTTATTTTAAGAGGAATATGAGATTTTATTAAAAAATAAAAAATCAAAAGCGCGAGCAAAGAAAGTTATTAGAGGATTTTTTCATTCAGTATTAACAAGTTCTTTATAATATTCTATAAATGGGTAAACGTGAATTTAATTTTTGCTCTCTGTAAAAATACTACGTAATTAATATTATTCCACATTGTTTCGGTGACTCGTGACAGTGTAAAACGAAAGTTAATAAGCGAATTATGATCATTTTTGATAGAAAACTAAACTTCCAAATAAAATATCACTGAAGAATTTTAATTATAATTGACTTGTGTGCTCTTGACGCTAATGGCGCCATTCATTGTTCGCGGAAGTGATTGAGTTTCGCTAATGTGAAACATTTCATTTGATATCATCCAATTCACAATGACAAGAGATATTTATATAACAATGCTAGTTTTAGAATTACAATATTGAAAGCGCCGAAAAACTTTTAATTACAAAAGATTAATGCGCTGGAGTGAATTAAAACAAAATACTATGCCTACTAAAGCAAATACACTAGCCGCTATGAAAAGGAAATATTGAATTTTTTAATTAAATGCGTTAATTTTTCGCGATTGTAATTTGAGAGTATTTGAAAATCTTTCACGTATTGAAATTCAAAGAATGTCTGTAATTAGAGTTGCTCAGACCGAAAATTTATTGACTATCGCAATTTAAATCTAAAAATTGAAAAAGATTTTCTTAAAATACAATTTTTCTCTATTTGTATTATAATATAGACTGCGAGTTTTATCAGATCCTTTTATTTGATTTAATTATTATTAAATTTATTTCAAGCGATTTTAAGGGATAATTAAAATTTTAAAGTAAAAATTACGAGTCTTTTACGATTGTATATATTAAATTTTTTTATAATTTAAGAATTTTATTTAAATAGAATAAAAATTCAAATAGAAATAATGCATGCTTGTGTATGTATGTGTGTATAAACTGTACAATTGATTCATGATTTATTTTTCCATTTTTCAAACAACGTTTTATTAAAATTATATGTATTTTTAATATCGCGCAAGTATTTCTCTGATGTTTTCGTACAGTTATTAAAAGAAAATAGAATTAGATTAAAAAAAATTTTAAATGTTTACTCTTATACAGCGATAAAATTTTTATAAAAATACTTTGTTTCTATTACTTAAGAATCTTAATTTTTCCAGTGTCTTATTTCTTTTAATCGTACAAGGAAAGATTTTATTTAAAAAATTAAAGGCAAGAGCAACATTTGTAAAAAAATTTTAATTTGCGCATTTACGAAATTTTATTTAAGATAACAACCAGTAATTTGAAACTCTTTTTATAACAATTTTTGATAGTTACCGAAGGTTACATACATCTTTTATTTTAAATTAAATTAAATTAAATTTTAATTACTTATGCAAATTTAAAACACATTTTTTTGTACCTGCATTCGTTAAATATAAAAAATTTATTTAAATAAAATGATACCAATATTTCATTAGTCTCATTTGTTATTTCAATTAATACTTTCATTGAAAAATTAAAATTCTGGAATAAATCAATGTTTTCTGCGTAAATAAACGACGTAAACGAATATTTTTAGAAATAATAAATTTTTTTATGCAGGTAAACCACAATTTAAAAACATTTTATTATATAATTAAAATAGCGAACTATAAAAAGCTAAATGTTCGAAAATACTTTTTTTATACGTGTAGAAAGTTGTTTTCCAGGAAGCGAATTGCAATAAGCCCAAAAAATATGATATGTGTATATGTATATATTAGTATTACCAGATAAGCCATAGCTCCTGAGTTTTCTTTCAAAAGTATTTCTCTTAAATTCGTTTGGGAAAAAATCTGAATATAAACACGGGACATTATTTTACTCGTTTGCCTAACCCTTTTCCATTTACATACGTTAACAGTATCTAGTAATCGTAATAACGATCGTTGTTATCAATTTACCTTGCATTCTGCGGCCCGACCGACTTCATCTCGTAACTGGAAGAAGCCGTTATGGCGTCGTCCGGAATTTTTCCCTCTTCCATGCCGAGTGGAAGTATACAATGGCCTGGAACGACATTAACGTTATCCAATTACCGGCAGATCAGCCGCGAGGACGAAGGAGGATGGAAAATGAGAGGGGAAAGCCTCTGACTCTGCGCGCATACTTGGAAGAGGAGGCGGATAAAGAAGAAATAATAGTATTACGACTTTGGCGTTTGCATATTGACCCTTTGTTGGATTATGTAAATGGCTGCACTGCTCTTTAATATCCGATGAATAAGCAGGAGGAAAAATGTGACGCAGCGTTGCGGATGCTTTGCTTATGCATTATATATACAGCGGATGCTAGTGAAAAAACCTGTTTAAGCAGTTTCATACGATTTTTAAAATGTTTAAAATGTAATTTCCATTAGGATTCTGAGAACGTTCAGATCGTAGATATGAATATTTAGAATATAAAGTGTACATTCGATTGCTGTGTGAGTAAGTAAAGACTCGTTTTTTTCATTTTTCGACTGAATTTAATCAAAATCTTGAAGAATGCTATTCAACAGTGTAGCGCAATTTCGTATTGTATCTCAGAAAAATTATATTTTACACTGAACAAAGTCTACGCATTCAATATTTTTACGAAAAAAAAAGTTTTACTTATTTTATATATAAAAAGATCTTATTTGTGTGTAAAAGTCGGATCGAAGTTAGTTAAATAGTAATTAAACAGTAATTGAACTTTTTTGTATAATTATATTTCCAAATACTAGATTTACTAAAAAAGTGTATAAAAAATTTTCGAAAAGTTGTTACAAAAGTTTTTATTAATTTATCCTAAAGATCTATAACTATAAAAATAATTGCATATAAATTATTTTAATAAATAACAATCATAAGAAATTTTTTGAGATTTAAAAGTTATCATATTTTTATTTTTGTTTACAATAATAATAATAATAATAGAAAAACAAATTTGTATATAAACAGATTTTTAACGATTCCTTATCAGTTACCACAGTAACGTTTTAGACTATTTTAAACACCATTCCTTGCAATTAAAGTATAAAATAATATTTAATGTTTCTATTTTTGGCGTTGTAATTTATTTAAAATTAGAAAACAATAATTAACAATTAGCTATAGTAATATTCGTAATACAGAAAATTATATAGCATTTTTAAATTTTTTTTCGAATTTTCACGTTTAATCAAATATTCTTGATGAATTCCAAAATTTTAAAAGTTAAAATTCTCCTTTTATCATGCACTTGATGACTGATCATTAAGAATTACGTTATTTCTACATATTTTCATTTGAACAGTGAAAAATTTAACGCCAGAATTTCTGCATAAAATGCGATACTTGGTGTAAGGCTAAAATGCAGCGCTTAAGGGTATCACAGTTTGTAAAAGTAGGAGCTACATTTGGCATTGTTGCAGTTTTATGCACTTTATTTTTTAGTCTCACAACTCGCATAATAGAACACCTACTCTTCCTTGTATAATATCTACATGAAAAATAAGTACAATTTCACGGTGTTGAGTGAATAACTTCAATTTTTAAGTTTAAGTATATGGAAGATACGAGAATCATCTTTTAAATTACCATTCCACGGAAGAAAAGTTTTTTTATTTTTTTTTTAATTTTAATTATATAAAGTATAATATTCTTACGTGAATTCTAAATCATTAGAATCGGAGATGGATTTTTTCAGCATTTACTTAAATTACATTTGCAATATTAATTACGTTGAGATAATTCTTATTTTTTTCAGAATTGAACGATAATTATTTACAAGTAATATCAGTTATTTTCATTTTAATGATTTTAAAATTATATATTAGTAAATTAATTTTAGACAAATATCGTAAAAAATGATTATAGAATTTTCATTTATAAATATAATTAAAAAAAAGATTTTTTCTAAACGTAATACGTAAAATTCTTATAATATTCAAAAAAAATTTTAATTTAGAATAACATTTTATTGTATATAATCATATTAAAATTTCTACACGCGACCAAAGTATTTGAACAATAACATTGTATTTCCTGTATAATAAAATTAAAATTATTTTGAATTTTTAATAATTACTGTTGCTTCAAAATATAGAGCAAAATAAAATTTATTTTTCATTCTCCTTGTTTTACAAATATTTATTTGATAAATTATCTTTCGATAAAAAATCTTGCCAACAAATTAGCCAAAGTTTTTTTAAATACAAAAAAATTTATAAAATAATTTTTTATTTTATTACAATAACTGTAAGAGATAATTACTGTCAAATTAATTTTTTTAGAAAATTTAATGATCAAAGTTTCGTGAAATAATATTAATAGAGTCGAATTGTTAAATGTATGCAAAGTTGTTTTTTAATTAATAAGTTTTGAGGGAAAAAGTCGATTTTAAAATATAAAAATAAAATACATAGATAATTGCATTTATAATTTCGATAATAAGATGATTTGTTCTTGAAAATCTTTTATACACTTGTATATTTTGTATCTGCTTAGTACGTATCCCGTTAATATTATCAAATAACATCATAATGAAGCCGAACTATTTTTATTAAAAAAATTCATTTTAATTTTTAAGTAGCAAATTTTTTTATACTTTTTATAACTTATACTCGGAGTTCACCCAGAAGACGTAATTAAAACGGTACTTTAATTAATTTCAATTTTTTTATTTTTTTAAATTTAGCCCTCTTTCCCTTTTTATGAAATGCTCACAATTAAAAATAATCTTTATCATTGTATTTAATATTCTGCCATGCAGATGTAAATGTAGCCTCGACAAATTCAAGTCCAGGGTCAATATGCATAAAACCTTTGCAAACGCGCAGAGGGAAAAGAATTCGCCCCGGGGTCGCGTTGATTGGACTTCTCCGAAGCTACTTACCAAAAACATTTTTAGGCTGTTCCTCGGTGCACAGAGTGGATGCGATCAGGACGGCTCCTATCAGCAAAACTACCTGTTCCATGATGTGTCTCGAGTTATCCTAGAACGCTGCCACCCGGGCTGTGTTGTCGTATATTTCATGATAGACCCAATAGATTCTGCTTCATTTTATTCTACAACGATAAGAATTTTTCGTCAAATTCGAGCGTATAATTTACAATCAAGGCGCTTTGTTTTTACGTAATTATTCAAATACTTTTTACTAATCAAGATGTGTACTTTTTAATAACTTTTAGAGTGCAGTGTTGTTTGCGATTAAGCAGAGCGTTTTTTACCTCTCTTTATAGTGTAATTAAAACCTCGCTGCATAAAGCATTCATCATTTATGAAATTCATATTTCTTAATTGTAATATGAAAATCATTTTGCTATTCAACGATTTTTAATTTAGTTGCCTTAAATTGCTTTAAATGGCTTTTTCAATTTTGAACACGCGTCATGTGTTTTCGGATCGCGTGACAATATTTACATAAGCAAAATAAAATTTTCATTAGCAAGCCATAAATAAATTTCCCATTGACGTTAAAATATTTCCATCGAACAAATTTTTACAGTGAAGTTTAAACGATAATTTAACGAAAAAAAAGAATCCGGGAACGAAAACAGGGAACTAGGAAAAATATAAACAACAGGATTATGCGCATCTATGTAAAATATTCACGGGACTAATAATTATTAATAAACGAAATTTTAAATAAGCGACGAATAGTTTTTACAAGCTTCCTGATTGGCAAGTATAGTATAAAATCGGTGAATGCGCATCTTTTAAGTGCATTGATTAGTTGGTTGATTTTATTTTTACGGACTGAAAAGTTTAATTCACACAAAGACCGACTACTCAATTAAATTATTTCACGGACTGGTTGTTTCGGGTTTTTAAGTGTATACACGAAGACTGTAGTCTCGTCTAGTTATAATCTTATGCAGTTGAAGTTTCGTACGTTTTCGCTCTAAAAAAATAAATGAGTTTGAAATGACAACGGCAAACCTGACACCTGCACTTAATTTAAGTACTGTTTTCTGTTCTTTCACAGTATGTCTTTTTCTTGAATTTTAATGTCTTTATTTTAATCTTTTCTTATATTTCAATCTCTTCTTTCTTAATTTCTCTTTTATATGTGCACTCTAAAATTTGAATAAATATTTGTATGCGCACTTAAGGTAATTATTTTTAAAATACGAGCATTGGAATATTTTTTTAAGTGTTCGAATATCAAATTTTCATTCGATGTTAGTTCGATTATTCTGTCCTTAGACTTTTTTGCCCTTTACACGTGTTTCCGTGTTTTTCTAGTCATTATTTGTAAGTTGCGTATTGTAGAAATTACCTCCATTTTACGAACGTACATTTTGGGCTACAGGCTGTAAAATAATGTACACGAATAAATGAAATCTTAAACAAAGCCTCGGTTCAACGTTTTCTCGTGAATAATTATTTATTCTACGTTGATTTAAGCTACCCAAAACATTAGAAAATTAAGAAATTTCTAAATTGAAAGTGTCAGTCATAAATAATAATAATTTGAATGAAAATGAGTCTTGTTAGTTCAACTCAAAATGCATTTATTTGTTGAATGTGAATTTTACGTCGAATGAAAATTAGAATCCAAATACTATTTTATGGATATTTTATTAAGCTTTTTAAGTTTTTTTTATTCAGCCTTTGACACCGATTTTTAACGAGATCAGTTATTGTAGTACTAAGATTGCTCAAGTGCCATTTCATTACCAAGGCGTACATTAAATTAATAAAAAATGTTTTCTCTATTTATTACACAACATTTATAAAGATAAAAATTGTATTACATTCTTCAAATTATCATAGAAATTTTTTCAAAGATGATATATAATACATATTAACGGCAATTTACTAAAAAAGCTAGATTTATTAATAAATTTAATTATTAATTTTGCTATCTTATAATTGCATTTTTACAGATTCCGACTAGTCATGATAACCGCTATTTTAAGATGCTCAATATCAAAGTTGTGATTACATTCCTAAAATGACATTCCCCATAAAATATTTTAAATTTATTGAATCTGTATCGCATAGCTGTTGAATTCACTTACATTTAAGGATAACATTTTTTGTCGGTAATATATTTTTGTCTTGCGAAACAAGTCAATTAAATCAACATAAAATAATTCCTCGAATAAACTGATTATAAAGAGATATTCGTCAGCATAATATTTTAAGTTCTTCCTTTTAATTAAAATACAAACATCACTAACATGCGACGATACAATTTGTATACAGAATCTATACCAGACAAGACATATAGAAACAACGTAGACTGAGAGGAAGAATCCACAAAGCACTAAGCTGATGATTGTTAATGGAGTTAGCGCTTTATCAAGAAACGGATCAAGGCTGAATTTGCATTAATAATACCTAAACAAAACTAAAGTGGGATCGAGTTAGAAATTGACTTTGTTATATCTAAAGATTGTGTCTAATGTGTTCATAGCTAAATCAGTATTTATACTGAAAGCATTTGCTTTATTTTCATATATATTTTTATGCATAAATAATTGAATGATCGAACAATTTGAAGCACTTTGATTTCAAAGTAATAAAAGAGTTATACTTTTTACAACAAGTTAATTAAACAAATATTTTTTTATTAAATTTAGTTGCATATATATGAATTTCATGTAATAGCGTACACAGTTATGTGTTACAATTAAATAAAATATATTACTTGCATTTATCAAATTACTTATTTCGATATACAATTTTCAAAGAACGTATTTGATTACATCATAACAATATCTTGTTTGAGAATATGAAATTGTTCGATAATGAAAAAAGATCTAAATATATATATATAGTGTAATAAAGGTATAAATATATATATAGTGTAATAAAGGTATAAATATATATGTAGTGTAATAAAGGTATAAGTACATATAGTGAATAAATAACGCAGAGAAACTTTTTAAAATACTTTTCAAAATTTATTTTTACTAGTAGTAATGCATCTAAATAAAAGTTTTATCTACCAAAAAAAAGAAAATGATACAGAAAACTAGACACGTGCGAATTTCTGAAATTTTATGTTAATTTTTACAATTATTTTTGATTGCAGTTCTTTGTCACGCATGAACGTACATGGACTAATTTATTTTCAACAGTAAAAAATTACATTAAATTTCTCCTGTGTGTGGGCACATTTACAATATCTATTAATTGATTAAAATTTATTAGATTAACTTTTGCAAAACTCTTATTTACTTTTTAAAATTATTTCCACTTTTTATATATTAAAAAAATTATCAATTATTTAATAATCTAGCTAGTAATATTTATTTTGAATTAAAAAACTAAAAAAATTAATGAACTACAAAAAAATTAAAAGATTAGGTAATTTCAACTTCATAACTTTAATGATGTGATAAATTGACGAACTATAATTATTAATTCTCTTAATATAAAATTTAGTGATAATTTGTATTGATAAGAAAAATATTACATCGTAATTGTTAATTTTATACGATGTTTATAACTTATACTGATTTTTATTTACTATATAATTATAGATTTTAAAAATAGTTTAATTGACTTGAAAAAAGACGTATAAATAGTTAGAAATAACAAATTTCAATGATAAAATAAAATATATAATATAGAATAATAACTAAAAAAATTTATGCGCGAATCTACCACTCACTTTTTCAAATTAAAAATTACTTAACAAATGACAACAATCTTTTAATAATATTAAATTTGTTTTAATAAAACAGAGAATTTCAGACTTTATTTAATAAAGTTCGTATTCTTAAATAGACATGAAAAGAGAAATATACCATCGATAAGAAAAACATGTGTTCTTCTAACATTAAAATTTGGGATAAATCTTCCTAAGAAATAATTACTTGCTATATTAAATGAATTGCGAAAAATGTTCTGTATTTAAAATTTTTTTATTATGAACCACTTAATTACATTAGATTCACTTAACTTAAGTTCAATATTGGTATTAAAAAATATACAGCTTATTATATTGAATTTTAAATTGAAATGTAAAATGAGTAATTTTCTACAAACAACCTTTTGCGAGCAGATCGTCACGTTTGATCTTTATGAAACACACAACTATAATTGCGGAACTTTTTTCTTCGACTTATTAAAATAAATATTGTAGCATATTTGTAATCCAGTCATAAAAGCATGGATCAAATGTAGTAATTAAAAAAATCCAATATAATAATTTTTTTTATACGATTCACCATAATATTATAAAGAAAAGGAAACTATTTACATTAATAAATTATATAAATATAAAAATTGTAAATTTATATGTATAAGTCAATTAAAAACGAATTTATTAATAATTTTTTTATTAAATATTATTAATAACATTCGGATATTCGAAGGAAATTATGAATCATTAATTCTTGTAAATTTAATTTTTAATTTAATAAATACTATGAACAGTTGTAAATAATGTTTTAAAATGCTAATATTGTTTTTAATAATTAATCATTGATAATTAATTAAATTTTATAATGTGCAGCAAAATTCAGTTTGATAATTTTTAAAAAACTTAAAATTTCATTCGAAAGTTCAAAATACTGTCTAAAAAATATTATTTATTTATAATATTAACAATAGATTAAAAAATATTGTAATTAAAATTTTAGTTATTATAGACATTGTAAAAATAACGTACATACTTTTATCAACGAATGAGCTATTTTTTTTAATATTGAAAGTACAGATTGAATTTAGACAATAATGTTCGAAACATATTTTGATACTTACGAGTATCTAAATTTGTTATTGCCAGTTATTAAAATGTTCGTGTAGAATATTAATAAACTACTCAGCGTCATTTTTTAAAGTAATTTTTTTGGCGTTTCATTAAAAGATCTAAATTATAGCGTAAGTTGTATTGAATTATTTACCTTGAATAATTTGCATTGGATAATCACATTGTAATACTTCACATTATCGATTTTATCCATTTTTCGATTTTTGCCAATCCTTTTGTTTAAAAAGCTACTTAACATAATCTAGTCACTCGCGATGAATATTAAATACAAAGTAATTATTAAATTTAATTAAAGCAACCGTTAAAGAGCTTTGATAATTTTTAATTCGTAACTAAAAATTCATAACCAAAAGAGTAGTATAGATTTGAATCTATTTTAAGTTCCAGAAGAGCATCGCGGTATTGCATATAAATTAAAATACATTACATTATATCTAATTAGTTAGGACATACATTATCAGCTAAACGCAAAAGTAATATTTGCTCGTTTTTTCGTAAGCATCGAAGTTTTATCGCTTCGACGATGCAAAAAAGAGCTCGAGCTGCTGTCAGTCGATTAAACATTCTCAAACAGAACTCGATAGTTCATAATTGATATTGCATAGATCCTCTGTTGATCCGCAAGAGGATTGACTTCGAAATTCACGTCTAAAAACTCCTTATCTCAAGCCCCAGTGGCTGCGACTCCAAACGGTAGTAATTAAAAATGCTTTCTAATGAATCCAATATTAACTGGATTGACTTTTGACTGGTGAAAGCTGCTCAACATCTCAATAATTTACTGCTTTATTATTCTTATCAGTATTTTCTTCCGCTTATCAGAATTATATTTTATAAGTTCATTAATAATTTTCTTGCGCATGATTAATCGAAACTGCTCGAAAAATATTTTTCCGCCAAAAACTTCTCGAAGACTCATTTTATTTCTCATTTAAATACTAGTTGTAGAGAAAATTCTGCCATTCAAATCTGTAGGAATTTTTTTTATCTAATGTAAATAGTTGTACAAAAAGTTAACATTAATTTTAATATGCAGTGCGTAATTTATTGAAATTTAATTAAAAAATTGTTACTAGTTTGAGAAAAAGTTAAATCAACACAATTTAGCGTCCAAATAATTGGTTTTATTTTGTACTATTATACATCTTTGAAATTGATTTTTTTATGCTTTCACAAATTTATCCTTTGTGAATTAATTTTATAAGCCATTGCAGAGATGTGGAGTGCACTTAGGGAACTCACTGTTTGAACGATGAAACGTAATGGCTCACGATATAACTATGTCTTTTTTTAGTCACTGATATATTTGAAAATTGTTGAAGATTAAACCAGAAATATTATTTTGAAAAAATTTTTATTTACTGGTGTTTTTGGGAATAATTGGAAAATAAAATTAACGATATCATCCTGAAAAGTTTTTCATTTTTTTTACTCTGAATAATTTTATCGATGTCCACACTTTTTACGAATGATTACGTATAGTAACGTAAATGCCTCATTTACACTGACTTATTTATTTATTAATTTATATTGCGGTACAAGAAATATTACGGTCCAAACGATTAGAATTTCTTTTTTTATATTATCACGAAATTTCGCCTTGAAAATAAATGAGACAAAAATTATAAAGTTTATTAATCGTATAAAATTTTAACAATCTCCAATCTAAACCTAAATTATCATTTACCGTATTCTACGTTTATTAACATGTTTTTATACTAATGCTAATCTTATAATATAACTTATCATACCTTATATATGTATATATAACAGTAACGCTATTAAAATATTGAGAACGTAATAATAAATATTTGCTTAAAGCAACTGTTTTTCTATTATAAGCAAATTATAAAACATTGCATCTGTAAGGCTAATTTTAATTAAAGTTCTATTTAAAATACGACGCCCAGAAATAAATTATTTCTACTTTATGTTAATTTAAACGAGAATACGGTAAGAACTTAATAGGAGAAATATTACGATCGTCTTGTCCGATAATTTTTTGGTACCGAAATTTCGTCGAGTCCTTTTTAAAAAGCAACGAAGCTCAGAAAGTGATTACTAATTTACAAGAATTTAAAAGAATCAAGTATAACTTAAATATTCTTCACAGAAAATTGAAATTCTTAATTAAGTAACAAATATGAAATGTCGGACCTGAACAAATTATAGTACTTTATCAGCGGTTCTGCTCATAATTTCTGGGCTTTGAGTCTCATTGAAAATTCAAATCCTCAAAAATAATGCGTCTGTTTAGGGCTGCCCTTCTCTAAATCTCTTAATGTGGGCTCTCGAATCTCTGTAAAAACAGACTTTCCATTATCGTCCCAGCTGTTTTGAGCCATTATCCATGCTAATTTTGTCCCTCTCGTCCATGTGTAGATAAGGTTGAGTCCAAGGGCACTTAGTTTGAAGGGAATTTTTTAAGCGTATCCACGCAAATAATGCAATATATATGGAAATATTTTTTTCATTGATCGTACCAACATTCATCATGACAACAGTGATGGATTGTACAAAGTCGTAATTTAATTAAGATGGAATTTCTTTAAAGCTGGAGAAGTTCTCTATACTTATATTTAAAATCATTTATATTTTTATAATTTTGATATTAATGTTTTAATAAATATCAGAATGATTATTTTTCTAATTAAATATATTCTTACAATTTTCATAGAGTTTGAAAACTTCAATATTATGCATTACCGTTAATAGATTTTCATTATAATTAATATAAATAAATTCTAATACAAACAGAAATACTACTGCATAATTCTAATCAATATTATATTAACTTTAGTTGCGCTAATATTTAAAGCAAATTAAATTCTATGTATCTACGTTTTGCGTACAAAATTTTAGTTTCTTCGAAACTGAACACTAGTTTATAAGTTTTGAGTTTAGTTAAATTCAATCAAAATATTGATATTATTTGCACCGTTGAAAATAATTCATTCAAATTGGTTTATATAGTTAAACTTTACTTTAATGAAACTCAAAATGAAATAATTTTTAAACTTAAATTCAGAAATTATATATAAATAGCTATTAAATAAAAATTTCCAGCGTTTTTCTAAATATTTAAACATATTCATAATAATTTAATCAAAATAGTAAATATTAAATAATATTTTTAATAACATAATATTAAGTTATAAATTAATTCTTTCTATAAAAAAAATTAAAAAATTTTTTTTTAACTACCACAATACCTAAATAGACTATATAATACTAAATTAATTTATTAATTATTATTCTTAATCATATATTCTAAGTGATTGAATTAATATTTAGTGTTAACATTCTTCTCTTTAATTATTTTATTTTATTTTTGGGTATTTGTATTTAATAAACACATTCGTGAAAAATTTTAAATTTTATATTATAATTAAAAAAAAGTATTAACTTTTATTAAGTTAATAACAATGATGAATAAGAAAATATATTATTTATCTTGTTAACTCTAATTCAGACTACATTGAATAAATGAATTATAAAGTAAAGTTTTTATTTTTATTTGTTGATATAAAAGCGTCAAAAAGCACAAATTTATATTTTAGTAAAATTATGAACACTGCTTCTATAGTATTATAAAAATAAATGTCGAGAGTAAAAATTTTATTTATTTTTATTAATTTTATTTATATTTATACCTATATCGAAATTTCATTAAAGCCCGCATTGAAAATAAAAAAATAAATAAAATTTATACCGGCGACATTTATATTTATAATTTACGAAGTATTCATAATTTTACTAATATAGGAAGTTGTACTTTTTGCCATTAAAGTGATGCTATAAGTGCAAACAAATATAAATCAGTTATATCTCTATGCCACCGAAAGCCGCTTCAATATTGTCATTAAACCAAAATTTAATCCATTTAACTAAGTTTCTATCCGCAAGTCGTAAAATTCTCGTCATTTTAATTATCATTTGAATTAAAATACAAGTTTATTAATAAATGAACATTTCTTCAATATTTGTAATATTAATTATAGTTCATTAACGAAGATCGAATACTAAATTAATTCTATTGTCTTACATTTTATGTATAAATTTTATGCAAGTGACTATTAAAATAATGTATTGACTTGATAGGTAGCGAATTTTAATAGATTTGTAATTTTTCAATAATAATTTTAAAGTTTTATTATTAAACAAATAAGTCCGTGTGCATATTCAAAACAATCTTAATAAAGACTTACTGATTAATTAATGTTTAATTAATTCAGTGGCAGTCATAATTTTCAATTTGAGCATAAAAATATAAATTATGGTATATTTCATTTTATGTATTTATGTGAAAAATAGATATCATGTTTGTTTATAATTGTTTACAATGTTATAAATTTCCACGTACCTTAATTTTTTAAAATCAATCCTTTAATTAAATGCAACTTTTTCATGTATGTTAGTAGTTTAAACATATTATATTTTATAATGTAATTAGTTAACGATATCGAGGAAAAAATCATATAATATTATATAATTTTTAAATATTCTATTTATTGTAATATTATAAATTTGTATTTTTACTGCTATAATATATACATACAAAGAAAATTATGATAAAATAAAACCAAGCTTCGATTAAAAACTATGACACTGCATATTTGTTTAAGCTAAAAAATTTCAAATCCAATTTATAATTTTTTTCATCTACAAATATTGAGTTTCCGAAAGATGCAATAAATATTACTAAACATATTTGTGTAAAAACATAATTATATATTATTTATGAAGTATACTGTCTGGATTATATATGCAATATAATCCAAATTAATAATGAAGGTACAGATAATATTGAGGGTTTTTCGTACTTTTCCAGAGCTTTAAATAAATATAAAATTTTAAATACTATTATATACAATTTAAAATAAAAATTACATTATTTTAACGGTTCATTAATTCATACGTGCTTTAAAAATTATTTTTTACAGTATTTTTTAAAATACTTTTTGTAGAAAAGTTTTGACAGAAACTTATGTATCAAAATAACAATTAATAATAGTATAGAAATTATTTTTAATATTTAAAATTCTATGCTAATAAGTAGAGATATTTAGAATAGTCTAGAAAAAATTTTGCATCGTTATAAAATAACAATTTATTTTCTAGTATCTGTTCTATTTCTTAGAGTCATTTTCCACACTCTTGTGCATTTATTATGGACATTTTTCACATTATGAACACGTATGCATGTATTTAAATTATATTTTTTAATACCTTTTAACTTAGGTCAAGATGATTACGGATATATTTCATTGATCTTTTTCGTTCATGCTCATTGTGATTTTTCTTAGGTTTTTCGTACACTTTTCATACACTTTGCTCATTATTAAATTATATTCATAACTATCTCAGTAATATTTTGAAGATTTATAAATTGTGCATTGTGACATTTATAATATTAAACTCAACATTAATCAAATGCAACAATAAATATTTTAATTGGTGATTTTAAAATTTTATTTAAGAAAATTTTTAATTATGAATATATAATTTTTAGTATTATCATAAAAAATTATTTACTTAAAGTATTAAGACTTAATGAAGCTATAACCTAATTTTTCTACACGTAAAAGAATACATGAAATTTAATATAACAATAATAACTATCTTAAATTAAAATTTATTCTAAAGTTATTAATTATTTTATTAAAATGTATTTCTGTATTTTAAAAAATTATAATTGATTTATGCTTTAAAACTATAATATTATTATATTAAAATTTTACAAGAAGCCTCTAAAAACATCTCTCGTGCAAATATTTCATTCGAATACTAATGGTAAATTTAATATATCGTGTTTAAATTAATAATTACATATATAATTTTAAATATATTATTAACCTTAATTTATTTCTTATAAGAATAATAATATACGTTTGAAATTTCTATTTTTATAAAAAAACAAAAAATACTTATAATAAATACAATATTGATTGTAAATGTTACGAAGAAAAATAATAAAAATTTTTTGAATAATTTAAATATTCTAAGTGTTTATTTACGAAATTTAATTCTTTTATGTTATATTTGTGCGATTCTATTACATTTGTTCAGATAGTAGAAAAGGTATATCTTTTTAAAAAAATATTTGTTTTGTAGAATTTTATATTTTAATTAAAGCCCTGAATTGTTTCATAATTTTTTAATTTTTGCTATAATTAAAAAGTAAATATTGTATTGTGCATAATAATAATCTAATACAAAAACCTAATGGTTACCGCCTCATTAATAAGAAAGCAATATTCGATTCTATAATACAGATAGAAAAATCTATTAAACGAATATGTAGACAAAGGTTTTTCAGTATCAATTTTTTATTTTCCTATGGAATTTAAGAAAAATGTCAACGTAAACGTGTTTTCTACAAAGAAATTGCAATCAGAAAACTTAATTCAAACATATTTATAGTAAGACGGGAATATGGTTTAAAGTTAATTAATAATTATCAAAAAAGGGTAAATTTTATGTACTAGCAGATTTTTAACATAATATGGTGCAGCTTTGATTTTTTGGTCAAATTAAGGAGATTGTAATTAAGAATATTAAATTAAAAATAATAAAACTTATGTCAAAAATTAATATAAAAAAATTTTTATTTTACAAATTAAGATTTTAAAAGTTTGTGAGTAAAAATAGTGAAATAGAAAGATTTGAAGTTAAACATATCCAATCCTTATAAAAAGAATATAAATTTTAAAAGTTTATTTAAAAACGAACATCTACGTATTTTATGAGTTAATATCAATAAAATCCGGGATGAGAAATCGTGAATTTAATACGAGAATATGAAAGTAAAATTAAAAATTCCAATTACTATAAGAATCGAGTAAATGTTTTTAATAAATTTAATTTGTAATAGAAAGTTTCGCAAATCCAAATGTGACCTCATCATCAGTAAGTTATAAAGTTGTTTAACTTTCCTAGGAAAATCTCCAAGACCGTAATATTATCTCTAACAAAAATTATAAAACTTTGAAAATGAATTTTATAAAAATGAATTTACAGTTTCGAATTCAAAATATCCAATTAAAATGTATCCACACTTGTATACGACTTAAGAATACACGGATGCCAATTTTAATGTCAAGAGCTTAATTGGTTTTATTTTTTACAATTAATTATTGCATGCGTGTATACGGGGATACGTTAAATATTTTATGTGAATTAAAAATTTTGTAAAAGTTTAGAGCAGGTAAAAATAGATTAATGCAGTTATAATTTTCGTTGATTAATAGATTTACCGGATGAATTTTTTACGCACCTTTTTGAAAGAGTAATAGCTTCGTACGTCTAAGTATATATAAACATATTACATTGATTAATCAATACGATCCTCGTTTTATTAATACTGAGTTTTAATGTTATGAAATATATAATATTTTTCATAAGAATAAAGTTCTGCACGTGTTAAGTGTTTTCTTTGCATAAGTAATGAATTCGGCCAATGAATTTATCATTTCAGGATTATTCTCTTTGAGTTGGAGATACTGGATAATTTATTCTGAAGGAGAGACATTTTATCTTTATAAAATAATAAACTACGAGCGGGAAATGTTAATAACTTTTTTTTGCGCTCAATCACTATTATCTTTACTCGCTGTGCCTATGCTTACTTCTTAAAAAAGCAATATTAAGCAGCGAAATGGAAAAGCCGTGAGACGTTCCATGGATTTTTTATCAGATTTATGTGAATATGCACATATAGATATGTAAGTACGTATAGGTACGCGCGCATGCAGACGCGCAAACACAAATCACCCTAACGGAGGATAACGTAACGGAGTGCCGAACAAAGTCGAGGAGAGTCGTTAAATAACGCGACACCGGCCGTCCAGTCGAGAGTTGATTATATACCAGGCAAGAGGTCTGTCGCTATTTTCGCTACGTTTACGACGTGTATAATACGGACGAACGTATACGTGTGCACGTGGCAGACGGCGGCGAAGTTCAATGATTGTCGATAACGAGGCCAATTTCCGGCTCTATATAAGCCCTGCAGTAGTTCACGTATGCATGTCTCGTTTCGCATTAAAACCTCGCGAAATTTTGGATTTACCCGTGAGCACAGGAACGTCCATGTGTGCGTCCTAAATAAAAGAAGACGGAATAGTTCTGTCTATAAAATTGCTGCCTCCGCGTCTCCGCGCCTCCGTGTCGAGAGGACGGATGTTGTAAAGAGAAAAGTTAGATTACGTTTGCCAGGAACATTAATTGCAATGATCTGTGTAATAAGTTAGTTGTTGTAAATTCAAATGAACGTTATTGTCAAAGCAGATTAACTGTACTGATTGCTCGCCTCCTGGATATTTCTTGATGGATAAAGTATATTTAACCGGCAAGTTGGGTTAATTCAGTTAAATAAAGTTTCGAAACAGACGGCGACAAAGGGAGAGAGATATTACGCCGAGCATTACCGTAATAGACATAAGCATTGGAGCAAGTGCAAAAACATTTTGCTCGACAGATCAGAGATGGCGGCAGAGAAATAGTTTTTATATAAATTTTTAATATAAATTGTTCAAAATATCGAGTCAGCAATCGCTCGGTTGCTGCAGTTAACGTTAAAGAGAGGGAAAGAGTTTGCGTTCGCGCGGACGTATTTCCGCTCTATTGTGACAGTCTAATACTCGAGAGCAGCCGGGAGCCTTAATAAGGTTTTATTTGAAAACCAGAAACCCTTTCAGTCTCTCTCTTTCTCTCCTTCTCTTCCTTCCGCTCTTTCTTAACATTATGCGTTCTCTTCGGCTATCCTTGAGTTCTGAATGGTACTGAGCTACTTTCTAAACGCGAGGCTGTGGCAGTAAACCGGCGGTAGGCTTTTCCTTAGTTTTTTCCAGTCTATTCTTTGGATCTATCCTTACACCTATTTTCGCTCTACCTCGTTCTTTCTCGCAATCTATCTCTTACTATTATTTGCACTTAAGGTCGCTGCAGTATACAAGATGCGAGCAAAACTGTAGCGCAGTGCCTGTGTAACTAGAAATCACTGCATCGCTAATGGTTCTGACGAAATTCCAGGGCTTTTTTTACGTTGAAGGTGAATAACATGAAAAAATAATTGATAAAAACTAAGAAGTAAATTTTTTATCAGAAATACGCATTTATAGGAAAATTTTAAAGTCAACAGTTTATGTCGGATGAAATGAAAACCTACTGTACAACGTATTTCTTCTCTCTAACTTTGAGTAATCCATCAGTGATAACAAAAAAATCTAGAAATATACATCTATAAAATCTGCTAAAAGTAGATAAAAACTGTTATAATGTAATCTGGCTTACTATTATGTAACGCGACATACTTGAAAACGCAGTTTTTTCGTTAGGATTTTTTATAAATTATTAAAAATAAGAAAGTTCTCAGCAGAAAATGTCGGAGAAATAAGTGTTCACTCCAATCGATCATTTTTTTGTTTACCAAAATATTAGCCAGAAATGTTTTAACAAAAGTAACTTTGAAGATCCAAGCCTGAGCTTAAACTATTATCACTGCCGTCTAACTATTATCATCTAATAATGCAACTAAATATAAATGAAGAATATCTACAAATCGATATTATAATGCATATAAAATTTACTACTTTCTTTATTGACGTTATGGTAGGAGTAAAGTTATATAAGTTGAAATAAATACTTTACGAGTAGTGAGTCATAAAAATGAGTGTATTAAAATGCAGGGCTATGTATAACTCATCAATCCGTGTTTAAAAATATACGAGTATATGTGTACTTATGACTAAAATATTTATATATTTGAGTTATAAAAAATAATTTATAGTTCGAGAATATGAGATTTGATGATAATTAATTTTTTTAGGAAATTTTTGTATACAAATGTAACGCGTTACGCGCATTTACTTTATTTTAACGCCACCAACAAATTTGTATTAATTTTCTTCAAAGCAATAAAAAGTAGAGGTTTTTATGCAAATTTTTTCTCTAATATGCATTCTTCAATTTTAATTTATGTGAAAAGTAAAAATTTATCAAAGGCGTTTATTCTGTCCAAATGAAATAAATTCGAACTGAAAATATTAGCCATGCAAGCCGATAAAGAAAATTTATAAATGATTATTTTTCAGCATAAATATGACGAGCACTCGGCACAAAAAATGTTCATCCTGTAATACGTATGTAATCCACGTGCCAAAAATACAGTGCACATGTACGACGCGTTTTGTAAATTTATGTTTCAGTCGTACCAGACGTATCGATATAAGTCATAAATACAGATTTTACATTCTGTCTTAACAAGTTGATCCGTCGGATAAACAAAGGATTTTAATCGAATGTAAAAATTACGATTAGCAACATTTAAAAGTAAACAGCGAAATGAAATAAAATTTAATATTCCAATTTTTCATCGATTCAAAAAAATAAACGTCATTGTAATTCATTACGCCAGATGAAGTTTTGAAAGCAAGTAAAATTCTACGTATAGGCAGAAAAATTCTTGCGCTCGAATTTAAAAAACGATATTACGATTTAAATGTTAGCATAGGCTTATTATCAATTATTAAAAGTCCAACCGAGCGAAATGAGCGCTTGTGAAAAACACGATTATTGTTGCGGTTAATAATATATCGTCGTTCCTGTTTAAAAATGGAAAAACTTAACATATTCCATAGCTCGTGGATAAACATGAGCGTCGAAAAAGCATACCAGCCGCGTATCTTCGGGGGTGGCTTTAAAGGGTAAAATGCCTTTTTCGCTCTCGGTTTCGTAATAATTAGCAATTCCAAATATCCAGCATTACGTGCTCTCATTACAGCCGCAACTTTTATTTCGCGTATTATAATATCAGCGCCCGGGCGTAAGCTCTTTTCCAGCTAAAAACCTCTTGTTCGAGGCTGTGTAAAGTGAAAACAGCGAACGGGCAACACAGCATGAATAAAGTATAAAAAGGTAATGCAAAAATAAAAAAGAGAGAGGGAGTCGACAGAAAGTGAGACGCTCGTGTATGCATAAAAGAGTTCAAGTGACATGAAAATTCATAAAATTTACGCGGATCGGAATTGCATTTCTCAGGATGTTTCCTTTTCCGTTCTCTGCGTCCCCTCTTGTTACTGCGAGGCGTGTCGATAAATTCTTTATCGGAAGTTCCTTTCCTGAGTTCTTTATGCGTTCGTGTATCCTCGTGAGCGCAGACGTACACAGGCGCGCGCTCCGCATACCGGGTGTTGATTTGATCAGGATCGCCCGAGTTTTGGGAACCCTTCTCCGGTTGCGCAACGCCGAGGGCGCAAACAACTTTTGTTAAGAAAGTAGCGTAATTTATGCTCCGAGCGCGAGAATCAGCTCTTTCCTCTTTGCTTTTCTTTCCCGTGCGGAAAAATTGAGTTAATCCCTAATGTCTTGGGCATACTCTTTTTCCCGAGGACTCGCGATGACTATTGAATTATAAATTACCGTCGCGTTACAGATACAAGCTCGTTTCTGACGAACGTAGCGCCGCTCGATAGCTTATTAAAATAGTTTCGATTAATTAATTAATTGTTCGACTCGACTTTGTTCTATGATGGATGACGTCAGCCATCTTATTCGCAACTGTGTTAGCGGCACGAGTGCGTTACGAACGTCACTTACTCCGCTTTGGCAATCATCATCCAAATTACGAACGCAATTCTTCCAGCGTCGCGTAATATCAAACGAAATAAAAGCAATTTACGAATAAACATACGGTGCAACTGACTTGCAAACATTTCTGCTCGCCGCTCGTAATCGAAGATCCGATAAAATTGATGGTTCAATTTGACTAAATTAGCAGTTGAAACAACGAAACAGCAATAATATATATTACTGAATTAAAGTCAAATTATTGCGTTCTCAAAGTGATGAAGGGTCGAAAAATTAATATCGACGGCAACGTAAATTATTAATTAAAACGCTCAGGGTCATACAATAACGATGGCAATAACGATAGAAGTTATGCGGATGAAAAAACGGAGCAGTTGTGTCTTATACACGATATATATTCGTTTACGCTCATCAGAGGGTAATAACGTCCTTGTAAGCTTTCAGTTGGATCGTTTCAAGGGATCTTTTCCATTATGCTCCGGCCCATGTTTCTGTATCAGTCGTCGACTCTCTCCAACTAAAAGTATTTCGCGTGTGTGCTGATTTACCGCACACCCACGCGCACACACGTAATGCGCTTATAATGGAAATTTATCGGTATACAGGAGGTACAACATCGCAAATATGTACCGTACGTAGGTGTGTGGTGTACTTTGGTAGCCTCTTATTGGCCAACCTTTTCTCTCACTTTCCTTTTTTCAATCTCTCCATCTATCAATGTACGTACGTACGTATGCACCTACCTATCCATTTATCTATCTCTATCTCTATCTCTATTTCGATCTCGCGGCGAATAGTTGTATCGGAAAAGCACACGCTGAAATTTACGGCTTGGAGATTCTACATATACAGATGCCTTTAAATTGATCTTTTGTTCAGAGACAGACGAAGCGCAGAGATAATATAGAGGAAAGACTTTGCGAGGAATGAAAGCGACGAAAATTATTTGCTCCGATATGGATATTTTTATCGTAGCGGAAGATCAAAAAATGAATTCGAAATACCCTTTTACTTGCACTTTTTTCGTTAAATCTAAAACTGCGCTACGAGGACAGACTATTTTTTGCGTTATGCAAAAGCACCGATGTGTCAAGTATAGAACTGTAATAAATAAATTTCACACGATAATGATTTTCCGTTTAAAAGTTAATAACTTATTATTAAATGAGAGGAATTAGCAAGTCATACATTGCGAGTAATTTAATTGTAGTGTTACTTCTGCTTCACTGAACCATATATACTCGAAGCAAGTGATAAAAGTACACGAATTAGGCGATTCCTTAAGGAATAAGTCGAAATATAATATATTGGAAACATCTAGTCCCTGTTTGCAACCACAAGTACGCATCTGGTACGATAGATTGTACCAAAAAACTCGTTAATAATTCACTAATCCCGCGAGTGGAAAAAAACCTAATGGCGCATTCTCTTTTCAATGCCGCAGACAAAATAAAAAGAGACAGACGTGACGTAACAAAAGCACACGGAGCAGGGATGAGAGAAAAAGACTGAAGAACGATCAGACACAGGAAGATAGATAGCGAGTAAAAGATTGGACGACGAAGGGGAAAGAAATTTTCAGAGAAAGAAAGTCAGAGCAAACAGCGTAGGCAGCGCAAATAACAAAAGGTGGAAGAGATAGTGAAGGAGTAGAAATATTCCAAGGAGGGTAACGCGCGACAAAGAAAAGATGGATGCGAGGAAGAACGTTGAGGAGGAACAATACTTGAGATTTTGGGGGTAAAGAATAAGGTAGGAAGGAGAAAATAAAAAAGCTCCGAGAATAATTGAGCGATAGTAAATATCAAGGAAAGCATGTGATTATATGAGAATCAAGAGCGGGAGTGTAGGAGAAGGAGGAGGAGGGAGAAGGAACGGGGGAATTCGTGATATGTTCGAGTGACTCCTGGATAGAATCATAATATCATATGTCGTTTATGCAGTACAAGAGAAGATTGATTACAAGTACATTGTTTTCCTTTTGCGTGGAAAAAATATTAATCCTCGTTTTGTTGCGTAGAAATTTATCATTAGGAATTTATAAATCTAATTAAATAAATAGACAGTTTCAAATAAAAGTTTGTTATTTTTTATAAAAACTATTCCCTGTCATTGTACATATAAACAACGATTGAATACTATTTTAAAATATGTAAATGATATATAGTATCGGTAAAGATAAATAAATACATGGTTATTAGAATGCTCTTAAAATTTTCATACGTAAAACTGTATTATTAAAGTTTACAGCTCGCTGATTTTCTTAATTTCGTATTACCGCGTATCGAGGTTCTAAATAATTGGTGTTCTTTTTAAAAATTATCGACCACGCAGTTGTTTTATTAATTATTTTACTGAGGTCTAACGCATGATTTTGATATTTTAAAATGAGTTATTGCAAAATACTGAATCCAATTTTATCTACTCGTACATGCATTGGTGTCATATTATAGACAACAGTAGATACTTGTAAAATTATTAATAATTAAATCCGAGAAAAGGAGATTTTGGAGTTACAAATATAATTGAAAACAAAACCAACATTCGGCTTGTAAAATAGTTTAGCATTTTAACATTATAAATAGTAAAACGAATAAACTGTGGCTGAGTTTCAACACTTAATTTTCAGCAATTAAATGTTTCATTAACGGATAAATTAAATTTAAATTATGATAAGATCCTTAAATGTTAAGAATACCAGTCCTTTATTCGATTAACAATTTTGAGTTGTGCCTTTTTGCTCTTCTGGAATTCTCAAATCAGAGAAAGCGTTAGAAACTTCAAAAGGAAAAAATCGATATTTTCAAAATTAAACTTGTTTCGGTAAACATTAGATCAAAGAATTATCGAGGAAGTTTGAAATCGGTATTCTCCAATTTTTAACGGCGGTTTGAAAGAGGCTGGCGAAATTTCCTCAAAATCATCGGTCTTGAAAGTATGCATTATTTAGTCGATAATATAAAAGATGTAAAAAGATGGAAGCGCCAAGAGTAGGCATTGACAGGCTTCCTTTCTCAGGGACATAGTAAACTCGAGGACCATAAATAGCGTAGGAAGAAATTTTAATTAAAAAATAAGACAACTATAAAACGAGCGATAAATCAAAGGCATCGACGGGGTGTAGATAAGGTAGTAAATTTCGAAATGCCGTCGCGTAGTAGCTCACTCGAGCAAAACAATTAGACCCTCCGAAAATGTGACACGCATGCCCGAAACAAAGAGAGCATCAATTACAAAGCGCAGTGAAACATACTCGCTGTCTCTTAAGCTACTAAAGTTCCCTCAACCGAGGGTGAGAAATCTAGTCGAGATGGATTTCGGCGGTGCCGCGTAGCTTAGCCGTAACTAGACTCGAAGCGAAGCTTCTTCCTCGGCAGCTCTGCGTGACTAATTACGTTGGCAAATTAATTTCGCCACTCCGAGGGAAGCAGCTCGCGCCTGTAACCGCTTATGCCGAAATACGTGTTCGGCCCCTTCGACTGCGCAGCAACAACTATTCTTTAATCGGCGCCGTCGCCACACACCCAGGGAGCGGGGGGCGGGGGCGCATTTCGCTATGGCCGCGGTTTCCCGGCCTTTATTGAACTACTCGATGATTTATTGTCGCATCGCGCGTCACGTCTCAGCAGTGCTCGGGGATGCTTCTATTGTGCGCCGTTTCTAGTAACGAAATCACAGGCTCTCGTAGCGCCGTTAATACGGCTGCTCCGCACGGGGGGTGTGTCTGGGTGGTGGTGGACCCGAGCGAGCGACCGAGGGTTCGTTGTTTCGCGCGGCCCGTTGTCGAAGCTTATTGGATTTTTCTGTGGGCGCAGCTGCTTGACGTATGTGTTTGCGCGCACGAGCGGAATGCCGGAGGATTGCGGTTTCGGTGGTGCGGTGGCTCACGTACGGCGCCCCGACCTATTGAGACGAGCTCGTTGCAGAAAAGCCGGCTTAAGCTTTTTCGGCCCGAGCGTTTATTTTTCCTTTAAGGCGAGCAACACATTTCGACTGCCTGCGCCACAATTACGGCAGCGGAATTCTGGCAATTAACGTTACGCAACTTTTATCATTTCGTCGTTTTATCGCATCGGTTTGCTTTATTGCCTCACGCTTCTCATCCATACATCATCGCGCACTTGTGATTTAATTGGAAAATCGGCATAATCGAGGAAAGAGCGGCCGCATAAACAGCCCGCGTATAATTGATAACTTTATTGGCTTATACGTTTGCATTGTTCGAATTGTCGCAAGAAGCTTTTAATAAAGCAGAGTTGGCCTGCGATTGCAAATGCCTTGCTGCCTTATGAATTTCACGTTTTATGCGTTTAAGTTCTATATTTAATATTAGGTTTGCGTTACTTCTAGATATTGAAGATGCGCTTTGGCGATCCTTACAAAGGAGCAATACATTTATTAATATTCCGCAAAACTTTAATAAGAATATCCTTCGAATTGTAATTATCAAAAACCCTTGGAGAAATATCTATCGACTTAAAATTAGAGAACAGACCTCCTTTCAAGCGAAAACTTAAGGTATATAAAACATTTCTATACGTATATAAATTTTTATAACGTTGCCACACAATTATAAATATTGTTCAAGTATATAAGTTTATATTAAAGTAAAACGTGTTTGTGAAACCGCGAGTAAGTACATTTAATTATAAACTTGAAAGGTAAGAATTGAAAAATTAAAATCGTTGCGTTGAAATTTTTCTAAACTGACGTGGATTTATTTATTAGCACGTAAACATTTCTAATCATCAACTATAAACGATAACGTGCTGAAGTAAATAATGTTGAAAAATGCAAATTGAAAGCTCGAAAATGGTCTTGTGTAAAAACTTTAGCAAGTATCACGAAAATTTATAATTTACTCTATTTTAAAATACTCTGGATTAAAGCAGTGGGTGTGTGACGTAAAAATATAAAAAATTCCTTCCCCGCACACTCTATCACATAGTTAAAGGCCTTTACTTTATTTTCTCGCTTCTCAAATCTGATATTTATGACTTTCGCGATGACGGGATTTGTGCGTGAAAGCTTTTATGAGAATTTTAGGGCTAAATTTTGGGGGAACGACAGCGAGCATATTCTGCGATTTTTTACTTTCAACGAAAGATGAAAGGAAAAGGACTTTTGCCCTTTTCCCTTTTCAGTGTAAGTCAATGATCTTAACATTTTTTCATGCCCTTTACCTTATTCCTTCTTTTCGTCTTAGCATTTCTGCCCTAGCCTTCATAAGTCGAATTAAATTCTTGGTGTATTTACAGAATTTGCAGACTTTTCCTTTTTTATGGTTTTTCAACAGTCTCTTCGTACAAGCTAAATGTGAGATGATTCTTTATTTTTAAATGACTTGCACTTATTCGAGCATTAAATAAAATCAGAATTGGAAAAAACCGAATTTAAAAAGCTTAATAAACGTGTTTCCTTTTAAATTTTCAACGTACTATTCGTTTGGTAAAAACAGAACTACGAAATTAAATGCTTCTTACACGCGTAAAAATGACCTTCGTTCAAGTTTAATTTTTAAGTATAGTTTACGTAAAAAATTGATTACCTGTTTGTATTGCGATGTAATGGAATATTCGGAATCATATGTCAAACCGTAATTTCGACTACTACTAGAGAGTGTGTTCCCTTAAGTTTCCGTTCCATTCGAACGAAATAATTTTGGTGCTCGCATAGCGTGAACATTGGCGATATATAGAGATGACGAGCGCGACAGTCGAATACATAAAGCTCCAAAAGCACTTAGTGCTCGTGAAAGCGTTTACATATATAATTGCCCGCGTCAATTTCATATAAAAATTAATTTCTTCTTTATGCCATCAGGATGCTTTAAGTTCTATTTATTAATTCTGCTTTGTTTGTCATAAAAAAATAAGTTGAGTTTATTGTGATAAATTATATACCACCGAAAATCCTAGCGTTTTTCTCTATAATTAATTATTTGTTATTTGCTCCAATAAAAATATATACATTTTTTTACACGTTCAAAATTAATTTAACAACTGCATATATATATATATATATGTATATATGTATATTTAGTTTATTAATTAACTAACCGCTATAAAAAATTTAAACTTAATATACACACAAGAAATAATCGTCTATTTTTTTAATTTTAAGTAATATTACAGAATTTATCCAACTCGTTGTTTCATCTCTTTAATTAAATTGAAAATTTTCAGTTGAAATGAATTATAATGTACCTATTTGTAAAGTAAATCAAAGCTTTTCTAAGAATATATTTATATAAAAGGTCGAAACGAAACTTTATTATTCGATTTGAAGTAAAATTGACATTATTTAACAAAAATACCATTTTATTTATTTTTCATATTAATTGCAGCTGTAAATCAAATCTTGGTTATAAAAATGAAAACAAAAGTAAATACAGTACGTCTTTAAAAATTACAACAAGATTAAGTTTTTAAAGAATATTAAAAAAATTTTTTTTACGTATTGTTTTAATGTAATGCCAATTAGAGAATTAGAAGAGGTATAACAAGCCGCTTATTGCATTAATAATAATAAGAACATTATTAATAATGGGAACAGCAACAACGACTATTATTATATTAATATATTACTATGATTATGAATTAATTATGTTAATGTTAATCACGAGCTTGTGCAGCTTTCGGGAAGTAAAATAATGGAAAGAGTAATGGGTTCGTGAGAATTATTTGGATCTAGCCATTTCAGATGGCGATACCCAGTTGGAACTTCCCATCTGGGATACTGACACAAACTAAAGTGTGAACTGACATATTGAAAGCTATCAGAACTGATGCGCGTTATCACAAACAATGCTTTGGGATACTTGGGATCCTTTCAGGATAATTAGTCTTATCTCGCTTGGTTCTTCTGAAAGTAGTTCCTGCTGATAGTAAAACGAGTGAAAAATTACCCACTCGTTTCAAGTGTTTGAAAGAAATAATAGCGACCTATTTAATGTTGCACTGCTGAGGCTATTTTGAAGCTTTTATTTGTGTCACAACGAACTTATAAGAGAGAAACAAAGACTAAAGGAAATGTCTTGAAAATAAAAAAAATGTGTTTTTAATTGAAACCGAATTTCGTAATAGTAGTCCAGTTAAAGAAACGAAGGAAAGTTGGGCTGAAAATTTATTTAAGCACTCGGTACTTCAATAATAAATACGCTGTTGAGATCAATTTCGAGATATTAGTTCTATTGGCCAGGAGTAGCGAAGTAAATGAGCATCAGTTTTACGATACTTTGATGTCTTTAGAATCAGCGTAATATTCAGAGCAGGACTGACCACTTTGTCCGGATTCGCATAAGGGTAGTATCGTGCCAACTCAAATGGAAAAATAAATGATCAGATTATCGGCGTATGGGTAAGATATCAAGGCTTTAAAAAAGTTCATTAGACTTAAAAGACTAGAATAGTTGAACCAAAAACACGATTGAAAGTCAATTCAGATGTCTATCAAACATTATATAGCAAAGAGGAAGCTTAAGCGAACTGTCAAGTTCAGTGGGTACCGATTTTGAGAAGCGCTTTGTGTGGATTTGAATAGAAATCCGTGGAGGCTAGAGTACAAAATTGTTACTCGCAAACTTCGGGTATTTGTTAAAGTCATACCTATAGATGCAGTGATAATAGTCAAAATCCAATTCCTTCCATACCCCAGAGGATTAGATGACCTAATAGTAATGCTCAATCAACATCGTCCTGCGAATATCTTCTCGAAATATTCGGCAACTATCTCAGAGGTTGCTTATTAGTTGTATCTCATGGGTTGTATAATGCTCTGCTGTTATTGAGAAGTCGTGTTGCAAATTTTGCTAGTTCATACATTATTTTAAACGGATAAATGTTGGATTCCGCATCGAGTCCCAAGTTCTCCTGGCTGTTCGAAACTTTATCCATTCACCTAGATATCCCGCAAAAATAACCCCCGTGATATCCAAATATAGGAGTTTTTTATTGATTTTCATTATAATGTCTCCATTATACGGATCGTACCTTGAAGTTTGGACTTTGGAAAAATTGTACTTCGCTCTAATTCGCACGCGAAGGTTATTAGCAATTTCTTGCGCCGTAAAAATATTTTTAATTAATATTCAATAGCTGCTGCGTTTTTTACGAATAATAAAATGTATTTGCACGATAGGCTTTTTTAATAAAAGTAACAAAATGTCTGCCAAATAATGCACGCACCGATAAAACTGAATTAGGAGTATTTATGACTTTTAATATCGAAATGATTTTCTCTTTAAGAGATGAATGCAAATACTGCAATTCTAGTTTCCCAAAAGATTTTTTATTCGATGAAACTTTACAGCTTTGCAATTTATTGTGATGATTTTAAGCGATATAATTTATTCATTCGCTTAGAAAACAAACAATGAAAACTTCAAAATAGCCAAGATGAAAGTTATGAAAATTTTTAAATATACTTTTATGCGAATAAAATCAAAAATAGTTCGGACAGTTCGGCTCACCTGTAAATAATTTTCTAAATGAATTAACAACTGATATAATTAAGTATCTGATTTTATGGCAATACAAAAAATGTTCTATACGTAAAAATATTTTAATGTTTTATATTGTTCTAACTTTACTTGTATAAGTCAATAACGAGTATTGAATTATCTGTAATTATTCGGGACCGATAATTCATACATCTGTCGTTTGAACGTAAAGGCTGCATATTCTCTTCGCAGCTCAAACATTTGGCAATTTACTAATGCTCATTTAGATAAATTTAAAAAAAAACTATTCTTTCAGATAATCCTAAATTTTTCAATTAAGGAGAATGAAATTTGCAAGAACTTTTTCATTATAAATGTAGTAGTCATACATTATATATAAAAAGTAATCATATATTTCCATAATTCACCGGATTGTACGACAGTAAAACTTAAAATAGGAAGTTATCATTTCACGCGTGCTGTTTTATTTGGATCGATATTCCAAAGTAATTAAGTTACACTATTGTAAATTAAAGTACTAATATTATATTACACTACTATAAATGAAAGTAGTAAAGTAAAGGATTTACATACGAATTTAAAATTTGTAAACGAATGAGACACAAAATGCTACGATTATTTTGAAAACGAGAAATGCTGGGAAAATTTTTATCGTTTCCGAATATTTGTAAAAGGTTTAGTAATTAACAATCGATTGTATTCAAAGAACAATACTATTATAGTTAGGATATTTTAATTTTAAATTTATTAAACGGTGCATATCACTAGATTTCGTATTAAAATTATATTAAATGAATGTAATTTTCTATCCGCTGTAATATTGTAATTTATTACAACTTAATAATAAAATTAGTTTATCGCATTTAATATACGCCATTAGGTATGGATTCACATTTCACGAATGTTAGGAATGTACAACTCATTTAAAAAATAATTTGACGACCCATTGATCAATTTAAAGCAGCAAAAAAGATGCGTTACATTTTTAAGGCGCTATAAAAACTTGTGTAAAATGTGCTAAAACTGGATTACGCATTACACGATTGATTTCAGACAAATTGAGCGAAGCTGGTCGATAATGTTGCACGCGAATGCCGAATGAAAAACTGCAATAGATTCGTTGCTGGGGTAATAAATGTTTGGCAACAGCATAATTGACACAAAACGTACATTAATACATGCTGATATGAAAGGAGTGTTGGCCCGCGGAGAACATTCGATCGCACAATACCGAGAATAATACAAAACAGCAGTTGGCAGCATTGTGGCTTCGCCGTTTGGCCGAGCACTTCCGGATGAAATACGCCGCGTGCCAATTCCTCTTCCGAAATGGAAAAATTTAATTTCCAAGTTCCAAGTGCTGTCGCATGCAGAGAGACAACGGGAGGAAAACTCGGTGGAAAGTAGACACCAAAAGCATAACCGAAAGCAGCATCCAGCGGAGAAGAAAGTAGAGCTTCGTTGGGCTGGATGCAAATGCACTTCTCGTCCGTCCATTCCTCTTTTGTCCCGGTCTCTGCGATACGCACCGGAGCACAAACTCATATACATATAAGAGCTTTATGTAAGGGGCATTCACGCACAACGACCTCGATAAACGAGTGGGCGAGCGGAGCGAGTCTCTCGGGCGTCGGGCGTCCCTTTCGGAATTCTGCTGGCGGGCGACCGTCTCTGTATCCGTTTTGTGTCGCGCCGTATCTGTTTCACACCACTTCTGGCTATTAGTTTCCGGCTGGCGCCGCGTGCCTTTGGACCTCTGCGACGCTCAGGCAAGCGGCAATTAACCGCACGAGCGATGCCAGTTGCAAATCGCGTATCAGAATTCTCGGGCTTATAATCCGCTTCTGGAGCGGTCAGGACGGTCAAATTCAGATTACGAAATTCCCTATTTCCCTATTTGCATTCCTGGCCCTCGCTTCCGCCCCCCCCCGACGCCGCGCCGGGCCTCGCTGAACTTGCCGCTATCTTGAACGAGCCCGCAACCTACCAGATTCTTCACCGGTTTTCTCACAAGAGAGCGGAACAGTGGCAATGGAAACTCTCGAAATTGGCACTCGAGCCTAATTGGAGTGACTGGATTAGATAGGCGTGCACTCGATAAGCGGAAAGATTTTTCGAGCGCGAGCGTGTTATTGCTTATAAATGCTCTACAAGCTACTCGATGCGGTTATTATTAACGAGGAGACTACAGTTGGTAATTAGCGGCTCGATTGTTTTTCTATTTTTACCGAGGCGCTTTTTAATGTGTAAATTGTATAAATTTTTTTTATTTTTTTTCAACAGTTTTCAATTTCTTTGTTTGTCGAATCTCTCTCGAAGATAGTGAAATTTTTTAAATTCTGTTTTTCCACAGATCGAGAAATATTCATGATCTTAAAAGTCATGTGTATCGTAAAATTTCAATGCATTAAAACATTCTTACATCATTCATTTTGCCGTAATAGTTTTTAAAGTTGGCTCGATAATTAGTCATTTCAGCAATCGATAATATTACACAAGATACTTTGATAAATCGATTAGTGAATTCATATCGATTAATTACTACTCATTATGTACACAAATTGTAAAATACACACTATTATTTAATAAATAATCGTAAAGTATCACACACTTCTTTTGCAAGCGTCAAAGAATTAATTAGATAAGAAAAGTAATAGGTGTACGGAAAGACAATTGCAAAAGTATATATTTAATCAGCGAACTAAATAAAGAGATGGGAAAAATAAGTTGGAAGTGATAAAGAGCAGAGAGGATATAACGAAGCGCAAGCGGCGTGCGAGTAAGTAATGCAGGAAAAGATAATAAAAAGAGAAGGATGTAGATGAGGAAAGATAGATAGATAGACGGAAAATGTGAGTGAAAGAGGAAACGACCTATGAAATAAAAGATAAAGTTTATAAGAACTCTTGAAGAGGAGAGAGAAATGAGGGATGAAATGAGGGAGCGAGAAGAAGAAGATAAAGGGTAACAGTGAAGAATATGAGGTGGTAATAACTAGAAGTGAGGCTCGTCGACGTTACGATGGAAAATCAAGTGAGATATGAAGTGTAAAAGTACTGAGAAGGAGGAAGAAGTTAAGATAAGGCGGACGAAAAGATTTGCTTACGCTGTTTCTCTAGTTCTTTTTGTGCTTTATAAAATGCGCAATAACCTCTAAAGCATTCGTTTATTTTCTAGACGCGAAATTTCAGATAAAATTTGCATATTTTCGTTCCATTTTCGATCACCGAGAAGCATTAATAATTATATAATTTTAATAATATTTGCGAAAATATTCTCCAGCTTTTTGCTTTTATATTTTTTCTTTTCACAAGGTTGTAGAATTCAAATTTCTTCCGCACATTATGATTTTATATTTAAGCTATGAATATCGGGGTAAAACATTTTTACTATTAAGATATTGTAAATCCTCTGCTATAAAAGACAATATCTATTGCTGTTTTAAAAAAAGTGCGGGTCAATAGTTTTAAAAATATTTTACGGAAAATGCTGTTTATAAAAATACGAAACTTTATCACAAGCTGAACATATTTATTATTTTTCATTTTTACACTTTATATTCAACAATGATAAATTATTAATTATTATTATAAAATACTTCGAAACATTATTAAATGAAAGTAACATTGTAATGTAAATATTCATATTACGATAATAATTTCAAAATGCCTTTGTTTTTAAAGCGTTTTTAATGCGCTAATACCATAACGTTTTATTTTATAACTGTTATTTTTTTAATGCCTTTCTCATCTCTCTAATTTCAAATTTCGAATTCAAATAGAAAAACTAAGTGTTCCGATGAAATAGCAATATGAAATAAAAAGGAAAAAATATTCAACGACGAGCAAAAACGGTCATTATCGCAAGCGTCACTATTCAATAGTATCTCGGTAATCTAAAAGTAAAGCAAGTGCCATGAAAGTTGAAGAGCTTGAAAGCTCACCGTTGTCATTCGTTTTTTACTCGATTAAAATTGTTTAGGAAATACTTTTAAAGATATTAATACTTTTGATATTTAAAATTAGATGAATGAGAAAAATTTTAAAATAAACATCCTCGGCTTGTCATTTATGTCAATAAAATCTTAAGTTAAAAAGCAATTTATATTATAGTTTGCGATAAATTATAATATAAAATTGAATATTTTACTCACGTAGTGAAGAAGAATTACTAAGTTGATTATGTCTGCAAGTGATCTATAAAAAGAAAGAGTATTGTAAGAGTTTGCAAGTGACTAATCCTAATATTTAACAAAATATATATTGTTTTTATAATATACAACATAAATATAATTAAAGTAATAATTAGTAATAATAATAAACATAAAATGCTGTAATGAGATAAACAAGATATCATTTAATAAGATATTGAGTCTGCACCAAGAAAAATTAGTTCGTATTTATAAAATACATTAGTATATAAAGAACAAATAATTGATAAATGAAGGACTTTTTTATTTTTTTGTATTTTATTTGGCAAAGAATTTTAATATTCACAGAGATATTTTAAAAAAGAAATGGCAGTATTGATAAATGGACGAATTTAATATCGACTTGAGCAATTTTAAATTAGTCGTTATTTATAAAATATCGTTGTACAATATTGAAATGCTTATCTGAGCGTTTAGATTTTAAACACTTTTTTAATTGTAAATTTTTTTTCATATTATCAAAATTAAAAATAAAAAAATCTGTGTAAATTGTAATATCCATAAAGATTTTATTCGTCGAAAAAATGTTTACGAATATAGATGGCAATGATTTAAAATAATAAGTAACCGTTGGAACGGCATTTTTGACAGACTTTTAGCAAAATTTTTCTGAGACTACTTTTCAGTCTTTCGACAGAATTTTTATAAAACTAAAAATGTACGTCATAAAGAATTTAGAGCGAGATGAAAATTTGGCGTTAAAAAACAAGGTGTTTTTTTACACGTGAAAAAATATATCGTCACTTACTTGAGGAGTAAAAAGCAGGAAAATTTATGCTTTCGAAAAAGAGAAAAGCGAACGAAACCGAAATCGCAAACGAGCTGTTGTTGGCTGCGAAAAAGGAAAAATCCTTGTTGGAAAGAGAAAAGACGGCGCGGAGGGAAAAGTGCACCTGTACCTCTCAATCAGATTCGATGTATCTACAAGGGGAAGCTCAAGCACGGATCATTTTTCTAGCTGCCGCTGTCTACCTTCGCGGATGCACTGCACGAGCGCACACTCGTGCATGCGTGAAGGCGCACAGAGCCTTGAGCCGAATTTGATTGGCGCCGGGTGGCCACGAAATGCGTGTAGCCCTGTCAAACGTACGTATACGCGTGGATGGGAGGGGACAGGGTGCGGTTCTCGAGGGGTGCGAGTCGAAGAGTCGACTGCGCACCGCTCAAGTGGACTGGGGGAGTCGATGATCCGACAAGCGCCGTCAGTTTCCATTGGCGCGGCCGCGTCTGCATATATATTGTGACTCGCGACAGCTACTTTGAGATGGGGCGCGTCACTCCTACAGATGACCGACCGGTGTTAGGACATTTTCACTGTCTGATTACTACTGACACTGGACATCCCCCTCTCCGCTCGCGCGCATCCCTGCTAAACCCCGCTTAATGGGTCCGCGTCTCTTTCACCAGCCACGGCCTCCTCCCTCCCGGGATAATTCAACGCGATCGTGTCACGGCTTAACGACCCGACACTTTTTATCGCCTTTTTTCTCCCTAACAAAATAATCAAAATAAATTGATGATCGGACGAATGTCTCTCGAGCTGGGATCCGTCATCGAGCTTCTTTTCGCCTTTTTCCACCTGACGAGATTTATTTTCGAATCAGTATTCGAGTTCAATTAAATCCAATTCCTTCCCACTCTAGTCTCTAAAGTTTACAGTCTAATAATTGGCAATGCAGGCCAGCAGAAATTTGTATATCTACGTATGAATAATCGTGCACTTTAATTGGATGTATGACTAACACCGGAATGAAAATGTTCGATCGCTTATTTTTACATTCTCCCACGTGATATTACGCACGTGCCAAAATGTGTACATTATTTTTAGCGCTATTGCGTTGATTAATGATTGTTTTAAATTGTTGCGGTGCAATATTTATTTATCGAATGATGAATACAAAGTTTAATAATCGCGACAAATGTTGTACTTCTCCAAAAAATGTATATTTACATTCTCAGGGCAAATCGATATTCAACTTTTTGCATTTGTTGCTCTTAAAAGTGCGTTTTGTTTAAGCAGCAATTTTTCCCTTCATATATACATATATGGATATTTAGTTTATATTCTTATCTACATTTGCTCATCTCTAACGACAAATTTTGTACGCGTATTGCCCAATTCCGTATAAAGGCAAACATATTATGGGCAATTTAACATTTTCATGCATCAGCTCAGTAATTAATCCAAGTACTTATTTGTACTTTAATTTGCACGTGTTCTAATATATGCACATGTGTCGGTACTGTTAACTATCTGACATGCGTGCCGAGACTTTGTGTGCAATTAATACAAAACCGTGTCAATATACGTTTGTTTCATTTTGAAAATAATTTTTATTTTTTTCAATTCCATAAGTGTTTGCTTTGTTTTAATTCGATTACGAGACATTCTTATAATAAAATAGTGACTTTAAAAATAACTCTTATGACTATATCATATAAATATACGAATGTGTAAATTGTGAACTATACCGACATTATTTGTTTTATAAGGTACTACATTTATTTTTATTACTAGTTGTTACTACAAATTTTAATTAGCGTTAAAATAATCTTTGCAAAGTAGCTATTGCATAATATTACATCTAATTATTCAAAATAAAAATTTCGAAACATTAAATGTACAAAAAATATCTTGCTTTATCAGAATTTAAACTTCAGTTCTAAAATTTCACACCTCCGCTTTACGATTTTCCAAATTTTCTTTAACAAATTATTGAAGAATGCGTAAATATTCATGAAAATATAAATCAAGGTTCTAGCTTCTGTTATCAAATACTATTTTATTCAAAAAGTAATTATTAGTACCTTATTCGGCAAACATCGAGCATTTTCTAGCTACTGGATACGCAAATTTAATAACCAGTTTGTGCTTTCTCCTTGATTAACATCCACCTTTAATTGGTTAGAATAAATTACGAAATATTTTAATTGTTTATCACATATTGAGTACTAGAATAATTTAATTATCGTATCACTGTTAAACGGAAGTATTTATTAATTTGAATAATATCGATGTTAAAATAAATTATAATAAGCAAGATATCATATATATAAACCATACACGGCGAGCTGTAACTTTTTGTTTTATTAATCAGTAATAATTTTGACTTATATTTTGTTTTCATTGTTTTTATTTTTTGTTAAAATTTCGTAAAAATATAAAAATCATGTTTAGTCGTAGAAAACAATTAAATAAAAATTATCAATATTTTAAAAATATTTTAATTTTAGAAAAACAATTTTATAAATAATTATAAAACGTATAAAATTTCAATTAGAAGAGTCCAGATATTTAATTAGTATAACTTACTGTGTATCGAATATGATGTTTGTCTTCAGACGGACGCAAAGCTACAGTTTTTGGCGGTTAACGATATTCCGTTAAAAACCTCAATTGATTGAACCTCAACGTAAAGAAATATTACACGAAGGTTCATTCGGGGCATTAATTTCAAAACGCTAAGCAATTTACTTTCGATTCTAGCATTTTTAGGTTAAAATCTTAGCGAAAATTTTTTAAATAATACTAGCTTCAACTTATGATAAAATTATTTCATAGTGTATCTATTAATTTAATTTAATTTTTTTTAAATTAATATTTACTCTTCATAAAAATGATTTAACAATACGATTTATTGTTAGCCGTCGTAATGAGTAAATGAAAATTTTTAATTTTTATGCTATTTTTAAATTCAATAGTTCTATATAATTATCATATTCACTTTAAATTAGATTCGTGGTTTACTTTTCCATTTGAATTACGTGTAAAATAAATAAATAAAAAAATGCTACAATTTGCTTTTACTATAGTTATTAATGAGAAATGCACAAAGTTATCTCTACTTTCGATTCTATAATTTAGATTTTAATAACTCTCTTAATGTGCATTGCAATAGCTAGGATTAACAGCTATTTGAAAAGATTGGAGGTGAATTTAAGGATACAAATTATAGCAAAATTGAACAGTCAGCAAAAGTCAATTGCAAATAAAAAGCGTCGTATAAGTTTTCAACTAGTACCGTGCATAAATGCGACACTCGTACAAATAATGCGAAATTGCACGGGTTAAGCCAAGGAAAGTCGTTTACGTGGAATACAAGCGGGATAGCGTCGCAATACGTGAACTGGAGAAAGATTATAAGCGAAAGAGTGAGAGTAGAGGTGGGAGGGAATGAGATGACGGCGAAGGTTCGACGAACGAAACCAAAAGCATTGGAAGTAGAATAGAGAAGCAGGGCCGAAAGCACAGAGAGAATCTAGAAATCTGTTCATTCTTCCTGGCCTCTCACGAAACTTATCCCGAGTGCCACTGCGAAATTCACGAGGCAGAGAAAATTGAACGCAAGCAAGACAGCCAGCCGAGTCGTCGCTCGAGGAAGCACAACCCCGCACATCCCGAAAATCGAGCAAATCCAGGGTTATAAAGTCGGACAATACAAGCCACCGACAAGGACATCACGGCTAAGGCGATCAGGATCGGCTAGATCGCGTGCGGGGAATGAAAAAGTATCTCGAAACTCAGGCAACGGGGCGTTTGCTCATGATTCGAGATTCGCGGAGACCGCATTTGGTAAAGCAGTTGGGGCAGATCGCAACTTAAGCAGTCGGACATTTGTAAGCGGAGCTCGCCGTGTTTCTCTTTTTATCTTTCGGTCGCTATAAGCCGGAGGGGGTGGCGCGCGAGATCGATGGTGGTCCTGGCGGCTCTTCCTGCGAACCTGGAACGCCTATAATTTGTAATATACCGGACGCTGTTATGGCATTCGTCCGTCTTAGTGGCCGAGAGTCGCGAAATTGCGCGAGATTTAGAACGAGTGAATATCCGTTCGATGGCGCACTGCTCAATCGGCAATATAACGTTGACAATTTTTCAAATTAAGGCAGCGCCTCAGTGTCCAAGTATTTACTAGTAGAAATGCACGCATGACCTGGTATTCGTTGGAAAAATTTTATCGTTCATATTTTATATCCAGGACATGTATCTTTTTCCATTGCATAAGAGGGTCAGGGTTGGTGGATTCGAAAGCCCGTCACGGGAAGAGAGGAATGATTACAGTATTATCTGATCGAAGGATAACTTGGTACCGGTATCATCGTATCTTTATAGGTGCCATAAAATGTGCAGATTAAAAATGCGTTTTATTTATTAAATGAAAATCAGATTTTGTTTAATTAGTGAACTTCTTGCTTATCTGCTTTACATACTTTTGGCCTTCGTTTATGTGAACACGTAGCAACGTTTTAAATATTTGCACGATAATTAATAAATTAGATAAACTTAATTTATATAGCACTTTCGTTATTATCTATCATTTTATTATTTCATAAGTTTTCTTTTTATTAAATTTATCTACCAAATATAAATGTTAATTTCCAATTGGATGATTAATGATAATTTTCATTAAAAATTAATTTCATTGTATATTTTTTTATTTTCGAATTTAACTTTAATTTTTAAAATAAAATTTCCATTATTCTGTGTCTCTTTTATAGTTAAAAAATAAAAATTAAACGAGGTTAAGTCTCAAATAGACGTTATTATTATTTCATTTATATTGTAATATAATATTAACTTTTTATACTTTACATTTGCATTGTGTATTCAATTTAATACAAATCAGATGGGGAATTATATTTCAATTTTCATACATTCCAATATTAATGGAAATTTGATATTTTATGAGAGAAAATTCGGCCATTATTAACCTTTAAAGTACCGATATTTTGAAATATAACCTTATAATAAACACTAGTCTTGATTTTTAGTTATTGAAATTTTATTGATCAATGTTTCATAATAGTTATTAATATAAAGCATTATCATTCGTAAAGTAACATATTTTATACGTTTTTTCTTTCCAACGTTGTTGGGCGAAAAAACACTCGTTAAATTAATTCTTATCCGAGAAACAACAATGTACAATTTGTTATTAAGCAATAGTATTGAATTTATAATATCGATTTTTTTGTATTTCAAAAAAATATTTACTTTGTTTATTATAATAATCAGAGATGAATTTATTCTATTGTATACTATATTTAATAACACAGCAATACACAATATTTGATTTTAAAATAAGGTTCAATATTGTATTTTTATATTTATGGTAATATATTTAAGATTTTAATTTTAATTTTTAGTGCCTTATTAAAATTGCTTTCATAAGATTTACAATGACTTTCATTAATTTGTGTTTTTTTAACGAGCATTGTCGAATCGAAATTACCTTAGAGCTGCACGTATAATTTGAAATTTCAATGTAATGTAGAATGTATCTATTGCCGAGAATAACAGTTTGATAATCTGAAAATTTATATCGACATTGATCATGCAGGAATTACATTTTATCCGATTTATGAATAAGGTATAATTATTTAAATACAAGAATGTAAGACTAACAAATGTGTTACTTTACAAATGCTTTTGCTTGTCCAAATTAAAATCACCCGTTTCACATTATTTTAAATTAAATTTTTACGGAAAAAACTATTGTTGTTTTTAAATAATACATAAATTGAATAAACATCCTCTGGTTGATTTTTCATATTCCTAGAACTAATATTACTTCAGCATTATTCGCAGTTCTTATTTCAAACGTGCTTTATCAGAGCTCGAAACTATCTACAAGTTCTGTAAAAATTTTCATCTCACTATGCAAATACTGCAGATATCTTTGTGCATACATTTTCTTAATACTTCTAGTACCATCACAAGAGACTAATAAGAGGATATTACTGGAATATATTCAAGAGCTTTTAAAGTTTATATATGCAAAGCCTTTATCTGTATCAAATAAAAACTTCTTTATCTTGTAAATCACATGTAGCAATTTAATCCACCTATCTGTGTTTAAACCGTTAAATTATACTTTAAGCGGAATATCGATGAATAGCGTTGGTATAATATTTAGCACGATTTTATATTTGAACCAGACAAATGTTTTATTGAATTTTACCCTCGCATTAATTTATTCGATAAATAAGCGAGGAAAACGGATTTTAAAAATTATACCTTCATACTTAATAATTTTTAAGTAACTATATAAAATAAAAAGACGAATGAAATTAATCCTTCTAAGACTTTTCGTGCATCGTTAAAAGCACTTTTACACCGTAGCGGACATTTAGCAGATTTTGTAGCTCTACTTTATCATACTTTAACATCAGAAGGAATATATTAATAGTTAGGAGGAACGGAAATTGCTTGTCAAGTATTTTGGCGGGTGTAAATAAAACAGTAACCAAAGATGAATAATTAAAAATCTTAAAGACCCAGTGTATTTATTCTACACTATTAATCTAAACGATCTGTAAAGTTATAAAGTATATTAAAAGTATTTTAAGCTATTATTCGGCAAGTATAACAAATTTAACCTTAGATAAGATTTTACCGAGAAGATAAATCAGTTTCATTTTAATAAAATGTTAAGTTGATTTTTTCAATTTTTATATTCTCTAAAAAGTAGGTTCAAGAATAATTATTACTTAACTCAATTAATATTTACAATAAATTTTATAGTACTTATGATATTACAACCAAAATTTATACGGTTAATTTTATCCTTGATTTATTTAGGTTCAATATTTACTCTTATAATGTACTTCAAAGGATATTAATTTTGAATGTAATGGTGATTGTTTATTGAAAATTTACAATCATTTTTTAACATTTAAAATTTTTATTACTTTTTCCAGATACATGTATTTGTTTATAATTGTCGTTTTTAGGTAAAAATATTACGACATATTTTTATGCGCAATAATATGCAAGAAGCTATAACTATAATTACACTAAATAACGTTTCGTAATTATATTGATAATAACATAAATACATGTTAGTTTTTCATCTGGTTCGTCAAAAATGTTTCAAAAATTCCCTGATAATTAAAATAATATAATATACCTTTCCAACTAAATTAATTATATTTCATTGTTCTTGTAGCATTTGAAGTATCAAAAGTATTCAAAAAGTTCAAATAATTTTAATGAAATAATTTCATAAAAAATGAGTTAATTTAATCAATAAATTATATAATTAATTACAGTTTATAATATAAGTTGTTTTAATGTCGACCATTTGAATATAGCCAACATTTAGTAGAGTATTAGGCTTGGCCTAATTTCTGGAGATTATATTGTATGTGATTGTATCGTAGAGTTATATAATATTAATCAAAGACCACATGCAGTTCTTCTAAGGTATATGTTCGTATTTATTTTGAGATAAATTTAAGATTTATTATTAAATAAAATGATTCAGTTACAAAGAGCCTCACATTATGAAGATAAATATTTCAAAAATAAAATATAAAGAAAAACTACATTAAATACCTAAGATGCACACGCAATTTAAATTAATTTCATGCTTTCGTTGAAATATTATTGGAGTTATAAAAAATTTATCATTATAAAAAGAAAGCTTGAAAAAATTTGTTACAGCTTATTACTTCGTTGCGTTTATCTAATTGCGATCAGATTTATACTATAACCAACAGCACGTCTATTTTTTATAATTATCCCTCTATTATAAAAAACTCAATGCTGTTAATTACATTGCAGAAGCATTAACTACGTAAAGTTCTGTTCTGTCGAAAGATTAATTTTAATGAATTTGAAGATAAATATTTAATTACAGTCGATTTTAATCTACCAATGTAAATGGTCATATAAATTATGTTGTTATCTGTGATAAATCATTTATTTTATTCAACTCAATTTTAATATTTCTCATCCGTTTCAACATTAAAAATTATCTGTAACATAAGTAAACCATAGAGTTTATTTGGTTCGATTTATTAATCAATAATACATCGTTATAAAAATATTTATTGGCTGATTTATTTCTATTTTTGTATGAGTTGGAATTGTTCGGTAAATTTCTGTTGTTCAACCTGATTTCCGTAAGGTAGCAGCTGGAAGTAAAGATATACCGAGTAGTTGACATTTTCCTTTTATTCCGTCCCTCTGTCATCTTCGCGAAGCTTTACTGACACTTTCCACAGATTACTGCCCACCGGGGGCAGATCGTATGCAGACTGCAATGCAGTTGAAGTCACCTTATCGACGTATTCCGCAGTCTAATGCATTATATGATGAATGGGCCCAGTGCGTATGTTTAAATTTATGCCTTCTGTTACACAAGATGTAGCCAAATGCTATAACCTTAACGAGATACTTATCAGTTGTATCTTGCTATGATATACGCAGGCTACGTTAAATTTATGATCAATCACACGTAAGAAACTGATTTTTAATATTACGGAAAAAATTATGTTTTTTGTAAATTGTGTTGTACATTAGCAATTTTTTTTTACACCTTATAATGTGTCTTTTTCCAACTTAAAGTGCAGAAAATTGCAGAATTCAAGGTAACATTACCGTGACATTATAGAATTCATATAATGCTTATAATCTATAATTTTTCAGTTATATATATATAATAGGTATTTATAATTAAAACCACAATTAACATACTTGTTATTAGTTTTAGAAAATATTAAAAAACAGTTTTTTAAGGCTATCAAACAAGTATAAGATGATATCAGCCATTGTTTTATTTATTATAACGATCGTTTTTAGTGATGACATCAATGTCATAAAAATATTAAATGTTTTCCATTTTTATAAGCATTGTATAAATTAAGAGGAGTTGGAAGATTAAAAATAATAGAATTATGAAATGTTACGATCTTCTAAAATAAACTGGACTAATTAAAATGAAGAAAAATATAAATTTTTTTTATTAATAATCTGTTAAGACTTTTTAATTATCTCCCCTATTTTATCACGAAAAGCTTTTAAAAATAAATCTTTTCTGAAGCACTGATCCTCCCTTAAGTATAAAGGCAGCAGAAAATAGTTCAAGACTTTAAAATCAATCGCTTCGATGAAAGCTTCCAACCGTTACCAAATTCAAACCACTTTTCTATCCACACTTAAAATTAAAAGCAGACGTGAAAATAAGAATAGTCAAGAATAAGAAGAAAAAATATGCAGTTCAATGTATTTTTATATAGATTTATTTTATTAAACAGATTCTGGTTACCCTTAGCTAAATATATTTCCGTATCACGTATAAGTACGTTGAGATAAAAATGTAAGTTGCACTGCTGGCGACTTGTGTAAAATACATTGTCAATTACTATTGAATTAAAAATATGGATTTAAAATTATTGATTAACTAATTATTAATTTGAGAATATTTGCAGATGGTTCATATTTTTATAAGTTTATATTTAGAAATAAAGTGTTCCTATTTAATTATTGATCGGTGCTAATTTTATAACCACAAAAGGTACTATTTTTTTTAGCTAACTTCAAAGTATTCAAAATAAATGTGCAATAGCGAGTAAATATTTCAGTTTAGCAGATTTTAAGAAAACTGATTTTTCTCAGCCTTTTTATGTAAAATACATATTTATTTTTATAATAATTTATTTTAAACAACGTTCATAAAACAAAGATGCGTACATTTTCAAAGCAAGAACCAAGCTTTTTTGAATAGACAAAAATATGCTAAAAAGTAAAGTAAAATAACATTCGTTTATTTAATTATATTATGAATAAATCCTTATTCTAAAAAAAAGTAAAGAACAAAGCATTTATTACTCCATTATATCATAAAAGATCAAAAGTTGAAAACTTCTGTGCGTTCTAAAGTGTATAAAATCTTTTGTATATTTTCGATACTAAAACCTATAATTATGATTCATTTAGCAACTATTTTACGGATCTAATCAGACTAGGAATTAAATATTTTTTTTATGGCAACGGAAAATATTTAAGTCCTTTTGTGCATTCAGGTACACGTTACGATAAAGTAATTTTTTTACAACTGCATAAAACACTATGGCCTTAGTGGTGTGGAATTTATTCTTCTTGAATACTGGCGAAGATTTTGTATAAAATTTGTCATAAAAAGCTAGCTTTGGCTAAAAAGTTTGTTACGCATGCCAAATATTATGTTCAATAATGTACAATGCATAAATTTGTAGCGAATATTAATATAACGTTAAAAAATTGCACATAAACAGCTGTGTAGAATATTTATGAAATATTGCAGCTCGCAATACAGTACATTGCTCTTAAATTAAATGGTTTGGATTATAGATCGAAATTCAACGATAAGAGCGACACGAGGGTGAAAAAGATTAAATTATAAATAAAATATGCAGTTAAGTTTACTCCAAAATTGAATCATTTGCTAATGAATTTTGTAAAGGGCCATTTCGTTTGCGTGCACGCACACGTACGTGTACATTAATATATGGAGGGAAGAGGGTCGGGTCGGCCGATTAAACGAATGCCAGAAACGAAAAAGTGCGAGCAACAAGGTGCAAAAAAAGAGAAATAACAATGAATAAATAGACGCAGGTTCGTGAACTGGAATAGAAAGCCTGCCATTAGGGGTCGGGTAATGAAGTTAGTATTACACTTTCAAGCGGCGAAGTGCTCTCAGGCAAACGGAAACCGCTCGCTCATGGCCCCAGGGAACGAGCGGCCCGTTTCCGCGCCGAGAGCTGCAAACGAAAGAGCGAGGAAGCGCCAAGATTCGAAACTTCCCTAGCGATTGATTTTTCGAGGTGGGGGTCACGAAATCGATTGGACCGCCGGTGCCACCGCCGCCACCGCCGTTGTCGTTGTAAAAAGTAGCCCGACGGGTCCCTTTTCTTGTTCAAATTCCTCCGTTTAATTGCATCTGTCCACGGAGGGTGGCGAACGCAGTTTCGCCCGTGGCCGTTTACCCTCGCGTTCCACGTCTTTCCCCTCCCTTACCTCCTCCCGTTCGTATTTGCTTTGCATCTGCACGCGCTTTCCCTGGCGCGGCCGTGATCTTTTCCCTCCTTTTTCACGGCCAACCCGAAATTTGGCTCTTCTATTTACTCCCGATAACTTCTGTGCTTTATTTTCCTAGAAATCTTTATTGCATTTGCATTGTATCTTCGTTATTCGTTCGAATCAAACTTTATATACCATTTCCGACTCTCGTTCAATAAAATGTTATTGTTACAGACTTCTCATTGTTTTGTCAGTCCCAAAACAGTCGCTACTATAGATAATCGCGCTATAGATTTTTATCAAATTTATTGAGATATCTTGTTGAATCCATTCAATGTCTACTCGTGCATTTTTCAACTGCAATTCTCTACTAATTTTAAATACGACGATTCAAGGTTACTTACATTTTAGATATTTTAGTTTTTACTTAATATATTGAAGCAAAATAGTCATATTTTCATTCGAAATTTCCATAATTTACCAAAAATTTGTAATTACCATATATTCAGAATTATAATAAATATTTTGTAACTTTCCAGTGTAAAAAATAATATCGAAAAACAAAGTAGATTATTGCATTTATAATTTAACAGTAACTCGATCAATGTTCATTCGTCATTTAATACAAAATGCCTCTGATGTTTGAAAAGGAGTTGAAGCTTTCTGCAAAAAATATATTAATTTTTATCCAATTTTATTTAGGACGCATTTATTAAATTAAAATTTATTTAGTAAAATGTTGTTACTTAAGCAATTGAACCAAAGATTTATTTTTCATTTTCTTGAATAGCATTAGTAGTTGAATGTAAATTTATCACAGGACAACATATTACTTGAAAAGTACATAAATGTAGTATACATTAATGAACTAATGTCGAGTAAACATTAGTTTTATTGTAAAAAGTATTGTAACAATAGAAAAACACGTTTCATTATAATATTGATTAATTCTAAGATTTTTTTTATCGATGATCATAGCTTTCCTGAAAAGCAAACAGTCTAGATCGGGTAATAATGGGTAAAGCTCAGTCTTAAACGTAGATATCAGATTATGTATTAAATTACACAATCGATATAAGATTTCCTTTCAAATCGTATTTCCAATCATGATAATTTTCTAATTTATATTCATAAACTATGCTTTAAATTAAATTTATACATTAAGGCGTACATTTTTAATAACTTAATCTTCAATTAAAATAAAGTAAATAATTATCGAGTGATTTTAGCCTAACATTTTTCTAATGTTAATTCTAGTGCTAATGAAAAGTAAAAAGTTCATCTTGAAGTTGTGTGAGTTGTTTAACGAGCTTTCAGTCACTTACTACTAAGACTCAAACCATTTTGCGACTATTTATAAACAATTAACTCTCAAGAAACTTTTGTACATTTAATTAGAAGCTTATCGTATAAAGATATTCAATCAGTTACGTACATTTTCCTCTACAATCTGCATATTATTCAATTTAATTGTTGACAGTTACGTATTTTTGCCTCCTGTACGGGTAAACATTATTTATAAATATGTGTAAAATTAATTTATTTTTGTGCATATAAATACACATAGTAGACGTATAGGCGTGAATATATTAGAAAGTTTTGGAAATTAATTTTACAAGTAATTATTTATTCGTTCATATATTAATTTTTGGTTTATAATAAATTTAATAAAATTAAATTCAAGATTGTAATTTTGAATATTAATAATTATGGCTGCATTTCAATAGGCATAAATTGTAAAGTGAAATTAGCCGCTGTACACGACTAATAAATCGACGTCGTTTTATTCGCCGTTTTTCTAACCACTGAAATAACTGAACTAAACACGAACTATAAATAATCTTACCTTAATGCTATCTAGAAGCATCTACTCCATTCCGACAATATATCCACTTCTTATCCATGCTCGACTTAATTCCATTCACCCTATCCTTCGCTATCTTAGAATCCCTTCCCCTCTTAGCATGCTATTGCTCTACATCTCTTTTACCCACACAAATAACGGGTTGCCGGAAAGCCACGCCAGCGCAACAAGTAAAGGCGAAACGATCAATAAACGCAACATACAACATACGTATACGACATTTGCCTTTTACCTGCCTAGACTCATCAAAACAATGACTCAGGTACACATGTACATTCGAGTAAGATCGAGCTCTTGCTTGTCTAGATCTGAGAATGCAAGCGCGAAAGTGCGAAAGCGCAATCGAAATTGCCCGCAGTTTGCATTCGTTTCCAAGGTGTCGTGTATTAGTTGAAATTCTTCCTCCCTTTTTTACGACGAGAAGCGTATATTTGCTTTTATTATATCTCTGGCAATGTTGTTCCTTTCTTATTTTATCGACGATTTTAAGAGTAGCGCACTGGAGTTCGCGTAATAAATTTTAGCAATAAAGAACATTTTATGAAGTGTAATTCATATTTGTTATCGGTTTTTTATCTATACTCTTGAGTTATAAATTTTTGTATCGAATAGATTTAGGTTGCTTCTGTAAAGTATATTATAAGCAGGACTAAATTATTTCACGAACATAAAAACTGCATGACTATTCAGTTATTCCGAATAAAGAATCCATCTTCATTTTCAGTTCATTGTGATCGCTTATTACTTGATTGAAAATTTTATTCAAAAACTAATATTTTGCAATATTGTTATTTAGAAATAACAACTGCGTAATACGTGAAATCCTTAATTCCTGTTTATGGAAGTCATTCGTAATTTCTTAATCTACATATCTAATAATTTTAATTATCTGCATAAATTTAATCAACATAAATATTTTAATGAAATCGAATTAATAGCGTATATAATTTTTAAAACGCGATTTGACATAAGCTTTAACGTTCCCAAGGTTTTTAATATTACAATTGTTAAAAAACATCAATTGTAATAAAATACGATCAGTTTCTTAATTACCGATGTCGACCCCTTATATTTCATGAAATTTAATGCGAACGCAAGACCAAAATTATTATTACATGAATTTAACGATGCGAGCACTTTAGCCAGAATATACCGTAAAATTATTATCAAGACCACATTAACGATGTACTTTCGTAACTATTTAGATTATGTGTGATATGTGATAATTTATCGTTTAAAATACTCATATTTAAAACAATTTTAATCATAACATTTTTAAATCAAAAACTTGATTTATATTAGTAATTTTGAAGTCAAGAGGATTCAAAATTTTAGTTTTTACTTAATATTAATTAAAAATTTACAGCTCGATCAGGTATAACATCTCTAACTGCTAATCAAAACGAATACTATTAATACTGGAGTTATTTCAATATAATTTATGGTTATATATTTTATTATAAATATAAAATCACTTTTACAACACGTTTATAAATAAATATTAATTTTAATATTTATTATTTTTAATAAATTACCACCATATTTAAGATATTCAGCTATAATTAATAAGTGAAGCATTTTTATGACACCTATAAAACAGAATTTTTTTACTTATTTACTTTGCAAAAACTCTAACCTTCTACTTCTTCCTGTGCAAATACAAATGTTAATAATAGTCTACTTTTATCCATCGAAATTTTATTATATATATGATTTAAAATGACAATTATAAAACGTAATAATTTCAATTTTTCACGTCATGTTTATATGACTACGGCACGAAAATATCCAAAATCGTATGCATGTAACTTTTAATGTTCAATACCTTTCATATTAAGTTCCTTAAATACTATTTCTTTATAGAAGCTTAAAAATGCTTTTCAAAAATAAATTTTTCTTCAGCTTTAACGTGAGCATAGAAATTTATTAATACTTTTAAAGTTAGATAAATTTTATTGGATAAATTACAAAAAATCTCATATTGGTTAAAAAAAACTAAATTAATAAGTTCATAATTGTAAATTATGAAAAATTGAAATAAATTGTTTTTTTAATTCGTCTTAAAAAATACATATATATATATGAAAGAGTTGCGTGTTAAAAACATAATAAATCATTGAAACATAAGATTTTAAGGACACCTGTTATAATAAAAATCTATGTTTCAAAATGACTAAAATCGTACTTGTACTACTTGTACCGTTACTACACTTTATGAGGTACTTTAAAAATAGCATAATTTTTATTTTTTTGTCAACCATATAAATATTTTATACACGAATGTTTTTCAGTTATTTGCAAATTAAAGTTTACAGTTTTTTATTTTCATTTTTACAATTATTACACTTTTTTTAAATAATCTAACAATAGCCTCTGGTATTGTCTATATTTACATCCATGCTAGTTTTTCGTGTATCTGTACATGTGAACGTTGTAACTTTTCCATATTCACTTTTTCGTTACAGTTATAATTTTTTCTCACATTCACTTTCTGCCTTTAATGTCTGCTAGTGACCTTTGTTCGAGAACTTTTGATTTTTCTTTTTCTTATTTATTCGTCGCATTTCATTCTTGCAGACTTATGTTTATGTTTAGGTTTCTGCCTATTTTGCCTTTGTCGTTTTTCTGTTTGTCATGTTTTCTTTTACGTTACCAGAAATATTATATATATATATATATTTTACGTTGTAAGTATCATCTGTCATACCGTTGCACCCGAGTCTCGAAATATAGCGTACAGTGTACATAAAACCCCTGGCAGTAGATTCGAAAAGCAACAACGAGACATACGTAAATATATGTATGCAGAGAAGAAATCGAAAATAACAGAAAAATGTACATACAGAGAACGAAAGAGAGGGAGAAGGAAAGAAAGGGATAGAGATGTATGGAGAACAAGGAGCACATAGTTAGGAGACAATGAAAATCAAAGAATGTAACTAAAAGTTATAATCGAATTTTTTTAAATATTTTTAATAAAGAATTAATATTTTGTCATAATTAAATTTATTTAGAAATATTGTTTTGTACAAATTTTACTTAAAGTTCAGGATATTTATTATTGTTGTTGTTGTTGTTGTTGGATAAAAAATGGATAAAAATTGAATATTTAATTGTATTTAATGTGTAAATGTGAATTTTTTCGATTAGAATCAATTTAACGAGAGCTGTTTACGCGCCTGCCTATAATCGCGTCTGTACTACTTTCTAAATTATTATCTCTTACCATGATTACGACTAAATAACTTATAGAAATTATATTTGTTTAAACTAATTTTAATCATGTTTTATAAAAGATAAAATATATAAATTTTGCCTTTCAAAAACTGAAGTAAATTATTTAAATTAAAGGCAATAAATAATCATAAATTTTTTTTTTATGAAATATTTAATTTGGATCACATTAGATTTTGTTTATTATCAAATAAATTTGATAATATGATTCAAAAGTATTATAAACTATTTATTTTTTATAAATTTTTTAAACAAAATTTTAATTAACGAAGTAATAATAATTTATTGTTTTTTTCATACGAAGAATATTATTAAGATTATTAAATATTATTAAAAAAATTGAAAAAAAGATATTTTTTTTAGTTTTTCAATAAAATATCAATTTTTTTATATATCAACTATTAATTTCATTAGTGTATATTTTATATTAAGTTTAGAGTTTTGATTCATTGCCATAAAAAAAATTATTTCGCTATAAATCGATTTTATGTAAAAGAATAGAATTGTATCGTAGTGTTGTAAAAATGAGTTACTTTCCTATTCTGAATCGAATGTGAAATATTTTTCAAGAATAATTATATTGTTTCAGATTTCTGGAGAAAGTGAGAATAAATAAATAAATATTTTTTGCCTCTTTTCTATAAAATTTTGTAAAATAATAATCGACTATAGTTTATACAACGTAATCATTTTTAATTATAGAATAAAACGTTTTTATTTGAAAGTATGCATTGATAGATTCGTTATTTCCAATATTTTCAAACGTTACAAATTATACTGAAACATAGTATATTTTATTTTAATGCATTATAATGAATTCTAGATTTTGTATCAGTATTAGCTACAAACTGTTCTATTAGCTAAGGAAATCTAATAGAATAAAAAACAATATAAAAATAATTTAATAAACTTTATTTATTAACATTTAATTAGAATAATATGTACAACGACAATAATTCATTTTTGCATCGACTATTTTTAAACAAAAAAAAAAATGAATAAGTTTGAACAGAAGTATTATGAAAAATGAACATTATATAATGATAAATAAAAAAACAATTGAAAAAAAATTGTAAAAGGAATAAAAAAACAAAATGAGGTTTAGTTTCTGGAATTATAAGTGCAAGAACTAGAAAAAGAGAAAGTTACAAAGAGTCAATTAGCGAATGATAGAGCTATCTGAATAAAGTGTTGCAAGAAATACAGAAGAAAAGTAAAAAACAGCACTGACGTATAGTTAGAATGAAAGATACTTCAAGATAAAAAAGCTTTAAGTAATAGGAGAAGAATAAGTGAGTAGGAGAGGGAAATACAAGGCAAGAGACAAAGTGAATGTAAGTTAGAAAAAGTAGAAAGTGGAGAAAATGCATAAGAAGTATACGTACAAAAAGAGAAAGAGCGATGGTAAAGACAGACAGACAGGGAAAAACGACTACGCGAAGTATAATATAGAAATCGTACATGATATAACACGTCACTAAAAGAAATCGAGAAATTGATCTAGAGGGAGAGGAAGAGAAACAGAAAATTATATGAGAGGAGAAAGGCGGTTGGATCGTGCTTCTTGCGGTTTCTCTTTCTTGCTCTTCGTTCGAGAACTTCTCTGTAAATCCCCGCAGGGGTCGGCGGCTGAGCGAAACCGGCCGAGCCGGGGTGCAGCTGTACCAGACTGACGTCCAGCCCACCCTCGTAGAATACATACACAATGTGTACTTGGCTACGTGCATTAGTTGAGGGCTAGTGGGTCTGTACACTCGACTGCAAAAATTAATCGACGCGCACTTGTAAACAGCCCGGACGACTTTCAACTAGTTCAATATAAGAAATTTAATGTTTAACGAGGTTATTAATTAGAAAGCTGCTGAAAGTATCTTGAAAAATATGCATCAAATATTGCTTATTTTCTGTATTTTCTTAGTTTTAATAAGCTGGCTCTGATTTTGCTTTTGCTCTTATTTGACATTAGCGATAAATTTATTAATTTTTATCGCCAAACAAAAAATGAATTTACATGGTCGAGAAAAATATTTCTATATTATGCTGCTGTGCCTTTCATTTGTATCAGCACTTTTAACAATTCGATCACTATATGATATTTTCATTGATTTTTAACGATAAAAATAAAAACTAATGAATTATTAAGTTATTATATATTCATCAGGATTATTTGCAAGACTTCTCGGGTTCTATAATTTAATTTTGTCATTGTTCGAAATTTTAAAAATGAAAAATATTAATTGCAAAAACGAGTTCCAATGCGCAGGTGGCAATATTACTCAATTTAAACGTGAATATTCCGATAAAGAAGCAAACTTTGCAGTCGGAGTGTACAGTACAACATCCGTAACGCGCGTACATGTGGCTTAAGCGTCTATGTGTAAGGGCACGTGAAAGCATCTCGCGTGTCCAAGAATCGGAGAGGGATGAGATAAGACGAGATAAGATTTATTGATATGCCCTGGGACACAACCGTCCGTGTGTATGTCCTCTTTATGAGAGTGCACTCGAGCGCACCGTAAAGTGCGTCAGCAGCCCGTCACTCTTTCGAGAGTCATTTCGCTGGGAAGTAGTTGCTCAGCCGCTCACGTCCAGTTTTTCTGATTTATTTTTCTTGGATATTTTTTTACGTCTGACGGTAAATGAGCTGGGCGCGTCAAATTTTTTCAAAAAGCAATTTCAAAGTTTAATTATTTTACATGGGAATAAATCCTTTTCAAGATCTCATCAACTATCGGTCCACACGAGGATGGTATAATTTAAAAAATTCTTTCGATGTAGAAGCGTTGATAAACAATCGCAGTGTTGCCGGGAGTTTTATGGTTTATGGAAAAAATTTATTCGAACTATTGTTGCTAAAATAAGATCTGATATCCATCCAAATATATTCAAAATGCAAAAAATGGCCTTTGATTAAAATCAAATTGATTAAGGCAAATTGGATTCGTGTTTATAGGGAAATTTTACGACGACACGATAGAGTTCTATTCCATGGAAAACATAAATAAATTTATAAAATAACAATGAGAACATCGAAGCGAGGAAATAATTCACGCGAAAAAAGTTAAAGTTAATATGAACATTTATCGATATCTTATAGAATGAAAAATAAAAGTATTTATCGTTGTGCTAAAATAAAAAAAGTGTAAAAGTATTCGATTAAGACAAGGAGAACATTTTAACTGGTCGAAAATTTTTTTATTTTATATCGTATAGTAAATAAATATTGCAATGTCATGAACGCGTTAAAATGTATTATTAATTAATTTCATTGAATATAATAAAATAATATATGTAATTATACGAGAAATATTGCCTCTAAATTTCATTTCAAGCACATAATATAAAATTAATTATAGTTTTAGATATCTTTTACGAAAATAATTTAATTGAAACGCTTATTAAAATTTATTCTCAATTCACAACGATGTTGAAGCGTTAAAAATTGCCCTGAAAGCACTTGAGAAGCATGAATTGCATAAATCTTTATTTACATATCCATCAAAAGTATTGGGAAGTTCTTTATTTATATGTGCAATCCACAAAGAGCCCCTTTTCAATTCTCAGTTAAGCCAATTTTCAACACAAATTCAAGATTTCGGGATTGAGATAAACGCGTGGGTACTCGGTACTCCGACCTGTGGAAACGTCAAGGTAGGAAGGAAACCCCAAGATCGATTACCATCCTCGGTGTGCGCCCCGTATACACCTACGCACACGTGCGCGCCCCCTGCCAATATACATGCCGACAGATAGGTTGGTCAGGTGGTAGCCGTCCTTATCTCCAGCGCTTTCGCTGCGTCCTTTCAGTCTCTCTTTCTCCCAGATTGTCTTTCCTTCTCCCTCCCCTGTTATCAAATGCCGCAGTACCTTCCACAAACTCGCCTTATTTCCGCCCTTGAAGGAATCCAACCAGCGAGCAACCGCTCGGCTATGTACAATGGACGACCCAAGAAAATTTCACCCGATCGCTCCTCCTCTTTGCGAGATTACGCGACTCAGTGTGCGTAAGTGGATAATGGCGAATACTGCATACTTGTACGTGGGGGTTGAAGTCTGAATCCCTACCCGCGTACGTATGGTTTTTCGATGTTAACCATGTGGGCAAGATTATTCTTGCTTGTTCAGATTTTTACTTTGCAATTTCATTTCAGGTATTTATCAGTCAAAGCGTTTGCTCAACGATAGACGCGCTAGAATATGTAAGGAAAAATTCTTGAAAATAATTGTTTTGTAGATTGGAAACAAATGAAATTAATTGATAAACTCACAATTGTTCGAATCATTATCATCAACTAAAATGCCTAAAATGGAAAAGACAGTAGCGTTTATATATACCTACAAACACTGGTTTATAAACTTTATTAAACTTACCACGTTTTCCCAACAGCATTTACTAGGGATTTATATTTATGAATCAATTTATTCAATTGTACTTTATATTTGTGTAATACACTTTGTTTTATTTTATTTTGCGTATACATAATTTCATTGCAATATTGTAGAGAAATTTTAATTCAAATGTCGATTATTTATTCCAATATCTGAATAAGGAATTATTTATTATATTTGAATTAATCCAGAATTTAAATTTAGTTGAAGTTCAGATAGCAAAGTAATTATTTTAAACACAATTATTTTTAGTATTTAAACTAAGGTACATGTGAATAATTTTTAATCTTCCATTACCATATCATTCGTACTATGTTATGTAAATCCTAAATGATATTGATACATTAGTATTAGATTCTATTTGGTTAAAAAGTTATTGTTGACAAGCCTAAGAATAGTTTGAAATTTTACAATAATAATCAGTCATTAAATTGTAAAGTCTAAATAAAGAATTTTTATGCATATTTTCATATTTACAATTAAGAATCATTATCATTTAATTATCAATAATGATAATGATAATGATAATAATAATAATAATAATATAATAATAATAATAACAACATAATTCAATGTCATAAACGGACGAGGACTGAAACAGAAAATAAACGTGAAATGCCTAACTCGCTTGAAAGGCCAAATTAAGGCTTATTTAGCATGAAATAGATAATTTTTCAAATATTTTTACAGACAATAGATAGTTTTTCTCCTCAAATTATAATCAAGATTCTGCACTAACGCTTGCATTAGCGTTAAATGTTTTATAATACATGTATTTTGTTTTACATGTAGGCAATTTTCCCTAAAATAGAAGTTGCATAAACACAAATATCGAACGAAGATGCAGCCCAAATGGCAAATAATAACGTAATAAAGAAATGCAGTGGAATGAAGAGGCTAGTGGTATATTCGCAAAATAAGGATCGCGCCAGTAACAGGAGAGTCGAATCAAAGTCAGAAGCTGAATAGGAGCAACATCAGCAGGTAATAACATCAGAGAACCAAAGAAGGTTGAGCCCTTTAGTGGAGTTTCGAACTATTCGGTAAAACTTCCGATCAACGATGATCATAAAGGAACTAAGAGGAGGTCGAGGAAGTCGGAGAGGATAGCTGCAGGAGACGGAACAGTGCAGTTGTAGACATAAAGATAGAAGACAGTACCCGGACCGAGTAGAAGTCAGACGTGAGAACGCGCCGCTTTTACAATTACAAGTAACTGTCTTTCTCGAAAGTCAGCGAATAACAATCCCATTTTATAGTTGATTGGACTCAGAGAATAAAATTTGACAATTTTCTACAATTTTGAAAAAAATAACAATTTATGCAATGCTTCGGATACCTTAATATCTCCATTTGCACACGTTGAAATTGAATTTTTCATAAAATATTAATTTTTTCATAGATAGCAACACATGCATACGAATCTATTACATTATTTACCGTGAAAACATCGGAAAGACACGTTTGAATTGTTTTTTAGATGACGTTTGATAATTTGAGTTGTCGATGCTTCTTCAATCCTCTTAGAGGCTAATTTATTATAATTTATGAAATAAGGATAATTTATATTAATTTATTTTAATATTTAAATAATTCATAATTACAGAATCTTTACAAAATATCCGTATACTGCACAATATTTATTACAAATATTTATTTATTACTATTGAATTTCATTGATTCTCGTTAATAAATTTATTATGTAGAATGGGAATTGGTGTTTAAATTTTATCATGAAATAAATTTTTGATTGAAGAATAAGTACAAAAAAAATTCAATGGGTTTATAGATAAATTTTATAAATGTATAATTTTTTCCCGAAATATTAATGTAAGTTGTCCAATAAAAAAAAATTTTATTTTGTCCTGATATTTACATAATTTTTATTTTTTCAAATTTTTTTCTAGAAAAATAATAATAATGAAAATAGCAGCGATAGAAAAATATACATAAAATACTTAATTTTAATAAATTTTGAGTTATTAATTATTTGATGGAAAATACTTTATATATGTTTATATTAAATACTTCAAAGGTTTTGTGTATACAGTTTTTATTGTATTATGTCACTTGGTTCGGTAAACAAACTTTTAAATTCACTTAAAATTCAACTTTATTACTTAAATAAAAAAAATACTGTAATAAAATATTAAAAGTTTGTATAACTCGTGAATATATGATTCGGAGTCAAAAGTTGTATTTAATTTCATTCTCGCTTTATTACGTGAATGTCTAGAACTGAAGCTTATATTTAAATATTATTTTTAAAACTTATCTTTGTGAAAACAAAGCTTTAATTTTGTAAAACTGATGATTACCGATGAATATTCCATGTTTTCTGTCACGTACTGCCTCTACTCATTTTTTGACGAAAATACATTCTTTCTATTCCTAACGTATTTATCTTCAAAGATTATTTATCATATATTATCCTGCCGTGTTTTAAAATAACACCTCTCTGAATTTATATTTTACTGATTTATGAGTTATTTTCTTAATGTTTATTATAATAGAAATGTTTTTATTAGAAGAAATTCAAGAACCATAGATAATAAATGTAGATACGAGTTAAGAGCATAATATAATTAATCAACATAATACTGCAGCCAAAATCGATTTAATAAATAGATTTGCAGATTATTTATTAAAATCTCACTACATGGTAGGATTTTTTTAATATTTAAAATATTATTATTGATAAATTCATATATTTTACTATTTCGCACGCGGATATTAATTGCAATTTATCTAAAACAAGAGTAGTGTTATTAATATACATAGTTACTAGTTTAAGGAATATTACGTAGTACGTATGCAATTCGTAGAATTCACGTTTATACGTTTTAACTAAAAATTATTTCGATTTAAAATATTTTTCTACACTTCATCGATTAGTTTTTTAATATTACAAAGAATTATTTCGACTAAAATGTGCAAATTGCAATATCACTTTATTGGGCGGTAATGAACTTGTATACGATTAATATTATTATTATTATTATTTTATGAAGTAATGTAGAGAGCGATGAGTGTAATAAGTATTTGTCGAAAAATGTTACAGTAGTTAGGGAATTCATCTATTCACGTTGACAGTTGAAAGAACAAAGTTGCCACGATATTCCCGCCACTCAGAAGTAGGACTAGTAAACTCCGTTCTTCACCTTGAGAAGAGCAAATCGGTTTTTAGGTGGAAAAAAATTCGATCAAGAGATTAAGCCGGTTGGTGACGTTGAGAGAACGAAGATAACCCCTCTTGCACTGTTCCCCGCCAGGATTGGCTTCGAGGGGCAAAGAATAGTCGAAGCGTTAAAGCCTCAGGTTGGCGTGTCTGGAAGACGATGATTACAGCCAGTGTTGTTCCTTTGGTGGATCTAACTCACGCGTCTCTGTTTTTCCGAGTCTGTTCCGTTCCATTTTTATTTCTTTAAGCGAAGTCTGAGCACCAGGGGAAGACAAACTGTATTCCACAGTGTACATAACATTGTTGGATCGCGTACTCAAACACGTTAGAGTGATTAGTAACGCGGTAAATTAAATAGTATAGATTATTAAAACGCTCGGCTGAAAAGGTAAGTTCGGGTGAAAAACCCTAGCCGATTCTTTTAATAAACAATTAAATGTATACGTGCACGAGTAAATTATTAGCCGTCTAAACCAAATAGAAAACACAACTGTAAATTTTCTCTCTTCTCTCTTTTGACATGGTATTACATTACTTTGTAAGGCATTTTTCTTCCTCCTGAAATTCTAAATTCTAACGTTCTAGAACATTTGTTTTAGTGACTGCTAACGTATAGTACCACAACAGGAGCATTTCACTTACTATATCATAAAAGATCCATCTTGCATTCAGCGCGAATAAAATATGTATTTTATCTACGTTTCGAGCTAGAGATAATACTCGCACATACTTCACCATCAAATAAACGGAATCAACAAGAGCTATATGTACCTGGCGTGACAAATATGCAGATAAACAATAAGTTAACAAAACCAAAAATAAAAGAGGAAACTCACGCGTCATACTTTTTATCTGCAGCCGTTCGGATAAGCTTTTTCTCGCGGGAAAGCCTACATTGATTGACGCGTATAGTCTTTGATATATATTTCCCTGAAGCGACACGCACCCACACGTATCTCCCGTCGCAGTCGCGCAGTCTTCGCTTTCCCGAACCGACGTATTCTTCTCTCGCGGCAATGGCTGATAGCGCCGTTCAAATCAGCGCGTGTATGCAATCCCGTAGTGTGAATTAGAAAAGAACGAGATAAAGGGGTGACTTCCGACAATATCGTTACGAGAGCGAGGATTGACGGATTCCACCAGCAGTCCTCGCTCTCTCTCTCCATTACAATTTCGGTCTTATTCGCCGCGAGAATTATGGTCCTTTCCGTACCTTCGCTTTATTTGATACGTTCTTTTGTTGCGAGTGAAGCATTTTTCAAGCGCGAGAAGCTGGGCTTGTCACTTATACGCAATATAAGATAAATATGGTGATAGCTCTGAAGTTTCCTACGATTACGCACACACGCGCGAACGTGCACGTCGAGGATTACGTCATGCTTTCGCCTTTTCATGCAATTTAGTGCAAGCAAATTCATCACCTGGACCTATTTTCCTGCCTCTTGTTAATGATTTTCTTATATAAATAAACTACATAGTAAAGTACTGCAAAGCTTAATAATCAATATGAAAAATATTAAAACGGTAACGACGATGTCAACGGTCTGTTGTAATCATGCGCTAGTATATTGGTATAGTATCGATAATGTAGTTCGAATAAACATCGCTGAGCATTTTTTAAGCTTTCAATGACAAATATTAATGTGCTCTATACATATAAACATCGTATAAAAGTACTATAAGTGAGCACAAGTGTTAAGTATAGCGTATGATTAAAAAATGTATTCAGAAAACAGAAGTCGTCGACAAGACGTATTTCAAGTGCAGATTAACAAAAACGTGAATTTGCTCTAAAGTCCAGAACAAAGTGAAAGAGCAATTAGGAAAACTGTTGACGATCAAGTGCGGAGGTAGCATAAGAACAGTTTTTCTTGGATGAAGTCGACAGAGACACGATGAGGGAACTGTGGTGAAAGTTTCTGCTACTCTTAATGTAAAAATATAAGTACAGTAAAAACGGATGGGATTAAAAAATGAAACACAAAGCGTGAATGTGGGAAAGCAAGTGTGTGAGAGAGAGAGAGACAGTGAGATGAAAAGACGAAAAACTGAAAAAGTAAGAGGGTAAAGCATAAGAGGGAGTACAAATAAAGCAGAGCACAAAAAGAGTCTTGCATTACGCAGAATATGGTAACTTTTCTGAGAAAAACTATAAACCGAATCAATACAAACAAGGTGAAATGAGTGCAAAAAGAATCGAAAAAATTTTTTTAAAAAATTATAGGAAAAAGGAAAATTTAGACCACCTTTGCTCATATTCCATAAGTCACCTAGATTATTATAATATTTGAATATTCGATTCCAGAAAAAACAGATTTTCAATCTGTATTTTTTGAAAAGAACGTACGTGTTCTTTATAGCTTGATTAAATAATTAAAAATATTTAACGTATATGGCATTTTACTGATTTTTCGTATCACTTTAGCAAAAATTTTAATTATTTTTATATTATAAACTGTAGATAATAATGCCTTGCCAATAAAATACGTATTATATGTAAATTTTTAATAATATCACTTCACTAGACTATATTATAATAGATTAATTGTTATTAATGGTTGCGAATCCTTATAGCATTACTAAATATTAATTATAATAGTTTTCCATAATATATCTTTACTTGAAAAATCCGTCGTTTTCTTAACGAAATAAAGAAATTAATAATCACATTAAAAATATAATGATAATTAAATAATAAATTTAAATATTATAGGCACAAAAAAATGTTCAATTTGATTCTTTTTGTCTTTTTAAAGTAAACATTTGAACAAACATTTGAAAAAAAATGCTATCTTTAATGGCACTGTTAATTTTTTCAAGCAACGTTTTTTAAAATTCATCCTTTACCTTACGTTTAATCAAACAATGAATATTTTTCTATTTCGAATATTGGTGAACGAATATTGTTTTATTTATATATGATATTTAAAAATGCATATATCGTTCAATTTTAACACGGTATTATAGGGTATTTAAATTATGGTATTCCAATATCGTCGGTTTAATCACTGACAATCAACTGAATAATCTTGATCATACGTAGAATAAGGGCATCTTACGCTGAATAAGAGCCTTCTAAGCTTATATTCAATTAAACTTAGACGTTAAAATAAGAGAAAAGACTAGTTACATGAATAAAAAATAGGCGAATGGAAAGATTGGAAAACATTATCCATAGTAATGCTTGTACACGTCCAGGAAAATCACTTAGTAGATGTCGCGTGGAAATTGGAAGGAGCACTTTTTCCTCGAGTTGCGTCTGTCCTTCCTCTTCATGTCGGTATAACAAAACGTATTTAAAATGTCGTCTGGAGCAATCAGTTTGATATATAGTCAGATGCGTGTTTCTTCCCGTTATTGCGTATATATCGTAAGTACGGTGCAAAAGACGGCTTCCGACGCAAACGTACTTATGATATTATATTTTTTCCCTCCTCGTTTTTTATTTAGCGTATTTTCAGCTGAGAAGGATCCTGAAAAATTCATCTACAAAGTTTTCGCAACGGGGTTTGACGGACGGGAAAAATGGAGGTTTCTTTCCGGTTATGTCAGCTATGTTTTATTTGATTAGAAGTGGAAGGGAAATAAAATTCGTGACGGGATATATTTATTTTATTCGTTGAGAGTGCAGTCGTTGCGGTTTATATTGTATAATGGAATTTCTTTGTTAGGATAATTTTCTTTCTACGTTTGCTTTTATCGAAGTAAAAAACTTTTATGGCAACGTAAAAACATGGCTTGCTGCATTCTGAAAAACTTTCGTTTATTGCGCGTTTTTCCGGAGTGAAAGATCTTTTGTGATGGAACGTTAAATGCTTGTCAAAATTATATTATTTTTAAACTCGAATTAGCTTTATTGGCGCATAACGGGGTTTGAATTAGGTAAATTTCGACGGTAGTAACCTTCTCTCCTTTCAGTGCTTGCTAAGGAATTTCCAAATAACCTATTTTCTAATAGACTTTGTAAAAGATGCGATTCAAATTTCTAGATTTTTTTAAATGAAATCAACGGTTATTTAAATTATATTAAATATTTCTTGTTAGTGCAAAAATCCAATAGCATTATTGTATTTTCTTAAAATAATAATATTTAACGTAAAAAATTGATGCAAATTTGCAGATTCACTTATTTAATTGCAATTGCCGAACGAAATTCAGGGAGAATAAATAAAAAGTGCGATTGCCGACTGCTTGAAGGTATCAAAGAAGTTCATCCTACGTTAGATAAGTATTCAAAGTAATAAATTTTCTCGGGAGCGTAAACATTTTGAATAATTAAAAAGGGAAAAGACGAACCAATATGGAGCGTTTTACAACTTCGTTACAACTTTGTTTACAAAGCATTTCATTAAATTGGAAAAATTTCAAAGCTATAAAAAGTCAAGCCATCCGCTAAATATTTCAATCTTATTAAGTATCGGCTCGCTTATGTACCTTTTTTTTTATTTTCTCGTGAAACGTGTTTCGAGGAAGAATCGGGCAGGACTTGTAGATCGAGAAAAATGCGGAGCAAGGATTTTTAATAGATCATAAGCTAAGGCCTTTGGCATAAGAGGTGCGCAAAGCGAATGAAAAGGAAAGGAAACCTACATCTTCCAAATCAACTTCCCTTTTTACCTCGTAGTTCTCCCCTTTTAACCTGAACCTTCTGAGGAATTCGCAGCGACTCTCACAAGAGCTTTGTCAATTGCAAGAGTCCGTCTTTGAAAACGAGATCGAGCGAAGGAGATTGGCTAGGGAGACTAATTGTCGAGCTCAGATAGAGAGATGGAGAAAAGTCGACTTTTCGAATCTGTACTGCAACTGTTTGCTTTTTTCTTGCACTTAAAAATACAAAGGCTCTAAACTTATTTATTAGTTTTCTATTCATTTCTCGATGATATGGTGTAGTGTGGTATTATTAATAGTAGTGTGCATACAGCGGTATGCGTTTATTGAATAATAATTTTTAAATATGATATACATCGACAATTAAATGACTTATTTTTAATTAAACTTTTTTATTTCAAATGATTGTACGTACATATTTGATTGCGTTTTGTATTCGTTTCATTGACTGTGCAATTCATTTACTTTTCTTTATATCGTCGTATAGATGTATATTTGTGTGTGTGTGTGCACGCGCCCGCGTGCAAATGTTTGCTTTAATCTTTTGATTGAAAATCTTCTTAGAATTTTATTTACTGGATGACTATTTTAAAAATATGTGCATAAGTTTTATTGCAACGAATTTTATTGAATTCATATTCGTATTTATTATAATTCTTCATAGTTTCTTTTCTTTAAATGTTGATTTTTCTCATAAAATATTTCATTAGTCTATGATATTCTATGTTTAACTTTCTTATTGTAATTATTGAAAATTTTTATCGATCGATATGCAATTAGTTCAAGTATTTTTGATTTGTCAATATTTCTATTTTAGAGTATTTTTAGTCTTATATTTGATTAATTGATTTCAGTTATTGGAGGAATATGGCAACTTCGGTACAACTCATCTAGAAATTGGCGATCTCATGTCAAATTTTTTTTATTAAGAAATTGAAAACTTTAAAGAAAAGTTATTCAAAATCACTTCGTTTATTTCAGTTTCATCCGTTTCTCTGCCAATAAATTGCCTACAGAAGAAACATAATTATTCTTAATTTATTAATTTTAAAATTTATTTCAGTAGTTCTCTTGAAATTTAATTTTCCTTTTCTAAACGTCTATTTAGTTTCTATTCGAAATCTAAATACACCTGTCGTTATAAATAATATTAGTTATATCCTATGAATGCATTTAAATAATATATATTATTGAAGTGAACCAATGAAACATTAATATTAAATACTGGGAATGCAAAGTATTTATAAATCAAAACTTTGTCAGCCTCATTTAATGCTTTTAATAAATTTAATCAATGATCGAATGAAGGTTTACATTAGATGTATTGAAAAATATTCTTTGCTTTTGTGAATTATTTTTAAAAATATTTTTGATATTTTGTGCTTGCTTAATCACCTCAGCATTTTAGTTCATTCGTCAGTTTTTCACTCTGCAGATACGAGCATATGGAACTTGAGTATTATTACGGAGAAAATAGTTTTTATTAACGCCATATATCTAATTGCACATATTTAATTAGATAAATTTTTAATTTGGATATAACCGATGATTAAAGCTTATACCTTTTGCGAGAAATATGTTTGTTCATTAAAGAGGCACAGCTTGAATTTAATTTATTTCCATCCGGAATCGAAGTTTGAATTGCATTGGAAAATAGTTGGCTGTATTTTTAGGTAGCATAATTGATTTTGCATTCGTACGAAATGGTGTTAAAGTAGACTATTTTCCAGTATTTGATCAGCAACCTATACTATAGCCTTAAAATATATATGAAGAGTTTAAAAACACATTTGATTTCGATAAAAGTCTATCGGAGACTGTAATAAAATCACTTGTATTTTAATAATTAGACACTTTATACCGGTAATGCTTTTACACAAAGTAAAATAATTTTAATTTTAAAATATAGCTTAAGTGAAAATATGAAAGTAGCTGTACAAATAAATTTCAATACTCTCGTGTTCATAACTTTTAAATATCTTATATTCTTAATATTTTTGAAATTATAAGTTAAGAATAAAAGCATATTGTAAAGCAAGCTTATCTTGAAATTTAAAATTAGATGCAATCTATAAGATTTTAGATCTATTTACAACATTTTTCTACTAATGTTCATAAAAATTCCCAATTTCAATCACAGTTTCGATACAATATTCAAAATTAAGTTCTTGATATAACGAGTTCAATAAAATCCTCAAATACTAGTTTTCTTTAAAATGTGAATTATAGTGATTTATAGAAAAAAATAATATCCAATAATTTAGTGAAATTATCAAAATGATTAAAAGACTCATGGAGTAATCTATGCAATAGATATTTAAACTGAAAGACCTGGCGTGGGAAGAAGAAGAAAAATAGGAGAGTGCATAAATTGTTAGATGGATGAAATTAGGAAAGGCTTGAAAAGTGTTGGATGACCGGCAAATTCACCAGCAAAATTTAGAGGCAAAATTCCCGGACGACGTGGTGTCTGATCCGATGTTGTTGGAGGCAACGCAACAGGAGAACATTTTTGCACATTGTATTTTTTACCGATCAGCCTACTCGCATATTTATACACGCATATTTTTATTCTATACACTTTGTGCAATACTAGACCATAATATACGCTTCTGGTAGCCAAAGCTGTTTACTGAGATGAATAGTCAACTCTTTTTACAAATGTTTTGCTTCATTGGTAAATCTATACTTGTAGGGGGAGTTTTATATGTTAATAAAAGTAAACCATTTGCTACATACGTTAACAGAATATTCGTTTTATTTGAATAAAGTAGGAACAAAAAATCAATAGAAAAGTAGGTTTTTATTTAATGTTGCAAGTGCGACATACGTACCGAAAACTGTATGAAAGCAAACTTTATGCGAAGCAATTTGTAACTTCGCATGAGTAGATATTTTTTATTTTAATACCCATACGAATAAATAATTTTCATCAGTTGTGCACAACTGATTAAAAATGACGGATATATTTTCATTATTTTATGGAAAGCAGTCGATAAAATGAAATTACACAGATATTTTTAATTTTATGCAATTGTTAAAATTAGTAGACCTGATATGCTGGAATAAGTTCATTGCTTTCAAATATCATTAGTGCTAATATTTTTCCACGAATGATAAGCTACAAAAAATATTTATTCTTTCATGCATTAGTAGCAGTAGTGGTAGTAGTAAGAGTAGTAATGCAATAAACTGAATCAAGTAACTACGTATTTTCTATGAAACCAATTATCTTTCATAAATTTTATATTTTATAGATATAATTAATTGTATTGGAAAGTCGGCTTGCATTCTTAATTCAGCATAAATATATTCCCAGCACGAGTTAAAGAAATAAAATACTTGCTATTCAATTTATGAGTACATTATATTGACTAAATTGTATCGATGCAGAATTTTCCGCATTTTTATCATTATTAAATTATTGAAAAAACAGTTGAAACGCGTTTCAAAATAAAGTTCACGCACAAATATATTTCGCGAGAATGGGATATTGAGAGGCATAAAATTTTAGCCGGTCAATTTGGGGTACTTTACGAAAAGAATACTCAAAAAATAAGGAGAAAAAATTTGGCAGCAGCACTGACGGAAGAAGAATTCTACTAGGAAAACTTTTAGTTTCATACTAAAGTAAAACTCATTAAACCATCCTCCGTTAAAAGTTATTTTTGGTTCATCATCCCATTAACGCGTAGTTTTCCCCTAATAAAGTTTTGCTATCTAGTATATATACAAGCGCAGCACGAACACATTGGCAACCTTCTTGCTGTACTAGGTATACAGGTAGAGCCAAAACGAGTGAAGGCGATGATTATCCTGAACCAGCATCATGAGCTCGGCGTTTATTAAAGATGTAGAAAGTTCCTCGGTCTCGTGAAAAATTTATCGGGTTCGTAAGAGGCGAAAAAACGAAGGACACTGCAACCGGGAGAAAACAAGTCTGTTGGGTAGCTTAGGGAAGGCAGATGTATTGATAAAAGGGAGAAGAAAGGAAAAGCTGAAAAGATACGCGAAAGAAGAGTAAAAAAGGCTGTTGATAAAATTAAAAATTAAAGCATCCATTGTGAGCTAAGCATATATTCTCTTTTAAAATTGGATTAATTTTAACTCTATTGTATCGAATAATTAATTATGTGGTACATGGACATCCTTGATTTTTCTCTATTATTATATCAAAATCTTTACTTATTGTTTTATTTATTTTAATATGTTTCCTAGACGTTTTTCTTTGAAACAAGAAAAATTTATGAAAGATAACAGACTAAATTTTCGCTATAATCTTCTTCGTAATCGCAGGTGACATATGTAATTTTCGAACCAATCTAATTTCTTTTTCACGTAAAAAGTATATGTTTATTATTTTTACAAGAATACAACACATCATTTAATGGAATCATTTTCTATCTAATCAAATTATGTTATTTTAATGTCCATCCAACAGTAATCTACCATAATTTCCCATTAATTTAAATGTATTTACGATACTTCTATAAAATGCATTCCTATTAAATTAAAAAATAATGTGTACAAATCAGTTATTTTATATTGCGCCTAAAAATTGAAAAAAGTTATTCCGTAAGTAATTAATTTTTAATTAATATCTGGTAATGCTAGACAACATGGGAAGTCGTTAAAGTGTTACACCTATACATTGTTTATTGTCAAGTGTACGTATATTTATTACTGCTTTTTGTACATAAAGTTTGTAAATATCAAAGGGCATGTACCCGTGCGAGTTAAAGCAAGATATAACTTATAAAAATTTAAAAATATATATGTATATATAGAAAAAGTTTTTCTAAATTCATTATTCAAACTTATATTACCAAGGCTATTATGATTTTATTATTTTATTGTAATTTTATATTTATGAATTTAATTTTATTAGAGTTTTAAATAGATGTCGAAGTATCTGTTCAACTTTAACTAAATATAAACATGAATATAATTCAAATTTTTAATTAATTAAAATGTCGTATGCATCCATGTTTAATTAATGGATCTTTCTATCTAATTAACAACTTTTTAATTTTCTGTTATAAAAGAATCTACGTTTGTCTCAATGTCAATAGTACGAAAAGCATTTCACGCCCGCACGGCTCTTTCAAGATTGACTTCTCAAATTCTCTTTAAAAAAGTACCACCAATCAAAAAATTAAAGGATAGAAAATCAGATTCATTGTAATGATGTTCCAGTGCACTAAATTTTATGTTACGATTGTTTCCTTGGCATAAGGTGACGGCTCTGAAATTATTACCATGCAAAATAATAATCAGAAGGAAATTACGCACTTTTTCGGGCTATTATTTTTATTTATTAAAATAAATATTAATAAATAAAGTATACTCTATTTTATTTGAGAAAAACTTTATTAAAGAACCTCTTTATGGCCTGAAAACTTCTTTTGAATATCTCTTCATTCGTCAATTGAGTTCTCACCTTTTTCAATCCTGACATCTGCGACATTGCCATATGTTATCTACATGATGGTTATCTTCAATTTCACGATAATACGTCGAGCAGATATTCCTTTATAGGTAACAGATAGTTTTCAAATATATTATTTTTGCTTCGCATTAATGTAGTAGTTTGATAAATTTCAACTCAAGAAGTTGTTTGGGATTTCTTTTTAAACTGATACGAAAACTACAAAATTATTATTTATTTAAATATCGTTAAATTCAAATAATCAACGTATTTGTAACTAATGCTACTAAACTGTTTAGATCGTCATTAAGTTTATATGGCAAATTCTCACTAGTATATTTAATTAGTTATTCTGTAATATTTTGTTTTTGAAGTACTAGCGACTACAATATATATTATTTTGGAAAGTTAATTTATTTTTGTAATCCATCTTTCAATAAATTTGTAAATGAATGATTGTCAATTTTCCGATAAATACTAGTCTGATTACATTATTTATTAAATACGAAAATTTCTCTTTTGTGAAGAAACTTATAAATTCTACAATAAGAGCGTTAAATGACTAATATCAAATATAATAAATCGTATTAAACACTTGTAAACTGGAATGATAAAGAACAAATTATAAATTAGCTTTACTTAAATATGTAAACAAATTCTTGTCTTATTGATCAATTGTAAAATTTAATTAGACGTAGAATATTAACTTTTTAATATATTATATTATATTTAAATCTTCCAATTTTCTATTTTAATAAATGTACTCTTCGGATATTAATGAGTTGTATATCATCTAACTCGTTAAATTAGATACACTTGCATTGTAAAAGTTTAAAAATTGAATTCTGGAATTATTGTATATAAATTGAGTTTTAAATTTATGATGCAATAACAGTTCAACATTCTTGTTATTATATTAATCTTATAATGTAATATTAAGTTATTTATGAACTTTTATAAAATAGAAGCTATGAAAATTATTATGCTGCTGTATTTCTTGATTATCCCACAGTATCTAATTGTTTTTCTTCGTTTTTCACAAATTTTTTAGTATTCGCAAATTCGAAATACAATGCTCGACGTTTTTACAAGAAGTGAAATAGTTTGTCTGCTTCCGGCAACACTGCGTCTATGTCTGGTATAATTTTACAAGAGAACGCTACATTGGCCTTTGGATTGCTTCGTACTGACCCTGGCAATTCCAGAGACAGTATACGTTTTTATCGCTTGGACTGCTTAAATAAGGTAATACAAAATTGTTCATTGCGTTTTATATTATTTACATTAAGTTTTTGTTCTTTATCAAGCAAATTTGCTACTCGCCTTGAACATTCGGAGCTCGTGCTAGTACGCAGCAAATTTAATTAACAATATTTGTTGCCCCAAATATCCGTTACATATTTTAATAAAATTAATTTAAATAATAATATTATAAAAGCAGCTGGGAAGAAAAAAGAAAAATATTATAGCATAAAATTTCTAACGAAAAGTACGCTTTTCCAGGTTTAATTAATTTAGATTTCAACTAAATAACTAGAAGTTACCTTTTCAGTGGCTTTCTTGTGGAGTGCAGAATGACGGCTGATGAATGAAAATGAAACATATCAGGGCATTGCATATACAAGAAAATACGTAATCTTAAACTCTGATCTTCAAATAAGCAACGCGAATGTTATCCTACGTCAAGATCACGTGTGCTTAAAAAAACGAAATGTAGGACTCGCGTTACTCAAACATGAAATAAAGATTATAAAGAACTGCTGGAGAATATATAAACATATATATATAGATTAGACTTTGCAAATCTCCAATTTAATATAGTTCAAAATAAAGAGAAAGGAGCGCGCTAATGGAAAATTATTTACATACGTGAGATTTAACGTGGCATAAAAAGAGCTTAATAGACTTTCAGCGAAATTTGAAACTTAATTTGCCTAGTTTCGCTTAGAATTAAAATATTAAATCTTGTTTCTCAAAATGTATTCATTAAAATTCTTATACTTTGGATTTATTTATTAATTGCGTTCACTAAAAATATTTAATTCCATTAATTTCATCAATTTTTTATCTTAAAATAATAATAATCTTTAAACTCCCAATGTATTTTTAACGCTTGGTGCATTGATAATACAACGAAACATTCATTCTGGATAAATATGCATTCGTACTTATAGCATACAATATGAAATAATTCGATTTTTATATATTAAATTTAGAACGACTGCAATTTTTATTCAATTTTTAAATGCTAGAATAAAGCAATTCAAAGCTACAAATTATGAATTACAAAAAAATTTATTTAATTTTTTTTTATGATTTTAACTTCAATTTCTCCATGGCAGTTTCACTCAATAACAGCTTGTGTATTTTTAATTAATTTAGATTTCATAACTTTATTGAAATATAGCAAGTAGTCAAGAATTTTAATGCGACTGTAAAATTTGTTGGTAAATTATTTTATACCAGCGCTCAAAGTTTACATGAATAAATACGCAATTAAATGAATATTATCTATTGTACATAAAATAAGAAAATTAAAATAAAATCGTAGTAGAGTATATTTATAAATCTATTCGTAATGAATACGATAATAATTTACTGCGTTTTTAAAAAAACTTTAAATTTATACGTTCATTTAAAAATGTAGTGCTTAATTTTCCAAATATTCTACGTTTTTTGATTATAAGAGATGCGGAGAAACAAAGAAAGGCAAATATTTTAAAGTAGAATCTTGCGTGCATTATACTTTTCATTTGAAGTCACATCAAATAAACTTAGAGTAACGTTACTCGCACGTCCAACTTTAAAAAATTTACAAGACTCGCAAATACAAAATTGATTATAAACTGTAATATATAAGATTTTTTTGTGCTTTCGCTTTGACTTTGGAACAAGTATGTGAGTCAGAATAAAAAAAGACTTCATAAAATCTTAATACATGAACTTTCTTCCCCAGTATTATCTTTCTTGCTTTCCCGCTTCTTTTTCTTTATTTATTTTTGTTTTCACATTTTCTCTGTATCTTTATTTCTTACACTTGTGTTACTTTATTTTCAAGACTTTTTTACTTACCGTTGAATTTTATATTCTTTTTATTTATATTTTGAAAAGTATTTGTTAAATTCGTTGAACAATTGTCGTTTTTTATGAAGGCTCATCATTATGATCGTTAATGCGCCGATATTCTTTACCTTAAAAATTAAAAATTGAAATTTTATATAATTTCCTTTTGAATGAACTTGCAATAAATTAAATTATTATTATAGAACAGCTTTTAAAATGGATTATTTTAAGATTTACACATTTTCCTAATATTTACAGAAACTACTATTGTGAACTATATTGTTTAATTTTTCTTAACAAACAATACTGAGTACTTAGAATTTATTGAAAATACATTTAACGTGGGTACAGTAGTAATTGTCATTTTTAATTACATTTATCTATAGAATGATTAAATATGCTTCTACATTAACAGATACTCAATGAATGCATAAGTATAAAAAAACTGTCATTGATTAATCAACGAGGTGCTAAAACTTAATAGATTTAAAATAGTAAATTTCTCAAATTTCTACTGTAACTTTTAAATTATTACAAATGCTTACGTTTCTTCATATAATATGACTGGTTTATAAACACTACTTACAAGTTGAAGGTTTAGCTCAAACTTTGCTCGGCGATAAAGTAGACAAAACGGATGATTCCTGTTGTACTCTTCACTTTAATGTAATATAGCATAGTTCCCAAATTTACTAAACAAACAATAAAACTTAAAGTAATATAAGTTCTATAATGATCAAACTTGGCGCGCACACGTACGCACGCACTCACAATTATCGTATATAAATTTATGCAAATTTTATTATTATCACTTTACATATCGGTGTTATTAAATCTATTTAACGCTATATTTTATTAATTTAATTTCCGAATTATAATTAATTACGCTCCATTTAATTATAGTACTGCTAAATTAACAGAAAATAAATGTAGCTTGTATTTTTGAAGTATTCCATACGTATCATTTAGACGACGTATTTGTGTAGATGAAATTAGAAAGACAATTAATTAAAGTTTATTTTTATAAAATCTAATAAATTTTAGTTTTATAATCTTTAAGTTATATGGAGAATGTTTGATCTAATTTGTTGAATCCCACAAACAGTATTTATATTCTCCTACTGGCCCAGTACCCCGTACGCATAGTTATCAACATATTCCTACACGCCCAAACATACATACATAATGGAAGTAAGCAAAAACTGAGGAAAAAGACGAAACCAAACTTTCTGCTTGCGGTATAAACAAGTCAATCATATTATACAAGGAAAATATTTTTAATTGTATAAAAATCAATACGGTATTGCTCATAAATTATATCTTTGGACAAAGTACGTCTTAAACGGTGTTAATTCAATAAATTTAACGAGAATAATTAAGCGTACCGATCACGTGTATATCCACAATAAATAAATATTCATTCGTATACTTTAGATATACAATTTTTGCTTATAAATTTAACTAAAAAGTAAAGTAAACAAATTTATCTAAATATATGTGAAATATACATTTTTTAAACTAATAAAATTCTATCAAATAAGATGATAAAATTTTTTAATTGAAAATTGGTTTTTGATTAAATAAAATCGATACAAATTTTACTTATTCGTTTAATATATCGAATTTGTCATCATTAACGAATAAAATAAAATTAATAAATATATTTAATCTTAAATAAAAAATTAGACGTCTAAATTTAAGGTTTTTAATTGTTTGTGACAATTACAAATTCTAGAAATGGTCATTTATTTCACTTAATGTTAGTTTGTATCATAAACGATAGGTCTACGAATGGTATAAATCATAGTATAGAGTTTCAATGTATTATTGTAGCTGCCTACGAGAAACTCCAATTTAAGCTCGTTACTACTATTATCAAAGGCTGTATTATATTTCTAAAAACATTTAATATTAATAAATGTAGTAATTTCTGAATTATTTTTTAATGCAATATTAATATTAATTGATATTTAACAAAAATATGTTTAGCTTATAATATGTGAAATCACAATTTCATTAGAATGCTTTTCACGAAATTTATTTAAAAATAAATAGTAAAATTACATTTGAAAAACAACGTTCAATATACATTTATTTATTATAGATGTTAGACTAAAAATAATTCAAATGAATCCTATTTATCAATTACTGTTGAAAGACTTCGAAATACAATTAAAATACATTATTACTAGAGATAAAAAAGGTATTTTGTCCTAATTTTTGTAATTGATATGTATTTATTTTAGATGACGTAGATTAAAATATATATTGTGTGTACATATACTGTATCAATTTCTAAAAATAGTTTTTGCTAACGCAGCAAAAACAAAAATAATGTTCAATTTTCCATTTAGAATGTAATTATTTAAAAAAGAATAATGTATATAATTATTAGTATTGAAATAATTGTTAATTTATGTTATTTTAAATTATTTATATACATATGCATACATCTAAATAATTGATCGAATTATTTTTGAACTATTCTAAATTAAATACAAAGTAATAATTTTCACAATTAAGACAATTGAATATACTTCACATGTGTAAATATTTTAATTTTATTCTTAGAAACTAATTATTAATGTACTAATAATCACTATATACAAGTTTTTTTTAAAATAATACTGTCTACATAATTTTTATTTTTCCTAATTAGTTAGGATTATTAATATTTTTTATCTGAAAGTTAATAATTTAGGTTTGAAATCAATTTTCAAATTTCAAACAAATTTCTAAAATAATTGATAAAAATGCACGAAAAATTTATTTGCGTTATAATATTAAATGGTAAATTTAAACTGTAAATGCTTCAAATAGACGCTGTGATTGCTGTTAAACTATCCGAATTACTCATTTTGCATAATATACATAAGCATTGCAGTGCATAATTCACCATAAATATATTAGTATAAACAATAATAGTACTATTAATAACAACAACAATAATAATAGCAATAACAATAAGAATGATAAAATTTTTGTACAAATAGTACTTTTTCGTCTAAACGAACGCTGTCTTTAATCTAAATAAATTTTGACAGTTTTTTTACTGCGTGACTAAATACTGGCACTTAGGGAAATCAGACAAACATTAGCTTACATTTCTCTGGGGCATTGTATACATGAGTGTGTATTGCTAGAGGAACCGAATCGAACTTATACGAGCTCCAAAACTTTTTTAATACAGAAATTTTCGTCCTTTCGCTTGAGATCACTTTTATATCTTTTTTCCTGCATACGTTGTTTTGCCAAAGTTTATTACACTGCTTTGGAGAGGCAACTAAGTTTCAGTTTCGGCGGAACAAATTTCGACGTTACAAGTTTTTAGTACTAAATATTAATTCTTTATATTTAGGCTAATTTTTCGTAATTTCACAGCGAATGATAAAATTTCTATCTTAGATACTCCCAAATCAATGAGATATAATAGATAGTTACTATTGAAATTGTTTTAAAGATATTTTTGTTGTGCAAACCAAAAAAAAAAAAATAAATAAATATACATGTGTATATGTACGTATAAAATTCCCGATGTGTGTATAATATATTAAATTAATTATTATATTGTTGTTTGTTGCTATTATTATTTATCGATATTATTTTAATAAATTTCCTTTATATCTTTATATCCTTTCTACTGTTGAATATTTTTATTTATAATCAGCCAGACTTGAAGTTTTATATAAAAAATTTGACTATAAATTTTCGTTCCAAATTTTTAATATCTAAAGCTTTGTTAATTATGGAATTTTGAAAGTCCTTATTCGTTAATAAATTTAGTACTTTTAAGATAAATAAATTTTATCCATGAAATAATTTATATTCAAAATAAAAAATTAAAAAAATAAATATTTCAAACTATATTTCTAAAAAAATTACTCATATTAATAATATATATTATTTCGTTAGTGTGTATGATAAAAAATAATAAAAAATATGTCGTTACATAAATTTGAGTTAAAAATTTCTGCATCAGCTTTAAAAATAAAATGTTTCAGAGAAAACAAAACTTGCATAACTATTTTTTTTTCATAAATTACTACTTAAAGGTGAAATATTAAAAAATGGACAATATTCAACGGTTAATAAATTAAAATCCTTTATTCATATAATGGATAAATATTTTTTTAATAATATTTTGAAAAAATTTTTAAATATGTTTTGTGTATTTTTAAACATTAATCTAAAATACAAGGTGGGGCTTCTTTGTGTTTTATAATATTTTGTTGCACATTTGATGCTTGAAAAATTACCTAAATATTTGTAAAATTTAGTTTCAGAGAAAGTCTGATTTATTATTATTAAGAAAAATTCATTAATAAAAATTTATTCAATAAATAAATTGCTTAAATTAATTAAGATAAACTGACATACATTTTAGTAGTATTTTTAACTATTCATTATTATTTCATTATTTATAACTTAATTATATGATGAAACTGTATTTACTGAAATTTTATTCGGACAGCGTACATAAAAATACTCTATTATCTAATTTTTCCTTTAAAATGCGACTTTTATGTAACTTTTTTAATATATTATAAGATAATTGAAATTTTCTTTCAAAATCAATCCCTGAAAGTACCTTTTGTTTGCTTTATACCTATATTTTAAAGTAATCTTGATAAAGCAAGCAATTTATTATTATATTTAAAAGAGTGAATTATATTACGATAATTTAAAGTTACAATACGAATTTTGAACCGCTGTTACTTTTTAAAATTTAAGAATATATTGTGGCAATATGAAATTTAAATAATACAATTTAAATACGGATTATTGACACGTTTTACTTTAAAAAATTGTAAATGTTTACGCTTTAGCATTAGTAGCTGTAAAAATTTTGAGAAGAATCATTATAATGGGAGCTGCAGGCATTAAATTAATTTAGAATTTAGTTTCAAAAAGTTTAAAGTACACGTGCAGGTTCATATATATTGGTGTATATTTTAAGGATATCAGAGTTTATTTATGTATGGAATATTTGAAAACACAAACTTATCTAAGGTCTTTTGAAAACAATTTTTTGTACGGATTGAATTTCTTATTTAAATGTATGTAGAAATTTAAAATAAAAGTAGCATATAGAAGAAAATTAGTTTTAAAGTTAGTTTTTGAAACTAAATTTAATAATAAATTATTTAAATCATTGAGGAGATAAAAAATAGGATGTAAATGAAAATCTTTATTTTAGCATGTAATATTTACAATTTATAAATTTTAAGTAAGACTGCTTAAAATTAAACGTGTATTCATAAATATATTCAAATACCTCTATTGCGATTGGTAATTTTAATTTAAAAGTTTATAATTTAACAAGTAAAAAATTTTTTTTGTAATTATACAATTTTCTTCGTGCTAAGAAATAATCAAGTATTTTTCATAGTAAACTGTTTGTTGAAATTGAAATCATTGATCAAATATTAACGCATTAATCAGATAGTTAGCTTTAGTGACCAGAACTGAGATAAAGATTGTGATTAAAGTTGCGCCACTTATTATCATACATTCATCAAACACGAGGAGGATAAATTATTTACCAATAAAAATAAATGGCGAAATTAATTTAGCAAAATCCAAGTCGACTTTGCATTCTTGGTAATTATTAAATTTCCCATAGCCAGAGGATTATTTTAATAAAGTATCCAAGCGATAATAATTAATACAAAGGAGAGAGAATCTGTCTAGGTACGCGATGATTCTGTAACACCTCAAAGTAAGATCGCAGGGGGAGGGTTCGTAGCAATTGTAGTACAGAGGCAAAGTAAGTTCGTGAATTAATAATCACGCGTCCGGCCGATAAAGTAGCACCTCTTCCACTGTCTCCCACGGGAGCTTCTAATAACACTGACGTTAATTACATTTTTCCGCCTCTCGATGGGTAGGACGAGACGCGGGAAGAGACCCCTGGCCCACGCCTGCATACTGTGCGGCGAGCGCATCGACACCCTTGATCTCCCCTCCCCCAAAGTTTCATTTTCATCCTTACACTTATGTACGTATATTTATGCACGCAGACGTGCATACGTATATATATATATTTATTACACGTACTTATGAATACACACACAGGCGATTATCGTACACAGGAGTAAACGTGGACACGCATAAGCTCGCGTCCTATCCCGGGGTTGGGCGCCAAAGCCCTCGAGCGTTTGAATTTCTAAGCCCACATGAAAGGGCTCGCGTACATTGCCGGAGCAAACCCTCGTTGCGCAAGGACAGGAATAGCGGGAGCGCGCGAGCAAGGGAGTAAGAGGCAGAGAGGCCAAAGTGCAGAAACGGGTTAAGTGTAATTAGCGACGAACTTTGAAAGCGACGCCTTCTACACGCGGGGACCCGGATTTAGGCGAGCAAATGCCGCGTTGCGACGCCTGTACAACGCTGCGTACTGTTGTTTTCTCCTACTCTATCTGCAATTCTTCTCCTACTTTCTGCCGTATTGGAGCCAAAGTCCCGATATACAGATCACCCTATACGTATGGAGATACGGCGCAGAAACGGAGCGGAGAGTCGCGCTGGCTTTAAGTACAGTACACTCGGAGGTACATTTTCTCCTCTCTATGAGAGATAAAGAGATAGATGGAGAGGAGAAATATCGGAAGAAAGAAAGGCAAGGAAAATAGTGGACTTTGCGGGTGTTCCGAGAGCCTCGAGCGAGGACTGAAAAATCGACTTTCATTCGTTTCGAGGACAGTCTCTCGCCTCGCCTTTTCCCTCTTCTCTTTTCCAGTTTATGTATATTTCTGTTTGTAGGTAAGTGAATGTTATGTTGTGTCCGTGAGGCGAATTTTATTTACTTTTATATCGGCAAAATGCAGTCTTTTCTGCCGGCTGAATGCGAGCTTCAAAAGATATCAGCCTTTCCCTTTTTATCACGGATGCACGCTCGCCTGTCCGAGTGTGCACCTACGTACGTGAATATAACAAATTACTTTAAATTTTTGTCCCCGGATGGCCGCCCCAGAAGAGGCAAGTCTGCGCGCTCGGTCTATTTGAATGGAGCAGTTAAATAATGAAACAAGAATGGCGATAAATTTGTATTGAAAATTATTAGCCTTCTTCGTTATCGCAAAAGAGCTCCTATTTATTTCAAAATACCTAAGCATTGCTTATTATTATTTAAAATTTCTGACAAATTGCGCTATTGACGGGGACTAGTGGACAAAAAAAAAACAGATTTATTCGTGATTGCCGTGACAAATGTAATTCAAAGGTCGCAATTGCTTTGAAATGTGTTTTCAGATTCAATGCATAATTGTAAGATTGATTTGCAAATAAATAACATTTATTTATTTTCAATTTATTCTTGTTATGTTAAAACACGACGGAAACTGTGTCAAATAACGCATACATTTGTTAAAAACGATGACGAAAAAGTGTCCGATATAAAATTTAATGCCTGAGAATTATTTTAAAAGTTGGCTTTAAATGCTCTCCGAGTAAAAATAAAACTCGCCGTATACATTGTGAAAAGATGAAATGCAAAAAGCCTTATTGATTTCTATTCTTTTATGACAACTATAAAATTGCTCGTTCATAGAAAAACAAACGATTTTTGAAACCTTCGAGATAAGCAACGCTCGGTTAAAAACTATTTCTGATATTCAATAAAGCACCTCGAAAAAATACAAGCGAAAACGGAGTCAAACAGTCGAACTTTTTGAAAATATTGAAATAACGATATGCAATTATATTCGCGGCTATTTTCTAGTTTGCAGCGCAACAAATTTTCACCGGGTACATTCGGCTCGAAACACGTTGCCGCGATCTCTCTGAAAACAAAAGCAAATCAAACGTTTAAATTAAGCGAAAGGAGGCAACTCAGCTTCGCTCATAAGCGACGGGACGTAAACGTTTCACAAAGTTCCAATATTTACGCACAGCAGAGCAAAAAATGAATAGAATTTGCAGTTCTCCATTTATTAATTCCATGCCGCGTTATCTAACTGGAGGAGACATCAAGACATCGCCTCGGGCCGCTCGCACGTGCTTTCCGGTGGATTTCCTCGAGGCACGAGTGTCTAAAAAGAGCGACGTTAAAGAGGGGAGTTGGAGTCTACTTTGCACAGTCGAGGCGAGGGAGAGCAGGCAGCCAACTCTCTGGCGGCACTTACCTCGTTTCTGCACTCGTCCCCGATTCATCCGTGAAAGTGGAGACTTGGTTAGAGTCAACGTCCGACACCGCGTCGCGCGCTTTTTTCCTCGCACTTCCTTTTTCCGGGCTTTCGTTTGAGGTTACTTTTATTACTCTTAAGCTGCGATAGAGGCAACGATTGTACGCCGATTGTTGTTACTTCATTGTTCGCTCGGAGTGCCAACTGACAAGCATTTATTGTTTTCTTTTATTGTTGTGCTTTGCATTTAGACGGTTGCCTTGTGCGTATTTCGCTATAACTCCACTTATAAATATTGTTGCGGTGATTCTTTCTCGACAGACACTATTGTTACTTGCAACAATAATTGCGCGCTCAACATTAAAACCTTAAAAATCTTTGCAAAGCTGATGTTTTCAGTTCGTAACTCTTCTTCTATTGCAGCTGCAAAAATATTATTTTATCTATCTATAAGCGTTGGGAATTTTTTTGTTATTTCACACCTAATCGAAAATGAGTTAGTTGGTTAAAATTTCAAAGTTGATTAATGCGCTAACGCTACAATAACTAAAAATGAAATTTAATCTAAATATCTATAAAAATTTCATGCATTGTCGCTTCAAATGAAACATTATTTAAGATCCTCGGATTAACCTTTTACCTCCACAAACGAATTTTTGTCCCAATTTAATTATTTCTCTTCTCTGTAATTGTGGTCCACGAAAATTTTAATTCGATTTCACAGAGACGCAACTCTGTCCCCACCTCTAAAAACCAGACTTCTAAGACAGAAAGATGCATCAAAGAAGTGAAAAAGTACAGATGTTCTAAATATAAGAGAGAACGCTTAGAAATAAATATAATTTTAAACAAGATTTCGCACAAAATTATAGTACAGTCAGAGCCGGTTTTTTATCGCTTAGACCGCAACACAGATTAATACACAAACTATAAATATCAGAAATTTTACCGTCCACACGCTGTTGCTGTTGACAAATATTTTTTGAAATGCAAGTTATTCTTATCTCAGGCCTCGTAATTATTATGAAAGTATTGCACGATTTTCAATAACGATCCAATGCAAAGACTTGTTTTTTATAGATAACGAACGAGACTGTTGTTCTATGAAATTTTTAATCGTACTTTGTAAGAAATTTTATTTAAGGTTGCATGTACGAATAACTGCTTATGGTATTAATACACGGGAGCAGGGATTAGGCTCGGAAAACTCATGCGATTTAAAAAGTCATTATTGAATTATCATTAGTTCCGATTTCGGGATCAACAAACTTGGATCGAACTTGGACAGTTAACTATCATGGATGATTATAGTCCACGCCAGACTAGGCAACGTTGTTCCGAGCATAGCAACGAGAAACAATTTTCAATTATTATTTGTTAGCAACATTATAGAGTTCATTATCAAGCAATTTGAATGTTCGCGATCCAGTGATTAAGCTGCATATATTGTTGAAAGATTCGTACGGGTGTGTATTTTTAATAAATATTATCGAATCGCTCTGTACAAACATAGTCGTAGTCTAAATAAAAATATTCTTACAGTTTATTTCCAGAGCCGAGCAAATGCTGTACTCTAATTGAAATATAATAAAAGCGAAGTATAAATAAGGAGCGAAAAGCGATAGGCAGGTGCGATAACATTTTCCAATAAATTTTGGCATTAAAACGAACGGAAAATGAAGCAGTGAGTATATTAAATGCTAAGGCAGAACTAAAATTTCCATCTTCTTTTGGGGAGGCAAACAAGTTGTTAAATTAATAAAGTTTGGCAAATGTGAATATTATGGAATAAGCAGCTTTAAAAATAGAATTTTCCGCAAATATCGAGTGGTTTTATTATTAAATTTTTATTTCGCTACTCTCGTTTCTAAATAGCCCGCACCTGTGTTTCCTCTTGCTCACTTTCGCTCCGCTTACTCGGCTTGTTAGCGGCCGCAACTCAAGCAAGCGACGGGCTGCTCGCAAACATTTCATTTCATTCGGATTCCTTTTTGTTCCCTCGATTCACGTCTCCAGTCAGGCACCCGTCGGGACCGTGCGTACGTACACGCGTGCATGTGTGCGCGCTGCGGGATCCCGGTAGTTTGCCGTAAATGCGTCCTCTCACCCGAATTGAGCCGCGGAGAGTGAAAGAGAAAGGGACGGAATTTCTGGTGGCATGCAGTGCACGAGATGATGGAGTTGAAATTTGCGAAATGGAAAATGGGAATTGAAACGCGCACGCGGCAGGCAGAGCATTAAGAGGCGAAGAGGTCGGAGAGAACGGAGAGAACGAAGAGCCGACGTAAGTGGAAATAAGGAACGGAAACGCGTGCGCCCTGGCACTTTTCGCACGTACTGCGCTTTCGTTCTACTATTTTCACTGCACCTCAGTAGTACTAATCTTTCGTCATTCATTCCTTTCCTGCTTCCTTCTTTGTCGCTCTTTCTTTTATTCCATTATTTAAGAAGGTTATTGAAATCACACTTTCAAATGCTATGTTCTCTTCTTACGGAAAATACGGCGTCCTATAATGGAAAATTTACCATAATACTTCGGAGAGAAAAAGTTCGAATTTAGCTCGAGGATGCTAGGGGTAAAATTATAATATCAGTTCTATTAATATGACTGGTTGAGGTAAATATCTAATTAGCCATTTTTAATCCCAGAAAGTGATACATTTATTTAAAAAGTCATTTGTACCTTTTGTTTCTTTACGAATTTTTATTATTTTTAATCGTTCCTTTTCAAAGCTTATGGTAACACTGCATAGTTAAATTACGCATGTGTGTAAGAAAATATTTACCATTACAAATGTACAAAAATAAAGGAAGCCGGCGTAAAAATTGGTAAAACCATGGCTTGTTTCAAACGCAGGAATTGCAGCTTAATAATTTTTCAATTACCGAACAAATTTTTAAAAAATAAGAAAAATACTTGTCGCACAGTTAATAACTATTCTATATTTACTTCGTTAATTTCATTATTGTTGAATTAAAAGTTATAATATAATATCTGTAAAGAATTAAACAGTCGACAATAATTAAAACATTTGTTTACGTACGTGTGAACGAGGCTTAGTGGTATAGCATTTTCTTTCGCGTGCCTGTAACACAAAAAAACCATTGCCAGTATTGTTAAAGCATAAAATGCAATTTAAAAATGTTATAAATAATTAATCTGGATTGTTGCAATAATTAACGTGGAGAATGAGCACAGATAAGCTTTTGTTTATACGAATCTGAAATCAAATGCTCAGACAGTTTTAGCCCTTCGAAACAATATATAAAGATTAGAGGAGGGAGGGTGAATCGTAATATTTAAAATGACACCATCTATATGCATTCGTAGCTCGTTGAAGTTAATCTACTGCTTCTAGGTTTTATCATAACTCTTATTTCCTCTCAACTTCCGTACTTGCCGTCCTCTTCTTCCTTATCCGACTGTTGTGTGGATATTCATAAAATAAGTTGGCGCTCTGCCGTCCCGACGTCTCATTTTCTCTTTCTTTCTTAATTACATTTTTTCGCAGCCTCGCACTTTCGTTCGTATTATCTATTTTTATTTACTCTCTCCTCGTACTTCATCCCTCTAATGTACATGCTTTTTTGACTCTTAGTTTCTCTCTTTCCGGCATACCGTGAATTCTGGTAATCCGCGTGCAAGCAGCGGCGGGGCACCGGAGTCGGTGCTTGCTTGCAAAAAGCTCGGGTAAAAAGCCCGAAAGCTTCGAAGGGTTAATGCCATTCAAAGCGCGCATGACACCCGGCCAAAGTGCGTCTGCGCTTGATCAAACAAATGGAGGATTACGCGGGACTTGGCTTCCTCCCTCGGCTCGTCGCGTCGCCGCGCTTCCCGTCATTTCTCATTCCATCCCTCTTCGCTCTACCTCTATTCGTCCATCCGTATAACGAACAGGGTGCTTTTTTGAATGGTTAAGCTTCTTCCTTTTACGTGGTTCTCGACGGGTTGTTTTAATTATTATAAACACGTCCGTGCGATCGTTCAGACGTAAATACGTGCAAGATTCCTCATAGATGAAGACAGTCTTTTTATGGTCTTGGCTTAATTCAATCTATTTTACTAATTCTTCTTGTTTCCATCGTTTAGCCGGGCAGTTACTTAGTTGTTGAAATATTGTCAAGCTATAAAATGTTTAAACGTATTTATCTGAGTAAAAAAGATGAGCTTATTTTATTGACAACTCAGGATAATTTTTGTAAATGTGTTAATCTTCGAATTGGACGTATAAAAATGTCACTCTATTAAAAGATATTTACAAGCGTTACATAAAAATCTACGAGTTCTTTCCAACTTATTTTTATATCACTTGCTTCGAGCAACTGTTATATTTAAATGTAAATATAAAAGAGGTACAATGGTCAACGCACACAATTTTATTTAAAATACTTCTTGTATCGTATTTGAGCAGAGCAGATTAATTTTTTGCTAGAAAAATCTGTAACAGTTATATATGTTATATTATAGATGTAACATGTTGTGCAACCGATAAGCAACTGCTGATAAAATGTAAAAGAAAAAAGAAAAGCATTTTTTTAACTTGCTTGTTATATTGTTAATTCATTTAGCCAGCCAATATTATAATATATACTGCTCGAGTTGGTGCAAGTAGATGGTAAATTAAAAAAATTTTGGAATATTTACAATTACATAATATTAAATAATCAGTAATATAACAAGAGCAAAAATAATACGGTTTAAAAAATTTGTTAAGATTATTTGGAAGTGAATTAAATTCTGTTCAAGTTTACGGCATTTTAGCTTGAACTTTTTTGAAATTTAAAATAATTTGCTTGTTGACTATCTTTCCGATGACAACAATGAAATTTTTATGATTTTGACAAATACAAATATAAGATATATATAATAAAGTTTCCCTATAGTTAACACAGAACAGAGTAGTCATATTCATCAGAAATAAGCAAACTGTACTAGAGAATGTATAATAAATAGCCGTACGAGTTGAACAAAAAATGCATCTGAGCTAACATAAAAGCAAGGAAGCATTATTTAAACTGTTGAAAAATTTAATTCAAAATAGTGATGCATCGTCAAAGTGATAATGCTTGCATAGGAGACTAGATAAATGGATGGACCCAAAAGTAAAAAAATGAGATAGAAAAAAGTAAATAAAAATCGAAATTAAATTTGAAATAAGACAAATCTTATTTGTTTAATGAAATAATTTAGAATATATGGAATAATATTCTTACTATGAGAAAAAATATTTTTCATTTACATTTTTAGCCAGTAATTTATTATAAATAAATTAATATTTTTTGCTTATTTGTTGGAACAAAATTAAGTATAATTATCGGAATATTAAAATGGATTTTATATTTTAACAAATATATGTGTACAGAGGTAAAGAAAGAAAAGTAAATTGTGCATACATGGATGATTGCAATGTGATCTCAGCAATGATAAATTATCTTAAAAAATTGAATATAAATATTGCTAACATTGAGTTTCTTATCTACATAAATCAGATCTCAAATAAACAACTCATTTTATAAAATCCTGTTAATAAAAATTTTCTAATAAAAATTTTAATTAATTATGATATTAAAAACTTCATTGATGATTTGAATAAAAATTAAATTATATTTTTGTAAACAAGTTTGGTGAAAAAGATGTGTAAAAATAATTATTAGATAAGTCAAAATAAATAACAATGATGTTTTGTTAAAAAATACCTCGATTTATAATACAAGTGTGATAACGATCAATATCGCTATTTTATTTGAAACAGATTTATAGAAAGAAGTTTTTAGATTATCCTATTAAAACTACTTTAATTAAATGTTTACGTTAACACTGTGTTAAGTGCAATTTATGGATTTTTTGATCTGATAATCGTTGAATTAGAAAAATAAAAGTATTCTAACAATAGATATTCTAAAACTTCTACTGGCATTCTTATCCACATTCTTTTTGTTTTACATTGTCTTTTATAAGTAGTTGCACATCAGAAATTTTTATCCGCGTGTTCTGTGTCTGTTGTTTTTAGTCTAAAAACGTATTCAAATTAATGTTGATATATTTAAATACAATTAAATTCCTTTCAGTACTGCTTTATCATGTGAAATAGAAACAAATTATTGCATGCAAACAGGGAAATGAAAAGTATTCACAATATTTGTATAGAAATAATATTAAATATGAGCTTCTAGTCACTGCTTTCTTCTATTAAAGCAAATAAAATGATTCATTGGAAACGTTTTTATTCAAATATTGAAGTAATAGAATAAAATAGTCCGTATTTACAAAGTAAAAGTGAATCTATCGAGAGAAAAGAACGCGAAACATCGCTTGTCTAATTAGATTACGAAGTAAGCGAATTAAAATGAAAAATATGAAAGGTAAATCACGTATTTCTTTGACTGGTTAATTTGTCTTTTTCTACGCTATAAAATCTAATGACCTTTTTAAACGGAGCGATTTTTATTAAGCACTAACCGTTGTAAAATTTTGTTTTCAAAATGAGTTAATGATTATTATGTAATTCAATACCAAAGCATGCAAATCTGTATTTATTATTTATTTTTCGTAACACGATACGATCAACGCTCTTACAATATGTATTGCGTTGAGATAAAGTGTATACACATCGTACGAGTGAGGAAACGATAACGATGAATATTTTATTTCTGTACTCATGCACAAGCTTATTGTGGGTTTGTATGAATAAGATAACAAGCGAGAAAATTCGTGCGACGAGACAAAGGAACGGCTCCTTCTCGCTGAGAAAGTCTTACCAATTATAGATTAGCCCTGTATTATTCCAGGTTTAATCTTACTTACTAAGCCAAGCATACTCGTATTCGAAAAGCCCTCGTGTTAAGGAAAATTTTAGGCTGATCTAACGCTGTTTCTTTGCGTTCCGAAATTTCAGTTCCCCGATTTCTATAAGTCATATGCTATGCATGGAGAAATGGCGTGCCGAACTGCTAGTGCCAGGACGTTAATGGAATAGTGATAGTGAAAAATGCTACCAACTTTTTGCAAAAAACTTTTGGCTCCTTTAAATTATTGGAGCAAAATCTTGAAACGAACTCGTAGATGTAGAGCAGCCAAAATTCACGGAGAAAGTTGGAATTTGTATGGCGGTTGCCGAGTGCCGTCCAATATTACGAGGATAATCGAAAAAGTCGTGGTAGGAGAATCTGATTTTTACGAGCGAAATTTGGCTTTTTTCTTCATTCGTATTTCAAATTTCTATTAAAACGCGTCAGCATCTTCGTTGTTTATGTAACGATTGCCAACGTTCTCTCTTTGGATTCCGAAATTACTAGTTACTTCTTCTTTGTTATTCCTACAGCTTAATTCGACATTAAAAGGGTTAGTTTCTCTAAGGTCAAATAATCGGTTTATTCATTGGTCGCGAATAAATTTATAATTTCGAAATAAACGATAGTTTGTGGAAGGCTAATTGCAAAGTCTATTTTCGTTACATCGACTACATCACTAGGTTACCAGTACCTGTGGGAGGTTTTCTTAAACGATTGTTTGGCCATCGATTTATATTTATGGCGAATCAGCTATAAAATAAACTTCAAGCCTGTTTATTTATGTAAGCACATCTACGTATCTACAATTATTAATTTCAGTTCATTTTTCAATTCGACTCAAAAAGCAATTAATCTTTCAATTTACTCCGTAGTAGCAGTTGCAGGTATTGAAACGCGCGTACGAATCTACAAAATAATTCTGCTACATCGGAATAAAGATAAGCGAGGAAAATTACGCGGAGATTATTAAAAAAAAATTGCACAACTCCGGCTTATACGTAAATAGAAGGTGCATCAAACATTATAAGAAAATAAAGAAGAAACGAACAAAGAACACTTCACCAGACTTTTCTTCTTTCCTTTTTACAACCGCTTCAGCTATCCGATAACACGGCGACAAATTCCCAGTGCACTTAATACAAAGTTTTCCACTCGCTTCATGATTCCTCATCTCTCCATTTTAGTCTCCCCCTCCCTCCAAAGTTTTTCCCCTAGTCCTGTTGCCCTCTCCCCGACCGACTATTGCATTCCGCCACACCGAAGTCGTCATTTTTCCACCATCCATACCGTTTCTTGCTCCTTGCTACCCTCGCGTGCCCCTCCCCCGCCCCTCTCTCCGCCGTTGTCTTTCGTTTGTTTCATTTCCCCGAGCTCCTCCCCCTCTAGCAGCCAGTCTCCAGTTCAGTACACAAGGCAAAAGGACGCGGGCACAATGAGCATATGCCAACAAAGTTATCATGCTCGGTCGGAGAGCTGAACTGCGAGAGAGGGGATTGCGATGAAATTATTCACGGGCAATCTGTCGTAACCGAGTTAATTTCGCTCCGCTGGAAAATCTACATATTCAGGAAGATAGCGCACAGCGAGCTTCTGCGCACATTAAAGCCCCGAGGTGATGATATGCGACCATTACGCTGTTGCGCTTTCACTCTCTCTCTCTCGCGGTCTCTTTGTCTTTCTCTCTTTCAGCTTTGCACGCACCACTGCTAGTCGTACGGCTCGGATATATCCTGATTCGCTTCCGTGGGCTCGAAAGTCAACGCTGAGACGCTTCGTGCATCGATTAGTCCATTGAGTTACGTGCCTTAGTGCGTCGAGCGAGAGGAGGAGGATTCATAATTTATGACTCGGGCCTTTTTTGTAAATAGCATATTGAGGAGGATGATAAGGGAATGTAGAGCCAGCGATGTCATTATGGAAGCGCTGTAAAGATGTTTTGCCGAACTTTTTTGACGAACGATATCGTTTATTCATTTACACGGGCTCGCCGTCGATAAATACAGGTGGTTTATTTCTCCTTGAATTTTCCATGAGCGGTAATTCACTGCTGAGGCTCAGCGGTTCGACAGGGATGTTGGAGCAAAAAAAGCTCGTTATCGAACGTGCGGCTGAAGAAATTTTCATATTTTTACTTTTAACGAATCGTCGTTCCGAAAAAATTCGATGTAAGCAACTCTCGCTCCGATGCAGCTCCAAAAGTGTGGATTAAAAAATACTATTCAAAAGTATAAACAATAAATGTAAGCAGAAAAAGCGTTAAAAATTGAGTGCTATTTTAAAGCATATCGAGTAAAAAATTTCAAGTTAAAAGCTTGTACGTAGCCTTTGCTCTTAAACAGTTACGATAAACAGTTGCATCTGTTATTTGAAGCATAGCGATGAATATTATAAAATCTTTAAAAAATACAGTTTTTTGCGTTAACAATTTAATGGTATCTCTATTATCTTTGCAATTCTTTAAAAATAAAGAATTAGCGCATCAAAAAGGTAAGTAAAATATGCAATAATTACATGTTTAATCAATACCGTGCCCCGGTTTTCTATAATTTTCTACTACGCCGTCTACTGTCTCTCTCTCTATGCCTCTGTCGGTTTCACGTATCTCACATTTTCTTTTGTTCCGTTTAATCTTTACGCGTACATAACGCTTACTTTCATAAAATACTGTTTATATCGAATTACATATTTATCATTTAGAATTAGCTACGAAGAGAAAAGAGCACGAACCCTTGTTCGAAAGTAATGAATATTAAAGAGCCGTTTTCTGCCATCGTTCAGTTTGATTTAGCTTTTCCGTAATTTTGCGTTTTGTAGCTTCCCTTATGACGATTCTTTTTTATCAGCTTTCAATATTATTCTAAAATTTTCATGATATTATTGAGAGAAACAGTATTACTAAGACAGTAGGATGCTTCTATTTATTATTACCCATCAGATTCTACCATCCACTTACATTATGTTTGCTTTTCTATTTTCTATTATTTTCAATAAACTGCAGCGCTTTACATTATATATGGACATTGTGCATGGAAAGAAGCACCATTTGCGCGACGCACTGTAAGACACATTAATACTGTTGAAGAACGGTATTCGGTAAAAATATTATAATATTAGACTCGGAACGTTTCGTGATATAGACACATCCTTGTGATTTAATAATGAGTTTTTATTTGTAAAATCTGTAAATAATATAAAACAAGAATCAACGCATAAAAAAGCTATTAGATATAAATTTAACAATTTATAGTTGTTAGAATTTATTACTGAGATAAAAATAGTAAATTTGATTGATTTAGTGCAAGTATTAGGATATAAGTTTCAAGTTTCCGAGTAAGATATGTAAATATTAAAGTAAGTGTCTTAGATCTGAAAAATATTTCATTTTTTCCAATTAAAATGCCAAGAAATTATTCTTAATGCGATGGGATTCTTGGCATCGTGAATTTTTGTATAAATTTGCATTTGCAAATAATACAAATATTTTTCAGTGTCTGGAAACCGACCCTCGAAAGCTTAATTGTACTCGACACTTCATCATAATATTAAAAATACTCTCCCTATCAATTTTTACAAAAATTTCAGAAAATTAAAAATGAACGAAAGAATGAATGGTAATATTTGCAGATGAGATAAGACTTATGAATTTTTTATTAATAGATTCATGCTCTTGCAGAGTTTCAATTGCTGTATGTTTTATAAGTCGAGAAGATTTACTTTCATCATCTTTTAAAAATAATTGAATAAATAAGCGATAATACAATTTCTTTAATGCAATAGCGATTAAATTCAAATATTGCGTACGATTAATTTTAAACAATTCTGTATTTAGATTACATAAATAAATATTTATATTTTGTTTTTTATTTTCCCACTCACTTTCTTACCTGTGAATAATAAGATAAGCATATTACATGCGATCTCGATTGATCAACCAGATAACTTCTTTAAAGCATAAAGATAAAAGGCGCAGCACTGGGTTTGAAATGCTTAAAGTATCGGCGCGATACTTGTAAAAATAAAAAAGCCAGCGTTCGATGAAGGAAAAATGATGACCCGGGATTTTTCGCAGCCACGCTGCATTCGTGTCATCCCTTAGTCCTCGGTTCCGCAAGTCATTACTCAGTCGTTCCATACTGTATTATTAAATGTAACAAGGATCAAAGTTGAGAATCGACGCTCCTTCTCCCAAGACGGCAGAATACATAAGGTAGCGACTCTTTTTCTCGACTCTTTTTCTGTTGAAATAAAGAAGCGACTGCCTCCTTTTTTACCTCGCATGGGGAAGACCGAGTCCGATGCAATTCGAGAAGACGGGGCGCAGCTGCTCCGGTAGCCGCCGTCAGAATTTACAGCCCTTGCGGTTTCTTCCCTTTCCTCCTTTTCCCTCCCCCTGCCTTCTTTGTGGGCTACTCTTTCTCGCTCGCAGCAAGTTTACACTCGACTCGTAACCTCCTCTGCATGGCGAGAACGATGCTGCTTTCGTTTACTTGTACACGGCAGGAGCAACAATTTCCCTTCTTCGTTGCGACACGTTTTCTTTTATAGATGGTTGTGCACCCTCAGTTTTATATGGATTACATTTAGCTGAGTATTCTGCATGCGACTTTATGGGAAAGGAAACACGTGGTTGCAATTTTCGGAACGTATTGACTTAAAATTTGCCGGGATCTAAGTTTATAGTAAAAACGTGCTTTTATAAAAGAAGTATAGAGTCTGTAAATAAGATAAATAATGAATAATCTTGAAAAGAAAAAGCTCACGCTTTTAGAGGACTTATATTTTTTTAAACGGTGCAAGAGTTCTAGAGAAACTTTATGCTTAACTTGGTGAGTTGGAAATTATCACCAAATTTTTTGAAATATGTGTGTGTTCGCTGTGCGTACAAATGTAGATTGAAATAAACTGATCGCGAAAGTTCTAAAAGAATATGATTTCAAAGTATAAAGCATCTATGTCTAAGTCCTTTTAAAAAATCGACAAAATATGCAATAGATAAAATAATTATGATTTCTTAAAATACCGAAACCTATTTTATAAATAATTAATAAGCTTATATAATAATATAATCGAGGATGAAATAAATAGCTTGAAATTTAAGAATTAAGAAATAGAAATAACACAAACATTTTATTCATTCTGAATGTAACATTAAACATAATCGAAACTCATTTTTCAATGTATGTACGTATTAAAATTTATTTTTGTTTACAACTTCATCGTTTAATTCTAGTAGTGTGTATTACGATCGCGTTCTTTTCTTTCTTTTTTATCGATTTTCAACACCATTTGTCATTTTTGATCGCTAATGGACAGTTAGAGCATTACTCGCATCTCAGTATTTGGTATTAATGCCCTCGAGCTCTGATATTCAAGTTTCTCACTTTCAGCTGACATTGTTGTAAGTTACACCTGCGGCGCGTTTAATTTGCTTGGTGTTATCGTTTTATATTTCAACCTATTCCTCTGTATAATCTATGTCTATCTAACCTGAATTTTAAAACGAATTTTCGTAAATTCATCTAAACAATTGATTTGGACATAAGCACGAAAATTACTGGAATTTATCAAATAATTGTGAAAATAATTAAAATTCATGGATATAATAAAAACTATAAGAATAAAGTTTTTTTTAGGAATCTAATTAAAATTTTAAGTATTATAAATTATTGTAAAGATATTACGTAATAAGAAATAAAAAAAAAACAAGAATATAATGGTTAAAAAGTTTAGTATACAAACGATATTTGTGTTCAAATTCAACGACTTTCGTTATATCAAATTTAAAAAAATAATATTAAGAAATGACGGACCAGTTATGATTTCAATTTATATGTTTGAAAAATATTTTAAGATTTTTCAAGTTTTACGAAATTTGTGCTAAAAAAATATTTATGGACTTAACATTGAATATGATCGACAAATGTACGTACGCGTTTACGGTACTTTTACATGTGCATACATATAAATTAATTATATTAATATATGCTTGAATCGTATAAATGAAATTTTTCAGGTGTTGAAATTCCTTGTAGTTTAAATTAATATGAAAATTGTTAAGACTCCTAATGAATTTTTAACTTTAAAAATGCTTTTATAATGCTCATTGTTCAGTACATGAAATGAAAGCTATTTTTTGGTGAATTCAGGAAGACTTCATTTTGAGAAAAAATTATTTTTTCTATCTTCGCTTGCACTAGCTTGAATAATACTTTATATCTAAGAGAATTACCATATCATCTTATGTAGTCTAAGCGTAGCCAGCTTAGTGTTACCTAATAAAGCTTTATTTAAAAATTATGCATTTTCATTTTCTGTTGCTGAAATCTCATAGAAATTTGAAAGATTTACGATCCAACTTTGACTTCTTAAATTACAACAAATAAATTACATATACCAAATTTATGGAAAAGAAAAATAAAAATTTGATATTTAATTTAATTGAATGTTTTATTTATAATCGTAATATTTTTTTTAAATTTTTACCGTGTAATACGAAACTTTTATCAGAATTTATGATGTAATGCAACACGTTAAATTCAAATTTTAAACAAGAAATTTAGTACGCGTTTCGCCTTCGTTAACTAACAAACAAACAAGACTGCCAATTGAAATATTTTTATTATTTATACCCTTAGTTTTCATTCTGATACATTTTTCTGATGTAGTTGTTGTAAAAATTCAAAATATTAATTTTTTTAGATATTTTTAACAAAGCTTTATAATTTTTTAATAAAGAAACGATTTATATATTTTATTATTAATATCATTGAAATTCTGCTTTGCAGATTTTTAAGACTTTGTACTTTTCCCGAATAAAAATTTGAGATAAAATAATAAATAAGACAAAACCGCTTTCTTCTATGTAAAAGTATTTTTCTTAAAAACAATAAAAAACATTAAAAATTTTATAAAAACTACTCTTCATATATAATACTATCGTCTTATATAATTCATAAATTATAATTATTTATATTTATTTTGCGATATTTGTGGGAGTGAGGAGAAATTTTGATATTAAATAGTACAATATTTAAATACACGTTACTTCAAAAGACGGTTTACTTATACTACTGAACTTAGCAGGCTAACCTGGATATATACAGTAAGATATATGGCGGAATCTTAACTACTAATGTAAGTTAAAATCCGTCGCTTCCAGATACTTCCAACACATCCAACGCCTAGTGGTCAATTATTTTATTTATTATTTGTGCACGGGTAACCTAATCTAATTTACACGTGCATATATATTTGCGTGTGTATATATATATATATATGTATGTATGTATGTCTGTGTATGTATGTATACATGCATGCATGAATGCATACAATTACGAATGAAGTATTCTCAAATTGCACATGACTATTTATTAAAAAAGTACTCGTTCTATATAGCTTTTTAATATTTTGTAAATTATATACTATAAATGTGCTACACTTAAGAGACCATATAATGTGGTTTTTTAAATGAAGTAAGTGCGAGTCAATTTTGGCACTCTAGTATAAGTTGTACAATGTAAAAATTTAGTATAAGAGATTTATGCAATAAATAGTCCATAAATTCGTAAATAAGGCTATCAAATGCAGCATATATTTGTAAATTACATATATATTATAAATAATATATTATAAATACACAAATAAATATTATAAATAATATTTTTATTAATTTTTCGAATTAATGGTAAATAATAAGTTTTTATGTTGTAAAATGCTAATAATTATAATTCTTAAAGATTTAAATAAGTATGGAAAACTAGATAATTTATTAGAATCCAATCAGTACGTGTGAATATTAATAAAATCTGTGTATTGCATGAGAAAGGAAAAATTTAATTGTTCTTAATGATCGAATGCTAAATGATTCGATTTAGTTTCGTAGATGCATGATACGAGAGAATATTTTATAAAATAATGATCGCTATTAATAGAACAATTATAATGTTCTATAATCGACTTTATTGAACAGTAAAAAATTAAATCTAAGATAAATTCATGATACGATTTTACCGCTTACTTGCACATATAAATATCAGATAATTCACAAAGCTATACTAGTAATTTGTTTTTGATTTTTAATGATCGTAAAAAATAAATATCTTATTAGAGTTATAGACATTCTGATAAATGTTGAATTGATAATTGTTAAGATGGTCTTATCCAAGAATTTTTTATTACTAAGTAGTTATTTGTATATTATAATAAATTTATTGGTATGTATTTGTTCCATAAATACGTTAGAAAGTAAGTATAGTTTAAAATTAAATATTTTCTGACTTACTTCTATTAAAATATTAATTTTTTCATAAATTACCAATTGTAAAAAATTATATTTTCAATAATTTTGACAAAATTGAATCAAAAAGGTTTTTTTATGTTTTGTTATAAAGGACATATTTAATACAAGATTAATCATTCAAGTTTTTTTAATAATTTATCGTTGGCTTCTATTTTTGTTGGATATTTATTTAGATTTTAAGCAATAAAAATATCATTTCATTGTTCAAGTATTAAAATGTATTCAATAATACATTTCTAAATTTTAAAAATATCGCTTGTAATATATTATATCTCTACTTTAAGCAAACTAATTAGATTGCGTAATTATTATATGATTAAATAATTTATATAATATTAAAAAATTATATTCATTGATTATTATTGGATTTGTAATAAATCTGAATTATTGTATTTTATAGTTTCCAAGAATGGTATGGTTTTTAATTATACTGCTCTTAATTATTTTACTATATTACCAAACGTAATTTTAGCACATATAAAATTAAATTGGATTATGCATGTAAATAAAGATCAAGGACTCGATAACTTCATAATGGTTCAGACAAAAAATGTACGAATATTAGTGGAGAATGATTTTGGTGAAAGTATAGATATTGTTCAATGAGAATCATCGAAAGATTTCATGGATTCATTAGCATCACCTTTCATATTAGTATTTGATTCAAATGGATTAGTACGTAATATATAAAAAATAATTTTTATTTGGAGATGAAATAATTACGAAAATGTAGAAAAATATATAAATATTCCTTAAAACAAACAAACATTTTTTGTATATAAATGAATCATTTTATTATAGCTACAGCAAATGAAAGTTTCTAGCAATGAAACGGTGGATTCCATAAACAAATTTATTTATAAGCAGTGTTATACAAATAGACGCAGAGACTCTCGTTAAAGCAAATGACTGCAAATGTCTTGTAACTACAGAGGAGGTAAAATTTTTTTTCTTTTATTACAACTCTACAATTGAGATGAACGTAAATTATTTTACAGCTAACGGCGGAGGGCCATTGCCAAGTTACTTATACAGAAATAGATTCACTTCAAAATAAATCTACTTTGGAAAAAACGTACATAGCTGAATCATGTAAATTAATTAACGATACATTGCAAGATGAAGATACAGTCAAAGTTTGCTCCGGACCAAATAATGATCATAGTTCTTTGCATCTTTAAAAATAATAATCAGATTATTTTGCTAATATTGATATATTTAATTACTTTTCAACAGAGTGACTTAATATGGGAAGCATATGGACTTTACAATCTAGATAAACAAACAAACAAACGTAGTATTACTTACAAAAACTCTTTTACAGCGGAGCAGTTAAGTTATGGACCGTTTAAAGTTGTTTTTAATGAAATATTGGTTAATAAATTGTACGTACGAATGTATACATAATATGATACTTTATTTGTTTTTTAAGTTTAATTTTCAACAACATTTAAGAAAATCAACTTGTTTTACGTATCGTAAAGATTCTGTGATAATAATAAGCATTAAAAACTATGTGACAGCCATCGACCTTCATGGCATTATTAATATTCATGTGTAAAAATAAATCTTACAATTATTTTGATTTCATAATATCGTTTATACTGCTTTTATTTCGAAATATTTTTTTCTTACATATAATAAAATTAACTTTTATTTTAAGAACTGTACAAATAAATATGTTTTCACATAATTTTATAATAAAATATATTCCTAGTTTATAGTGTATATTATTTTTTTCAGCACACATTTAGTCATATTGCTGGACATTACACCTGAGTCGGTATCGGAACTTGACGATAAGAAATATATCGATGTGACACAAGTTTGATAGAGATATTTTGCAAGATGAATCGTTTGATAAAAATCGAGGTTTCAAACTCGTATACAGAGAATTAGCTTGTGATCCATCTCGTATGTTTAATTATATGGATTTAATTGGAAGAGCTGTTTTATGTAATAAACGATAATTTATATTTTGTACTTTGCAACAAAATATTTGGTATATTTTCGAATTTTTACTTACTTTAATTAAATTTAAATAAATAAATAAAACATACGATTACACAATTAATATTTTCCTGAAATTTTTAATATAATCCAAATTATTATTTTACCAAAACTTTTTTTAAATATTGTAAGTTCAAATTTTTTAATGATACCATTTATGAGTATTACTAATCATCAAAGAGAAACAGTTTGCATTGTATCATTGCAGGGGTACACAAGATTCAGTGTGCAATTTTTCTATATCTTCCTATATATAATTCTTATAATTGAAATCGAATATAAAATTATTGAAAAAACAATAGATTTCAATTGAAACAGTTAAAAGATTGAGAAATAACAATAATTTTAATAGCAAAATTGGATATTATAATAACATCATTCAATCGTAATGGATAAAGTTATTAACAAATGCACTTTCTACATCTTCTTTATATCTTTCTTATAAATAATATGGTTGCATAAATATTTATTTAGTTGAATTAGCAATATAATCGTTAATATATTATATTTGTATAAAAATTTTTTTATGAAACTCGTTATTTTTTTTATTTAAATGTGTCAAAACATTTTTTAAAGTAAATTTAAATTTTTTATTTCCTAAAAATCCAAATCGAAAATCGACTTTAGTGTAATTTAATTATTTTTACTATTTAATTTATTATATTTTAATTTTTCATCTTTCTTTATTTTAATAATACTCTCATTAATGAAATAGGAGCACTAGATTAAAAAAGAATGAATATTCTTAATCTTCATGCCATTAATTTCTATATTATATTATATTAAGTCCACTTTATTTATTTACATAACATTGATAAAATATCATACCTCTAAATAAGTAAATAATTCTATTAAAGATTTTAATTTATAAAAAAGCATTTTAAAGAAAATAATATTTCTGATTATTTGTGTGATTTAAATAATATTTTAGATAACTGAAATCTCTTTTTATCGGATACATTGTTTAATGTAGTGATCGCAAAAAATTAAAATAAAAAAATATTTAAAATATTCAAAACCATGAAGATTATTAAAAAATATGTAGAAATATCTTATAACCGCTTATAATTTTAATTAAATTATAGGTTGTTAAATCAAAATTAATGAATAGCTAATTTTATATTGTTAAAAAGTTTACATGCAAGAAACTAATAAAATCTTTCCAAAAACTCTACACGGTCCAAAGATTTTGAATTTTTATTGCTTACGATCTGTAAACGTGAGAATTTTTATAATTATTAAATTTTTATTAAGAAAAATCGTTAATTGGTAGAATAAATAAATAATTTTTCATAAATTTCTAGAAAAAGTGAACTTGAACAAAGAATATTGATTTCGGGTTATAAAAAATAGTCAAGCGATTTTGAAAGTTGAGAAAATTGTAACGTGATAAATATGAATACATTTAATAGCGTAATATCATAGACAATACTAGTGCTGCAAAAAAGAATTGATTTTAAATAGATATACACAAACTTAATATATAGAAGACTTACTTAGTTTTATGACCTTTCACAAGAAAATAATAAATATAGTCTAATAAGTTACATATAGGCAAAAGCAACTTATATATTATAAAATATATTGTGAAATATTTCAGACTGTGCCATTCAACAAAAATCGTATAGAATCGAGGAAAACGATGAGAGTATTATTTACTTTCCTTTTGATGAGAAAAAATCATTATCGTATAGTCTGGATGCTACTTTTGTTTATTTTTTGATGCGGATGTAAAAATTAATAGATATATAAAATTGTATACAGCATTTGAGAATATAAGAGAAAGATTTATATGATATATATATTAAATCAATAGAAAATTAATTAATATCTTGATTTGCATTTTTATATACATGCAATAAATAAAAATAATCATTTACAGATTAATAATAGAATTAATTCAAATAAACTACTATTATTATTTTATGTAATATATTAAAAAAACTTATTAAAAAATAATTGTATTAAAAATGAGAATAAAATAATTCTATCAGAAGTTTTCCACTTTTCGATTATACACACAGTCTTATCAAAAATCATTATTTACATTATCTAATGTAAACTTTTTTTATTTTTTTAATAATGTTACGAGAGTTATCAGAAATAAAAATCATAATTATATGATAATAAACAGCGATAGAAGTCTAATATAAGCACTAAATAGGCTCATAGAATTTAATTGTGTTATGTGAGTAGAAATATTTTATACTAAAAATTAAAAGCAGATTTTTTAGCAGTTATTTATTAACAATATGAATGAGTGTTTACAGTGATATAGAATCAGTGAAGTATTGCTATTAATTAGTTATGAAGATGATTTTAACCGCAAGTAAATTAATGTCCAGTTGTGTATTTTTAATTGCAATAAGCTTTCTTGCATGTTTATTTTCATTGAATAAAGCAGGTAAATAAAATAAAAGTAAAAAAATATAATTAAAAATTGGAATATTAATTTATATTTAAAAAAAGGTTATTCATTCCACCAATGTTATTGATATAAGTTGCAATATTGAAATATTTTAAAAATTAAATCACAGAATTTATTTATTCTTTACATTTTACATTCTTCAACGTTTAATTGTTTTTTATAAAATTGTGCTAGCAAATTAAAAATTGCAAATAAATGTAAATGAAAAATTTGAAAATTCATCCTGCGAAATAAGTAGTATGTTTACAAGACTTTAAAGTACAAATATTTTCAAAAAATTTCTTTTATTTGTAATGATCATCAGATTTTACTTAAATATCTATTTATCAATTTATTTTCTATAGTAATAAATAATTTTTATTTCAATTTATAGTTTATGCAATATTTATTTCCAGAAATAAAATCATGTATTCACAATACATTTATCTAAATACTTTTAAAATTTTTTAAATAAAAATCTTATACTGGTATTATTTTTTTATTTAATTGAAATTTCTCGATAATCGAGCTCAATAATTTATTTATCATTGTACTATTGCATTATTTTATTTATCATTGTACTATTGCATTATTTTATTTATCATTGTACTATTGCATTATTTTATTTATCATTGTACTATTGCATTATTTTATTTATCATTGTACTATTGCATTATTTTATTTATCATTGTACTATTGCATTATTTTATTTATCATTGTACTATTGCATTATTTTATTTATTTTGCATTTATTTTATTCAAATAAAATTTTTTTTCTAATCTTATTTTGCAGAAGATGAAATGGTTTCCGTTTATGAAATTATCGGGAAAAAATTTTTTAATTTGGGACCAAATGCGAATAGATCAATCATAGAATATTATGCAATTGTTGATCTTAGACCGTCTAAAGTTTTTAATAATACATATGTTTATGAAGTAGAAACTATCGATATAACAGGTTTGAGGGAAGATGGTAAAAAAGTAGATCTTTTAGAATGTGAGTCATCTAAAGGTCTGAGAGAAACTTTTTTAAAACCTTTCGCAGCAGTTTATGAACATGGAAAAGTTTGTAACATTATTTTCTAGATATTTGATCAAACTACTGATAAATTTTTACACGAAAATAAATAATAATTTATAATGATATTTACATATTAAAATAAATAAATTATTTTTTTATAATTATTTTCTTAATTCTAATACAGTTTAAACATCTAAAAGTCAGCGATGGGGAAGTAAATCTTACCTTGAATTTGAAATTCCATTTGAATAGTATTATACAACTCGACTTACTTAAAATCCTCGGCAACGAAGAACCTGAATTTTCAACAGAAACGAACGAAGTAAATTTTTCTTTTATTAATGACACTTGTGAATTCTTATAAATGCCATATTCTTTGCAGTTATGGCTTTATGGTGATTGTCCTTTTACTTATCATGTTGAAAAATTAAAACCTAATGGATCGTACACGGTGGAAAAAATGGCTGATATGATTAAATGTACATTCATGAATTATGAATTTGAAGAGGAATACTTGAATAAAGCTTGCGCCTCTGAAAAATATGTTTGTATCACTTTCAACCATTAAAAAATAATATTTAGTATTTTAATAACTTGTTTAATGATTTGGATATAATTAAATATTTTTTAATAGAGTCGACTTAGTTGGTTTATTGATCAGGATTATGGAATGAAAGACATTTATACTGAAACATATGATGATAACACCACTTTAACAGAATTGTTTTCTTATAGGCCATTTCAAGGAAATCAAAAAAGATGTTATGGAGGGTTAATGTAAGATTCTTTAAAAAATTTTTTTTTTATTAATTCCGCATTTAAATAGTATATTGAAAAAAGATAATGATTTATTCAAATTAAATATTAAGAAGGAAGGATATTACAATTAAATTCAAAATAACTAACATTATTCGAATTTGCAGATAATTTTTATTTAACTAATTAATAATCACGATATTTTATACAATGTTGTATCAACGTGAATTAAATTTAATGTAATTGTCACAAAATATTTATGTACTTTAATAGTATATATTCTTTTTTAGATCTGAAATCAGTTTATTAAAAGAACTTACTCCTGGTTCGATTTCAGAAGAGGGGATAAATATCGAAATAAAAAAGCCTGTGTATACGAAAGTTAATAAAGCTATTTTTGAAGACGATACTAGCGCTTCTACATGCAGTTTTAGAATGATATATCAAGCGCTCGCATGCATGAATCGTCCTATGAATCCTTTCCTAGACTTACAAGAACGCATCATTAAATGTGAGAAATAATGAAATTTAACTTGTATTATATTTTAATAAACGCTGTAGCCATTTTTATAGTTAAAAATTATTTCAAAAATATATTTTAATTTTTTGTAAAGTAAATTTTTTTATATGAAATAAAAGATTGTTATGATTAAAAATTAGATGTTTTTGATTAATAACCTAACACATCATTATTTTAACACGTTCATCTTAACGTATTCCTTTCTCCTATTATTATTATTATTATTATTATTGTATCAATTACTATTAATAAAAAGTGATAAATAATACTTTAGAGTTATAAAGATGAAGTATTTAAATGGAATAATTTACGGAGAAAAATTAAAGGCTGGATGTACGACGTTGAACACCTTGAAATAGTTAGATACAATAATTCGTCGCAACAAACTAATGAATACAAATGACAATTTATTTGAATTAAAAATCTGAAAAATGATATAATAAACTTACAATGATTATTATTAATTATTAGGATAATTATTCTTAAAAAAAAAAAATGAAAATGAAAACATAATTTATTATCGAAATACAAATGTTAAGTTCAGTACCAAAATTTATAGTTTCTTGAGTATTTTTAGTGATTATAGATAACGTGTATACAAATAATTGAGAAGATTTATCTCATTCAATTTTTAAAGAAATTTTATATCAAAAACATCTTAAAAGTTAAAGTATGTCATTTGTATTACTAAGTTTTTAATTTGTTATGTAATTTTTCTAATGCTAGCTGAGCTGTAATTGCGGGGCGTATAGGTATTTTTTTACTTTTCACAATTTAAAAAATTTTATGGTATAATTTAGAAAAGTTCTTATTTCAGTATAAATTAACTAATATTTTATATACATAAGATTATATTTTTGTTACTTTGCAAATCAATAACACAGATAAAAAGTCGTAAGTCCCAAATGCAATGTCACTAAGAATTTTAAAGTACTTTCAATACAATCACTTCAGAAATTAAATTCACACATTAATAGAAATCAGTTAGGCAATGATAAAATAGGCTTTATAGTAATAATTTATATTTGTCTCACGGATAATTATACTTTTATTTTCAAATTTCAATTACAGATGAGATGAGACATGTAGTTGATAGATTAATATTCAATTTTGATGGATATATCAGTTCCACCATTTTATTTATTTGAATTTCCCCAGTCTAAAGGTTTGCAATGTAAAGAAGTATCCATTTGTGGTACGTGTATCAAAGGTGGTAATTGCGAAGGAATAACAGAGATAAACATAAATTGGATAAAACTCGAATAGTGAAACAAGAAATAAAGTGGAAAAGGTAAGTAGTGCATCGTTGTATGTGGATAAGAGATGCCCATCAGATTCTCAAGGGACCAGACATTGGATTGTGGCGAAAAGCAACTTACGGAAGTGCCGCATGTGCTAGGGGCACTACAGAATCTGTCAGCGTAACCGTCATTTGAGTAGTCGTCATTAACGAATTATTTTGTAACACTCCCCTATCCTCTTTCTCACTTTCTTTTTTTCAAAGTAAACGTAACCAGCTTTTTTAAATTACTATTTTTTAGTTGATCCTTTAATAATTTTTTCTTAATTTTAATTTTTTTTAGAATGAAAAAATAAACATAAATTTGTGTCTACAAATCGCCCCTATTTCCTAGTTTTATACCTGATAATAGTTTCAACTGAAAATCACGACCGAGTTGTGGATTTTTCACAAAACCTTCGACTTCGTTCTTTACTTAATATTATATATAACAGTCCCAACTTCAATAATTTAAAACAATATTCTATTACGAGTACAGAGATAATTGATGTAAAAATATTGCAATATAAAAATAAAGTAATAGACTAGAAATAATTTTAAATCTTAAAATTAACATGTTATATATGAATGTTATAATAAATACTTATTTTCAGCAGCAATTTTATTATTATAGAATAACATTTAAATTTACGGGACGAGCATCTATTATATAATCCAATATAAATATAAACTACATAACAATAAAATATTTACCTAATTATATTTTATTTATAATCTTCATTGGATAAAGATTTAAAATTATTACTAAAATTCTTATGTTTATTGAAATACAATTTTTTTCGTTCCGTTATATTGTAAAAATTATTTATATTATAATAACCGATTTAGCTGAGTATGAAATTAAGTGTTCTTACTTGCTTACTTTTCTATCCTTCCTTTATAATAGGTCTGTTTGTAAAATAAATAAAAATACATATATTAGTTAAAATATAGAACAAAGAAAAGGAACATTATAAATCAGGTAGTATTTTTATTATATATTAAAAATAATAAAGTATTTGTTTAAATTTAAAAATATTTTGTTTGCTTTGGCGATAATTAAAATAACATTGAAAGTGTTAATTTTCTTCATTCAAAATTCTCGACTGATTATGATTTCCTATATTCTGAACTTAGATAGTCATAAACTTGTAAATCTTTAAAAATATCTAATTATAAATATAGCATAAAAATAAATAATACATCAAAGACATAATTTCACATTTATTTAAGAAAATATTCAATTTTCTTGATAAACTTATCACTGCGTGTATTTCTGTGCCACTAAACCTGCATATTTCACGCATGCATAAAGCTGTCTGATATAAACTTGCCTGACATTTGAAGCAAGTTTGTAAAACAGTAGGTTAACAGATTTGTGATTGCCGTACATCAGTGCACTTCCTTCTTAAACACGCAGATTATGATTATAGTTCTTCGAATTCAATTATTATTTAAATTTCAACTTTTTAAAACGTTTTGTCATTATTATTATATAATAAACTCGTTAAAAAAAACTACTATAAAAGTTCGGCAATAATTCATTACTTCGGGTTCAATTAAGAAAATTAAAATGCGCACACCTAAGTTTTCAAAATTAATTATTTCATTTTTGACTAATAAATATTAATTTTATTATTGCTGTTATTAATGTTACTGGAAATATCCATTTCTATTTATTTTTATATCATTATTTAGGTTTTATTTGATTATTTTCTCATGCAAATTTTGTCCAAACATATTTTTCTACGTTTTTCTTAATTTCATAACAATTACTTAATGAATTTCTTGGAAAATGATTAAAGTCAACCTGAGATATTCATAAATCAAATTATATTTTTTAACTCTAAGAAAATATGAAATACAAATATCGATATGTTTTCTTATTATTATTATGATTCCTTATTTTTAAACTGTTACAATTGAAATTATTATCTATTCTTAATTTTATCCTAATTTTATTTATGCAAAGTTGAAATTATTTTTTTGTGTCATGCAAGAAGCTAAATTCAGTTAAAATCATATTTTTTCATTATCAAAATTTATTCAAATAGATATTTTATTCGGTAAAAGTAGAACACTATTCATAGTGATGAGCAATCATGAATCTTAGGTGAAATATAACTCTTCTTAATAAAAACTTAGATATAGTAATATCTCAGAAGTCGTAGGCTTATTTGGTTTTTCACAAGTTTTTTATTAGTTATATGTGCGGAAAGTAAGAAATCACGAATTAAATTCAAAATAAAATTTTTTAAATATAAAAGAATTTATACTTGACTTGAAATTGTTCTCTTTTGATTTTTCTGTCCCAAAAAGGTAATTAAATTAGAAATTATTTTACTATCTTTAGATTTTCATTAAAAATATACATAACAATAAGCAATACACTCATTTTTTCATTGGTTTTTTAAAAATTATATAGAAAATATTCAGTTTACTTACATTTCAAATATATCTTTTAGGATTTTACAGTTATAAACATGATTATAATACAGTACAACGTGAATAAATATAAAGCTATATAATTTAATCGAATGTTGGTTTTCATTAAATTGCATTACTTTTTCCAATTTGATTTTTTTAATGATTAACGACTACTAAAATAATAATATCGTTCAGATTTTCTTGAATATAAGCAAATAAATTATTAAAATTTTCCATATTTTTGTTTATCATACATTTATTTATAATACATTTAGTGATTTTAAATTAGTATTTTCTTTTTTTTTTAATTCTAATAAGTATTTTGAATAGCAGAAATAGTTTCTGAAAATACTTATCTTTTACATTTTTTAATGCTATATTTGAAAATTTTTTTATTTATACTTTTCTCGATATTTATATTTGTTATTTGCATTGATATACATAAAAACAAAATTATGGATTATTGAAACAACTTTTTAAAATACTGATAAAGGCACTACTAGATTCATTATCTGTCTTATGTGTTATTTGTAATTAAAATTATAAAATTATATATATTTTTAAAATTCATAATGTAACTCACTTTTCATTTAATCACATTTCAAAGAACCTTATTTGTTACCAATATTTTCTTAAATACTTGTAATATTGGACGCAGATCTATGTGCACAACGAAATGAATATCCAAAAAACACAAATATTCTTCAAATACGAGATTTAGAAATAATAATGAAGGATGAATTCGTTGAAAGTCCAACCATTAATTCATTTACGCATACGTGAATTCATTATGATATCCTTTTATAATAATAGGCGATAAAAACTAAAGTAGCACGTAATATTGTAAATAATTTTTTGAAAATATTTGTACATCTAAGAAATAAAAGATAAAATAAATAATTGTCATCGAGTTAAATTATTTATAAAAATTATCTGATGAGATAAATACTTATTTCAGTCAAAAATATTAATTTTGATGTAGATGCAGCAAATAATAAAAAACCAAAGATTAATCGTTTTAAAGTAAACATTGACAAAAAGTTATAGAAATAATTAATTTTTTCAATATCTTAATACTAAATCAGGAATAATTGTTAGGATTAATATTGATTTAACAACACAACAACTACCGAGTAAAATTAATGTATATTATTTCCTAATAAACATTAAAAAAGTTAATTATCACTATGAATTAATAATTGCAATATACAACTTTTATTTCAAATAAATGGACTACATATTATTTTATATATATTGTTTACACGTATTATTTAAAAGCACAAAGAATATTCTCATAATATAATGTTATTGAGTATTAAGTACTGAATTTTAGGAAGTGTTATAAAAAATAACAAAGTCTATTACATCCTTTCTTCCTCAACAAGGCTATTTTGCAGCTCAGTATCATATTATTTATTTACCTTCGCGTCGCCTAATTTTTCATCTCTGTATTTCTATTGCGACTGCTATTTTTCACCGTGTCAATTCGATTTACGTTGTCGTGTCTCTTTTTCATCCGACAACCTTATGGCAATCAACTAAGTGGTGCGCAAAAGCTTCTTCTCTCAGACTCTAAAAAGAACGCGCGTGTGAATAAATGCTAGAAGAAAGCAGTAAGACTGTGTATGCATGCGTTTGCGTAAGTATAGATACTACTATTGCTGCGTTGTAAATTAAAGAGAAGTTGTATGGATGTTAAAAAGTGAGAAGGAGTTCAAATGCGCCACCTGAAAGGGGAAAAAGTATATAGTGGAGCGTTTTTAATTGTGGGATTCATTTGTCGAAGAGATAATGCTACGCATTTGATTTAATAAACCCCACGAGATCTCAGAAGTACTAGTGGAGATAAAAGATTTCGAATTTTATGACTCTTTTCAATTTAGTTTTCATATTTACAGATTCAAGAACATTATGAATATTTTGATGATTAAAAAATAAGTACATAATAAGAATTATTAAATATTATTAACAATTGAATATTATATTTTTAGAATATTACAAATTTTATAATTATTTAGAAATGAAATAAAATAAATGATGCGTAAAAAATTAGATGAATTTTAAACTGTTATTTAATTTAATAATAAATTCTTAAATGAAACGTTTTTTCACGATAGGCTTATTATTTATACATACATATATATATTTATTTGTAATGTAACTAAATATGTACAAAATTCAGTGCATAGATTGTCTTACAATGTATTGAAAAAACTTTTATTTGATTTTATTTCTATTGCTAAGATTCATTTTAAACTAATAAAGTATAAATTTAATAAATTTAGTTCTCAATTTTTTCAGAGTCATATAATTGCAAAATAATTTTGACGTATACATCTAATTGATTTATTTAAATAATATATTATTCTTTAGCATATGAAAAAGTAAAAGCCATTTATAATATTCATTATGTTATTTGCGATGTGATGGACTTATAACAACAAAATTTTCTTTAGAAAAGTTAAAAAGTTTCAAAATATATCTCACTAGATTCTTCCAGTATCTGGTTATAAATGTTTAACGTTACGGAAATTTTTCATTTTTGACCGTAGAATGAAACTTTTTTCAATAATAAATCTATTCATTCTGTGTATGTTACTATAGTTTTTTTTAAGTTTCTTATAAACAAGAATTATTTATAAACTGTAGCCATTAGTCATAATAAATAAAAATGATGTTGCATAAACTCTCGAATTTACTTACAACTTTCGAGGAAACTAATCAAATAATTGTAAAAAATGTGCTTTTTTCTATGTAAAAAAGTTCGTTGATTAATTTAAATTCTTTGTATCGAACGACACCTAACCTGCATATAGGAATATTCTATCAGCAATACAATCCATCTGTTAATGAAAATATTAAAAAAATTATTTTTAGTTTATGTATCAGACTATAATTAATAATAGCACTAGTTCATATTTATATTCTGAACAATTAAACTACTAGCATACTACGCACTACTGACTGATATATATATATATATATATTTTATAAAAATTTTGTCACTGAAATTCGACATTCGTCTTTGCAAATATGTTCTTATCTTTCTTGCGGAGTCTTTGAAAACTACGGTATCTTTTTCACGAAATTAAATACTTTTGAATATTTATTACTATTTTCACTATTAATATCAATGGAGCTTGTCGTTAGATTTCTTTTAGCAGTTGAACTTTCAAAATTTGCATTTGAATTCGGTCCATAACTTAGATGAAACTTATTCCGGTGATAGGACGAATAGTCCGTGAGTTCAAATAAGATCCAGTCCAACGTATGTCCATCACGACTTCCATCATAATTTTCATTAATTACTTGTCTATCATTATATACGTAAGTATATACGTTCTGCAACACAGGCTGATGTCGCGTTGCCATCGCCGTCGTCACCGCTAGTGCACGGACGCAATTTGTATCAGGACTATACGAGACCATACAGCCAATTGTAATTTTCGTCCATAAATTTGTATGACAATGAGCACCCACCACCTATCATATTTTGAATAGATCTCAAGTGCATTTCTGTGGCAGTCAGGCTTTCACACGTACACTCAACCGACGCACGAGGTACGTACTACTACTACTGGTGCTGCTGCTGCTGCTGCTGCTTCTACCAGCCTATAGCTACTACGTTTGTACTATTACTACTAATGCCACTACCAATATCAATGGTACTACTATTCCAACACCACCACGACTGTTACTGTTACTACTATTAATATTACAACACTACTACTGCTAACGAGACTACTGCTACGAGTCCTGATATTGTTATTCCCACTGTTACTCCATATTTGCACATTCAAAACGAATATAACGAGACGAGAATACCCGAGTATTCTATCGCGTTCGAATGCTCGAGGGTACTTTTTAATTAGATTTATAAATAATATTACGTCTAATTGTTAGTAATGATGTTATTCGAATGTGATTAAATTGGAATATGCATTGTATTTTCTTATAAATGGCAATATCATCGAATTATAGTAATCGAATAGTTATATCAAGATAATAGATAATGCATTGTAAAATTGAAAATAATTAAATTATGTAAATATTGTATAGTGGTAAATGGCTCTTTTAACAATAAATATACAATTCATGCTTGTAAATAATAAATTCATATCTGAAAATTTGAAGTTAATAACAAGTAAGTTAGGGAGTGATAAAATAGCTTTTATGATTATAGTAGCGATAATTTAAAAAAAAATTGTCCTTAAATTAAACTAGCATAAAACTTTTTTAGACATTGAGATTTTCAAATGAATTCCTGCTCGCAATTAATTTTAAAGTATATGTATTTAGGATAACTTTTTCAATTTTAAACGACGCACTTTTTGTTTTATTTATATGCCGTAGGCGATAACGATTTTGTGGTAATATTGGGATACCATAATATAATTTGAAACAATCTAATATTTTTTTGATAAATCAATTACGAAATTGAATGCGAAATCGAAGCTTTATGCACAAGTTATCCAAGTAGCATTAAATTATAAATAAAAAAATATATTCAATCTCTACTCTGCATAAATAAAGTATTATTAATTTCTAGTTTCGTGTGTGTGATATACGATACAACTTTAATTTCAAGCAATTAATGCACTATAAAATAAATAACAATAATAGAAATAATGCAGTAATTTATTATTTTTCACAATATATCCAAATTGCTTAATTTATTATTTTTATATTTTAGATAATATCAATGTTTGTGCATTTCTTTTGTTTTCTTATGTTTTGTTCACAATGCTTTAAATATGCTTAGTCACGTGTTCGAACAAATTTGGGCATATTACATCGAGGTGCGTAGACATTGAAATAGTCGCAGGAACTTTCGAAAAGGTCACAAGTTCCTATGAACTGCTCTTATCAAACTTAATTCGCAATCCACGCAATTGGAACATAAAAGATTTTTCTTATCTAGTGAGAATGAGGTCGTTGAGCTTAAATCCACACTTTTACATGTGCGACTGTAAAAGTCGTCGTCAGCTGCTCTCATATTTAACTCGCGCGTAGCTCTTTTGTCAGGGTACAGGAGGCATCAATGTTAATGCTCGAATCGCACAGGACTTACAAAATAAGATTTGCGTCAAAATACTGATTAATTGAATAATGGGTGGGACAAAAGGCGCGTAACAAATACGAAAATTCGATTGCAGAGTCGGCTATCTTGAAAAAAGCATCTGACATTGATCAATTGAATTGGCCATTTTAGTAATACAATGCAAATCCCATCATAAGTATTTGAGCATGCATTAAGTAAAGCTTTGCAGAAGGCAAATATTCAGTTTAAAGCAGTTATCTTAAGGGATTTGTCGGGTATAGAGACCCTTGTCTCTTGAACGAGCTATTAACTTAGTACAAACCGTGCTTTGAAGATCTCAATCAATTTATCGATGTTCGCGATAAGTATACACGTGTAGCTTGTTGTTATTATTACTATAGTTGCTATATTTTAATCGAGAGAGAACGCAACTATAATTCTATAAATTTTGACGAAGAGTTGAGGCATCCCATGTGGTTGGAACACTGATATATTTTATTTGCCATGTTACCCATTAGTAGTAGAGTGTTTTGTTAATTATTACGGATAGTTTTATGATATGAAAAATCGGATATGAAACTTTGTATTTATAAGCAGTTCAGACAAATGCTACGGCTTTATTTCATAGTAAAGACTGAAATTTGTACAGGAAAATTAGAGTCTATATTTTTTCCTTGGAAAATTTTATATCGCTGTGAAAGCTGTGCTGAATATTGACGTCGTATGACAAATCCATACTATAAATTCAATATTTGAAATCTATACTATAAAGTAAAATTTTTTATGCCCCATGAGCGAATTTTAGTTTAAAAATTTTATACTATTTGCAGATAAGGAAAAATCCAACAATACAGATAATCTGTCACGTTACTGATCAATGTTAGTTTCCAACGATAAATACCCTTCCAATGTTTAAAATTTGTTTAATAAATATATCTGCCAAATGATAAGTATATTCAATTTGCACGTATAATAAATTGAATGTACGGCTTATCTTCTTAAGGCTTGTATAGAACACAATTTTGAAGACGATATAAAAAAATATCAACCTAGATTTATGAGTATTCGAAGAAAGAATGACAGAATTTAGAGCAAATAAATTTTATCTTCAAACACCTAAAATAGTAAATATGAAACAACAAATTTAAATTATTAAAAATAAAGTATGGCAGAATACTAAAATTCGTAGCCATCAATTAGAGTTAAAGCGACTAAAATACTCGGCCAAGAGAAGCATAAAACGCAAGTATTTCAGGTTTGAATGATTAAGTGAAACGAGGGTCCAGATTTTCTATCTTTATAATATAAAATTTGTGTATTAGATTGAAAAATGTGTATTTCTATTATATAATATTATCAAGATAAACCTTAAGTATTTACAGAAATTGAATTAAAATATTTATGGTAAATGTGGACGTTGTTTAGCTTTTTTTTTCATTTATTTTTCATTTAATTTATAAACGAATAATTTGATCGAATTATCAATATTTCGCTTTCTGCATTTTTTCACTCTTTTACAAGAATTAATGGAATTTGATTAATGGATCTGTTTCTATGCGGATCCAATAAAAGCAAAAATATCTCCAATAAGTTTTGAAACATCTCGCTTGCGTTTTTACACGAAATAATATTCAATCGAATTATTAAATATTTATCTTTGCTTTTTCGAGTTCGTAATAAAAATACTATGTACGCCTATGCTATCTCTGATACCAGCAAAACCAAAACACTATTAGAAGCACTTGTTTAGCAAGATGATAAGTTTATTAGAATCGTTCAGGAAATCCACGAATTTGACAATATTCCAAGTGAAAAGAGTGAAAAATGAATCAGATATTATTTTAATTTAAAAATGCAAAAGAGTGTGGGAGTGCAGGGATGGAGGCTTGTAGGTCTGAGCACGTTTCAATCGACCTAACACGCTCGTTTTGCTCCATCTTTGTTCGCGAAAGACATCTCGTGTATAGAGGAACTTACACGAGTCAGCTCGTCGTGGCTTTGGTTAATTATAAGTTTGGCGGAAAGTTTTGGATGAGATATTGAGGGACACTTTTCTAAAGAAAAAGTTAATTTATAAGGGGCAGAATTTCGCTTGGCACGTATGTGACGTGAAGTTTGAGAAATTCTGATAACGAGGATAATGAGTGTATTGTTTTTCGGGATAATACATAGAGTGAAACGTAATGGATAGAACTCGACGTTCATTTATAAAGATTCGGATCATTAATAGAAACGGAACTAATATTTTGTTTGCTTAAATTATATAAACGTTAATATTCATCTTTGAGCCTTAGCTTATAATGTTTTTATATTTTATCCTTTTACGAATTTCGATATTCGATATTCGAAATTCGATAAATTTTGCAATAAAAATTCAGCCACGAATTTACAAAACTCGATTACTACTAATAATATAAATCAATTAATGTACATTACAAAATTTAAGCTCCATGAATATTAAATATTAATATACTTCGAAAAGTAGTTACGCTACTTGAGATTCGGTAAATTATATGCGTAATCAATGAAGCAGCAAAACCTATGGTAGTACAACTTATTTCATTATAGTTGTAAAATAGGCATTAAATCTATGCAGTTCAATCTTGTCGTTCTTATTCGCGTTAAAGACGCATATAGATTTAATATCCTGACAAGTTGAGTACTCTTGCTAGTTGGCTGAGTGACCGGTTAGCCGCAAATTCGCTACGACGTCAAACGTAATTAAGCAAAGGATAATTTTGATCGGCACGAATAGTTTTATTGTATTAATAATGTTCTAGTACTCGTGTATTAATTTTGACGGGCATATTTTTTCCCTTAGTGAAATAATGTATCTTAGTCAATGAAATTTTACCAAAATCTACGATTTATTTTCCTTGTAAATTACTTTTATAACTTTTACTTCTGCTAAATTCTACTTACTATATTCTTATGTAATAGAATATTGCACGAAGAGTTTTTATCATTGCAGTTAAAATGCACTTTGAACTTAAGAAAACTGAGCCTAAAATTGAAAAAGAATTTTTTAAATAAAATTTCTTACAATACCTTTATAAATATGCTATTAAATTTAATATTTGTCCCCCAAACTCGTATAATGCTAACCAAGTATTGATTTGTGCTCACCTGCAACAAAAATAAATAAATCATAATTGAATGCGTTCATATAAGGTATTTTTATTGTATTATTTTGGACGTGTATAATTGAAAATTTTTAAAAATATTACCAAATGATAATGCGATGGATGCGTAATAACTCCATATACACTCTTTCAAATTAGTGGTAAAATTATGAATAATATTGCATTATTTGCATTGTTGTAAAAGCGTAAAATTTTCGAAAATGTATTTTCTACTGTAAATATAAATGAGCTTTTCCGTAAAATATTGCTCTGTTTATATAATTAATATTGCTTAACTGCACAAAAGAAAAGCTTCGAACAGTATTATACATTAGTTTCTTTTGTATTCAAATGCCACGCTGCTCTTTTTCGCTTTTAGGAACAAATTTAATGTTAATGAACATTCGAATAAGTTTATTCGATAATTTTAGTGCTCGTTTATAAGAGTAGGTGGCATATTATCAATTCTGTTTCGAGTAGATGCGTATAATTGTCACCGGATGTATTATGATATTTTGTAGCTTATCTTACTTATAGCGTATATTATAAAATTGAACGATGAAATTAGGTGTCGAAAATCGGAGTTTATTGCTCAAAAATTTGTTCAAGAATTATCTTTTTGTGGCATTTATTTTTCGATTCAAGCACTGATTGTATTTTTTTTTTTTTTTACGAAGTATCGTAGAATCTCTCGCAAGCTCTTATAGGAAATAAGTTTAATTACCTGAATCACTGTGCGCATTTTTCTGGATTATCTTTTATTGGAGAAATGTGTCCTGGGCAATCATCGCTAGAAGAACAAACAAGCAATGCGTAACAATGAGGAGTGGGACAGACGAATTTGCCAGTCGAATCCTTATGAACGCACCGATAAAACCGAATATAAAATAATAAGAGGGAGAAAGGGAAGAACAATAGCGAGATCAACAACGCAAGCCATGCAAAGTATACACAACAGGCATTGAGTGAATCTGCACTATGCACTTGTAGAATAAATTTGCACAGGATTTGACATTTTACGCAGCTCGGAATGTAAACGTGAGGTACGCGTGGCCATCATCGCATTTCGATGTATGCACTCGTAATAATAATTTCTATCCTCTCTATCTATTCCAGGAGCAGAGGCCGTGTTCAGGCGCTTATTAGCCGAGGCTCATTCCATCCCGCGCGTATTTGGTATCGTGTACTTTGCATCCTATATCCATCTCTCTGCACTTATTTTCCGCGGAACACATGCCGCGCGAGCGCCTCTGCGAATTCCAAATTGCAGCCGCTCGATGCTGCGCGTGCACAGCCGGAAAGAAAGAGAGCGAGTCGGGAGATAGAGACAGCGAGACGCGAGAGGAAAGCCGAAATGTGAATTGATTGATTGAGTTTTATTTATATAGCCGATTAATTATATCTGGCAATCGTTTTTCTTTCTTAAAAAGTTTCTAGCGGTGGGATAACTTATTTCTCGACATTTTACAGCTGATTGATTTTGCAAATTCATCAAGTCCGTGCAGTTCGATCATATTTTTGAAAATCCACAAACTCTAATCCGTGCATGTTTTATGGGGAAATTTTAAAATCTTGCGATAAGTTAACTATTTTATCAATTTCATTAGTTGACAATTTTTATTTTAGATACCAATTTAATTGCTTCTGAACATCTTCAACAACACAAAAACAAAAACAATAAGAAAATATTGCTAATTACTTTACGATGTTAATTACCGTAGTGAATTGATTTCAGTAGATGCATATTTATCTATGACATTAGGTAAATAATTATTATTAAACGATTATTATTATAATTTATACCTATTTTTTACTCGGGAATATTCGATAAATGAAAATCGATATTTGTATACAACATGTGCTAAATTGAGTTCTATTGAGCATGATGATGATAGTCTGTAAAAATAATCAACAACAAAGGATATGAATTGTTATTACAAAGCTGCGTAAGCTAATTCTTTTACTGTCTCTTTTTGTTTATAATTCTCTCTCTCTCTCTCTCCCTCGTACTGTCTCTTCGAGCTCCAATATTTACAACTCATATAGGTATCTCAAATTTTGGTTGAGTTTTCTCCCTTACTATCAGCCTCCTCTCTCGCGCTCTGTTTGTTTGTCTCTTTTTATGCTTTTGTTAAAGGTCAATTGGAAGTTGGAAAGAGATGGATGATCGATGCGTATTTATTGCCAGAAGCGAACGTGTGCATGCGATGAGGTCGCGGTGGAGGAAAGATAGAGGGTTAATGTTGACTTGAAACAATAGCACACATGCATAAACGCTCGTTATTTGCTGATTGAGATTCTGGTCCAATCGGTGCTAATCGAATTGCCTAGTTTTTCGTCATCAACTCGCTGAGTTAATCAATTCAGAGTAACTGTTATTGTTGGGAAGATCTCAATTTGGATAACTGCTGGGAGGGTTTTTATGGAATTACTTAAATTTGAAATATATAAAATTCAAACATCTAAATTATAATATCACACTACTAAGCTCTAAATTTATATTTAAATATTTTGATAATAAATTGGAAACGTTTTTACAACAAATAAAAAGTACATAACGTTTAATGGAAAAAATTATATTCACTGTTTTAAAAATTTATCTATATTTATTTAGTTCTACCATTACTACATCATTTTTTGCATTACATATTTCACAAAAATTATTTATGATTGTTATTTAAAAGTTTTTTCAGTATTAATCAGCGAAATAGAGCAAATGCTCTAACACATTCGTACAAATACATTTTAAATTAATAATTAATCGATTTAATGATACTCGTTAATTAACTATAATCCAAATAAATGGCGCACAAGTATTTAAACGGTCCTATGATTCTTTAATTTTATGGCTAATAATAAAAGATAATTAACAATTCCTCATCTATGATTTAAAAAAAATTTTAAATTCATAAGAGGCGTAAAATATACTGAATTGATTGATTAGTTTGTATGTTACTTATATCTGATGTTCTACAATTTAGGTAAGATTCTTTTATATAAGACTTCTTTTATGTTATAAAAATGGACATTGCCCAACCTTTTAATTGAATTATTCAATATTTTATAATACTTTTTCTGAAAGACAAGTGAATTGCGAAAGATAAAATCTTATAAAATAAAATTTTAGTTTTGAAACAATTTTAATTAATTAATAAAAGTGCCATAAAAATTATTTAGCTTGAACTCAGTACTCCGTACTCCATAGTTGGTCGAATTTTAAATAAATATTGTGAAGTAGTAAAATACCGGTAATTATATTCATCAATTTGCATGTTTCTGCAGATAAAGCTTCACGCGCGATGTAAGTTAAAGGAAAAAATTAAAAAGTGATACGAACGTGAAGAGGGATGAAGAAAAAAACTGAGTATATGGGAGAAAAAAACGATATGCTGCTTTATAATATATAAGGGATAATGAAATGGAAGAGACAGAAAAAGAAAGAGAGAATCGCATGCCCGCTTGCACGATGAATATTAATCGTATAATATTGGTTACATTTTTGCATAAATCTGCATAGAAACTCTCCGTGAAAGAGAAAAATACCCAGAAAGATATATAATATTCATATACGTACTTTGCACAATTTCATACTCGTTCGTATAAAATTTTAGCTGTTAATTTGATGACTATTCGTCTCTTACCAACCAATTTATCTCTGTTTCTAAAATTGAAACATACGCCATTTAACGTATGCATTTCAAAAAAGTTATTGGAAGGTAAATATTTTAATTATTTTACCATATTTTTCTCTGAAAAATAAATAATTTGTAAGTTTTTTATGTACTATATTTTCGCTCAGTACCAGATAATTAATTATTTATATTATACAGTAGATTCTGTTTGTCGATTTGTACACGAAACGTCCATTACTAGGAACAACGTTTGCTCAGAATATAATACATTTTCCTAGATGTACTGATAAATTTCAAATAATAATATTAATGATCGAGAATTTAATTAATGATGTTGAAAATATAAAATAGTCGAAAATGCATCAAATATCTGAAATTTTTTAAAAATCGATAATTAATCTTCGGAAAAGAATTCGGCGAATAATACATTTCAATAGGATTCTCAATTGAATATGGCAAATGAATAATTAATTAATTAACAGAACTCTAAAAGTATTACGATGTATTTCTCATAATTTGAATTTAAATGTCGATGTACCTCATGAAAGGGTAGTTTATACTTTTATTAAGAAATGCGATAAAAAACTTGATGTTTAATAATTAATTTTCAAGCCTCTTATAAAATCCGTATCGCGCTCTAATACACTATAAAACAGGAAATAAAACAGAAATCTCGAACGAAAGATTTGCACTGTTTGGTTAACACGCGGTACATTGGATTCTGGTTTCCCTCCTCTTTTCACCTTCCAGAAATTAAGTTAATGCGCTTCGTTATTGCGAGAGTTAAGCTCGTGTGGTTAACTTTTGGAAATCCGTTGTCGCATTGTGTAAATGATGAACGAGTTTTCCAGCTCCTGCGCGTCGATGTATAGAGGAACGCAATCGGTCCTTGCGTTCTTCTCTCTTCTTTCCTCCGTCGCCCCCGCCCCGCGCCCTTTGCCCATTCAAATAGGCGCTCGGTGAGCCGCACATTGCAAAATGGGAATGGTGACGAGGGCGTATAGTGCGACTCGCGAATTTTGCGCCGAGAGATGTCATCCTGCCGATTAATAAACATCTGAGGGGCGGGGGAGTTTGAGAGAGCTACGTCGACGACCTGTAAAACACGAGCCTGAACACGTTTACTCCTCTCTCTTCATTTTTTGTTGTATTTTCATCCCTCTGCCTGTCTGTTTTTTCAAGAGGGTAAAGCAACGGATAACATATGTGTGCACGCACACGCGCAGTGTAGTGATCTGCATGCAAAGATTTAACGCAGTATACGACGTGTCTACGTTTCATATTTTTCTAGCTCGGCCTATTAAGGTGTATTATTATATTTAAACCTTTGAAATATTCTTTAAACGAACAACTCTATTAGTTCGAACCATGAATGACTATTTTTGTAAGGGTAGACGTGATAAAAAATCCTTTCCTACTTGGATAAGCCGGTGGAAATTACAAACAAACAGGCTTATCTTCAAGGTTACAATTTGTTTTTTGTTATTTTTTCATTAAAATTTGTTTTTGTGTGTTCAAGTATTGTAATATGGTAGCTGATCGTTAGAGAATTTTTAATAAAAGTCAAGTCACTTGTAAATTTATATCTATTTAACTTTTTGTTAATATTACTATCAACAATTGTAAATCAGATTTATATTCGCAAATAATTTGTATGTTGTTCAAATAAAGAATTTTTTAAAGTTTTTTCAATTAAATATTTATATTTAATAACGAACTGTACATTAATTCGATTCGGGTAAAGTTTGTACTCAAATATAAAGATACCGATTAATACTATTTTTAACTCTTTAAAATCATTGGTAGAAAGAATTAAGGTTAATAATAGAGTAATTAATTAAAACAGTTTTTAACATAGAAAAAATTGATACATAAAGTTTATTCAGAATAAAATATTTAACTTTATCAAACATAGTTTACGTTATTACGGAAAAAATCCATCTCTTTTCAAGTAATTGGTATTTATTAATTTTGCTTCGTGTAAGATATAATTATTATAACTGTAGTTTCATACTGAGCTCAATTAATTAACAATCATGAATTAAATACATTAATCATGAAAATTAAATTATTTAATTATGAATTAAATACAAATTCATGATACTTTAAATATAAGTAATATAAATTTTTTTAAGGTTTCCAATTGATATTGCAAACGCAATTAATATATAAGTTTTTAAAAGTTTTAGTAAATAATATTCAGTTTATAGTATATGCACAAAAAATTATTAAGCCTTTTACAACAAAAAAATCATAAAAACTATCCTCGTAAAATTGAAGTAAAACCGTAGCTCTTGTAAAGCTTTCAACATAAAACAAAGGAAATTTAAAAATAAAAGATTCATTTAGCTTACGATGAATATTAAGAAAGAGAAACTGTTGAGAGTGTTCTTTAAAACATTGTAAATTAATATTATCAATATTTTAAATTAGCAAGTACGTGGAATATTTTTATTAAAATTAATTATTGCATTTTTTTGAAACACAACGTATGTAAAGGAAATTTTTTAAGTTAATAAACTATATTAAAACCATTTAATTTTTTAATAATCACCATTACGTAATTATAAATAATACCGATTTTCATTCATTCAAAACTTTAAATTTAAAATTACCTTCAGATTTTTAATGTAGAAATTTTTAAAAAGATTCAATAACCGATTATAAAAATAGTAACGGTAGTACTATGAATTGATAAATTACCAATATTAATGCTTTTTTAGAGATTATTTTTTTGATAAAAACTCTATTTTTTTGGATTTAAAATACGATTCAATCCAATAATATAACCTAATTTAATTAAAAATTGGCTTTAATTTTATTCGATTCAATACACTAATTTTTTAGACATATAATGCATAAAAATAAATTAAATCGAAAAATGTACAGTTCCAAATATTAATAATTAAAAGTAATATATTTATTAAAAAATAGCAAGCTCGTGGATTCGAAATTATCAGTACGTTGTACTTGAACTCTGTTTAAACTTCGTTCAAAGCTTTAATGTTTTGACTCCGGACATGTTAATTATACGCTAATGAAAACGTCTCGACTACTAGTAATTTCCTGCTGCGTGTATAATATATATATGTAGTTTAAAATACTTTGTTGTGCACTGATACAGGAGATGGTTGATATGTATAAAATAGTTTTATGTGCCAGGATGGAAAGGTATCAAGTATTTGTAAGTAAATTCCCCTGTTATTTTGATTATTTTTCTATAATTTATTCATAAATATTCTGTAGTGCACTAAAAGATGGTTCAAATATTTTAAAATAGTTTAGAAAATAGTATTTTACATGATACGCTTGTACGAAAAAGAAGTAAATTTTATGTATTTTAATTGAGTAAATAAGAAAAAGGATTTATTTCATTCTATTATTAATTTCCATTCATGAAAATGAATTTCATAAATTACAGTTTAATTTTTAATGTAAAAATATTTTTATCTGAATTTCGAGCAATTAATCAATAAATCCGTAAATAATTTTCAGAGTATATTATAAAATTGATTATATTATTTAATTTATCTACTTTCTTGCAATGTGTCCTGCACCTATTGTCCCTAATATTAATTTCGATGACATATTTAAAAATACCTCATTATTAGTTTAAATATTGATCAACTGTAGGGTATAATTATGAATTGTTAAATTTTAAGAAAATATAAATTTTATATTAAATAAGAACATTGAAATAGATTAATAGTATTGGTAATACAAGTAATTATTAATTATTAATAATTATTCATGGTAGAATCGAGTATTAAATATGAAATTATTTTTTTATAGGATTGTGATATAGTAAGGTTCAATGATTATTTATTAGTGACAATTAAATCAGGTACATTTTTTTAAATAAATGTTAATTTGCATATTAAAAGTAATCTAACAATTTTTAATAAAAACTATAATCTTCAAATATAAGTAAAAGGAACTTTAATTAAATTTCGATCAAGTGTGAAAGATTTTAATACAAAGTATTAGATTATAATAGTATATTAGTGTAATTCGTTTTTTAAAATAAAAATAATGCCATTTACTTTAACAACATTTTTCAAAAAAAAACTTGATATTCATATTGATATGAGATATTATTTAAATAGTATTTAGAATTTACATTGTAATTTTTATGCATCTAGACATATTATAAACCTGTTAAATTATTTTTCGAAAATTTATTTTAATTTTATTAGTTTTGAAATGTCATTATTAATAAGCCGCCTGACTTTCAAGTTATTACAGGATAATATTAAATATTAAAATAGTTATAATTATGTACTGATTTAAGGGTGAGTTTAAATTTGTCGCAAAAAAAATCAAACAAAAAATCTTGAATTATTTCGTTTTTAATATAGTCTTTTCACTATGTTCACAAATGATATAATCACTTTGACGTGAAACATTGTAAAGAACATTATTAAAGCTCACTGATCCTGCTATAATTTTTTATACAACATAACTTTGTGGAATTTCAGAAATGTCATGTATTTACTATTTTATGAGATCAAAACAAGATAATAAGCATAATAAGACGAAAGCTTTTCGTGCTTTTCGTATATGAATTTCTATTTAAACTACATTTTGAATAAGAAAGGGAGTTAATATAACAAATTCTATTTCTATAATAATTTACTGAAACAAATTTTTTCTACTTTAAAAGTAACATTTATAAATAAAAATTATCTAAAGTACATTGTTTATAGATAGTTGTGTGCTTCACTTATATAAATTGTTTATTAAATTAATATAGTTCACACTTTGAAACAATTGAAATAAAGCAAAAGTTTATTCTTTATTAATATTAATGTTGTTAGAAATAAATCTGATTTTAGTGATGAGAGATTTATAAAATATTGGATTTTCTTAAATTGTGAGTATTGAAGAAACTCACATGAATTTCATGTAAAAGAAAATTATTCATTATTTTAAAATACTTTGATATTTACTAATTTGTTATATTAGCGGAAATGTTACGCTCATAATATAATTATATTTTTACTAAAATAATATTTTTAATTCAGAATTGACGAATCGATTCTTAAATAAGAAAAAAATGTTTTTATATATCTTTGTTGTATTAGAGCATGTAACTAAATTGTTAATTTAGTGACAAGTAAATTAATCAAATATATCAAATATAATTTCATTACAAACAGAAAAAAACCTTTTCAGTTAATTTATTTAATATTTCATTTAAAATAATTTGTATAGCATAAACATCAAAGTTTCTCAGAAGATAAAACCTGTATAAAGTCTTTACATTATAGATACCTTTAATTACACAATCACTTTTATGTATTATATTTTTTATATAAACTTATATAAAAAGTAATACAAAAATCTCGTTTATTTACCATAAATATGAAACCTTTATCTAGATTTTACATTTAAATTATTCATACGTGAATATGGGGAAGAAAAAGTATGTCAGAAAATATGAAAGAAAGATATAAAGAGAGTAACTTGAACATCTTCAAATTATAAATTTAAATTTACGCATATATCTGAAATGAAACAAAAACACCTTATAGCGTAAGACTAAACTTATTTCACGTTTCTATAGAAATTGCTCTTTCAATCTCTTTTAATGTTTTTCTTCTATCCTCTATCTCTCTCTCTCTCTCTCTCTCATCCTCTCTTTCGTGAATAATTGAACTTTTTGTTTGATATTTTATCTAATTTTCTATTTTTAACATAGAAAATATTAAAAGTATCATCAATTTCTTCCTAAATAAGCTTTTCCATTTACCAACGTCTTTCTTAAGGTAAGGGAACAATCCAGACTGATTCGCTTGAGATGCTCGGCAAGATCACTTTACTGGATTATTCTAGGAAGGCAATAACGAGTGGTCGAGATCGAATGCGAGAACTTCGAATTCTCCTGGAATTCGAGGAGACCGTCGAAACGAACAGAGCCACTAACGGCTATGACAAATACTAGAATAAAAATGGCTATAAAATGTGTAATTCTGTCACATAAATTTTTTAATGGCTTGTATTTTATTATACGTATGATGATACATAAAAATTTTTTTGAAAATAAAAGGACTGCTCTTTTCTGTCATTTTATAAGTCCCATCAATATTGACTGCGACGAAAATAGACTGACATAATATTATATCACAAGTATTATAAAATAAAATAAATAAATATAGTTCTCGTATTTTTCAAATTGATAATAACATCTAATTTTTTATTAATTTAAAGATTTATCAGCTCAAAAATTTTATTCGGAAATTACGTGCATATTTATATATACATTGCTAATTGACGAACTACATTTCTTTTATTGTCTCGCTACGAAAAAGTATGAATAATACATAAATCCCTAACCTTCTATATCTTCTTCTCAATACACGACTTACCAACCTCTTTTCTCACCGATGGCAAACGCTACTTCATAGAAATGATAAGTGCAGAGTAACCTGGAGAAATTGCGGTATGATGTATGGAAAATCCGATAGTTTTCACTAAAATATATTAGAAATTGGTTATTGTGCTTGAACTACTACGGCTTCTTTAATGGAATATTCGAGCGGCGCAACGTACTGCATAATATTTGATCTACTAAATTTCAATCTCAGTCTCAAAGAGGTGACTCAACTATTGATATAAGCCAGTTGAATACTACATATGCAGCCTTTTTTCTTATTACGCATAAGGCATATGCCTTAATTAACCCACGAGTTGAATAAAAGTATAGGGGATTATTTTCAATTATATTTTGTAAAAATTCAATAGCTTTTATATATTAACTATTTAAAAATTTCTTAAAATATATAATGTTGAGTCGCTTTTAAATTTTTGTTACTTTGATAATTATTTATTGGAAAATCTTAAAATTAATTTTCTAAAAAATCTGCTGAATAAATTTTACTAATTTAATGCTTGGTAATAATTTCATTCGTAAAAAAAAGTTTTAGGCAGATTAATATAATTTTTATTTTATGTAAATATACTCCGTATGTGATATTTATTATTTAAAATAATTGAAAATAATTATATTTAAAGATACATTCAAATATTCACATATTTACTACTTTCTAAAAATGCATATATACAGTTCTTACAATATTTTTATTTAAAATAAAAGCTTAACCGACAAAGATATGAATGTACCTTACGGATGCAACAATTTTTTATAAATGTGAACGACATCCCTTTTTACATTGTAATCACATATTATGTTCTATAAATATAAGTTAGTCAAATTATTCTATGTTCTTACTAAATACTATCAGATTTGAAAAAACTACACATTTTTGAGATTTTGCATAATTCAAATATAAAAATTATCTTCCTATAAGAAAAATGCAAAAGGTTTTCTTTTAAATATAAAAATGTAATAAAGAAAAATAAATTAGTTTTAAGGAAAGTAATTTAACATCTATTTTTTATAGGTGATATAAATAATTCTTTTCATAAAATTTTTAAAATATATATTATGTTTTTAAATTCATCATGACATTCCATTAAATTATTAAAAGCCATTAATTATTTGTAAAAAAAAATTCGTTTTACATTAGCGTTTTTATTTTTATTTTATATTGCAATTTCATGACAAAATAAAAATTATAAATAGATTTATGTTGAGAATAATAATGATTTCTTATATATATGAGGTCATAAGGTCATAAAAGTCCATTAAATATAATGACATTAATGAAACTCGATGAAAATGTATACTTTTAATTAATTTATATATTTAAACGAAAAAGGTTATTTACTCTACGAACAAAAAATGTGTTAAATCTTTAACAAAAATAATATTGCTAAATATCTATACACTGACAAAAATATATAACTATAGAATGATTTCATGAAATAGAAGTATGGGAGGGAAGATGGGAAGAGCCACGATATAAAGGAGAGCATAATACAAAGAGTAGAACAGAAAAACGACCGTTACCAGTATTATTTGTACGTATATAACTGAACACTCTCTCTTCCTCTCTCTCTCTCTTTTTTTTGGTCCCCTTTTTTTGCTTCATGTATTTCGACAAGCGAGCGCAAGCAGCGCAATGAGAGAGGCGTTAATTAAATGGAAAAAGCTTTGCACGGGCTGCAAGTTAGTAAATGCATAACACGTGCTTTTATGTATATGCGTATGTGAGCTCATACCTGTATGCATACTACGAATTAATACCGTGTGCTTATGTGTGCGTATGCAGGTAGCGAAGGCAAGAAGAACAAAATTAAAATAAAAATGAACGTTCCCCCGCAGTCCCGTCAAGCGGGTGTATTCGCTTAATTATCGGATTTTAGTAGAGAGTAGGACAAGTGCGTTAATGTAATGCTAGAGTAACACAGTGGAGAAGACAGATAGAGAGAGAAAGAGAAGCATCAAGAATGGCAAGAAAAGAGAGAGAGGGAGAGTTAGAGAAAATGCGTTGCTTCTTGCCTCAGTACGTTTGAGACAAAGAAAGAGAAAGAAAAAAAAATTATATGCGTGTCTGCATCAAGCAGTGATCAATTTGGTATACAAAAAAAAGAAATTTACAATGAATTTTTGTGTAAATACATACGTAACAAAATTCATAATCTTATAAAATTTATAAATATTATAAGTAACAAAATTTTAAAGAACACAAAGACAAATAAAATATCAAGATCTTAAAATATCTTCTAAGGATAAAATATTAATTTTTTAAAAGTAATTTTAATTTAAAAAAAGAATACATTGAAATTATAATAAATTTCTTTATATATTTTAGTAATATAAGAAGATATATTTTATTACTACTGATATATTATTGAAAATTCATAAGAGTCGTTGAAAGCTTTAGATTATTGAGATTATAAATATTTATTCGTATTAAATTTTATTTTAATTTTATTATTTGGTTCGGTAAAAGTTGAGTATAATCCAATAATTAATCATGTCTTATATTATTTCAACCCAAAATCATAAAATAGGACCATTAATATTGCAGTAAACATTATACGTGCATTTATGTTATTTTATTAAAAGCGCTGGTTGCATATATCATCATTTTTTATTTTATTATATTTTTGGCTAAAATTTCGAATCAAATACGTGGAAAAATTATTAATTAAAATTTTTTTATTAAAATAAACTTTTAATTCTTTAAATAGATTTATTTAGATATTAATAAATAATTTTCATATAATGAAATTAAATGTATAATTTGCATTTTCACTCTATAATATAACAACTAAAGACTTAAATAATTTTATAATAAATATTTTCATATGTTTAATAATAAAATTTAACACAAATCGATCGGTTGCTTGCTGAAATATTTAGAACATTTTCGTTCTTGGTAATCGATAATCAATTAATTTTTATTATCATAAAAAATATTTCTGTGTATAGTTGTAATAATATATGTGTGAAATTGTTCTTAAATTAATAACAAATTCTGCAATTAATTTTATTTTATTTAACTAATACAAGTTATAAATTGGAGAAACATTTAAAATTTAAGTAATTTTAAAATACAATCAGACTTATCCTTATTTATTTTATGTACTACCATCATTTTATAATCCAGATACTTTTGAAAATCCATTAGTAGAGATTATATAGATTAATGAAGAAAGACTTATTAATGATTTCAAACTAACTTTAATACATCTTGCCATTAAAGTATTTTAGTTTACTTATTAATTATTTATCAAAACTTTTTTAATCCAGGATAAAATCTTTATTATTATTTATTGTAGAATTGTAGCATTCATTTTATTCTGTTATTATTTATAAAACTTTTGAAATTACAAGGTTATAAAGTAAATTTATGTATTATAATTATTTAAACGTATATATTTTTCATACTAATTTAGATGAGTTAATAAATAAAAATGCTGTTTATTAAAAAAGGAAAAAATATTTTAAGAAGGTTTTGATACAAAAAATATTTTTTATATTTTTTACTACATTATAAATTATTTAAAAAAGTAATTTTAAAAATATTATCAAATTATTTTGAGCTCTTTAAATTTTAAGTAATAACGTTTTATTATAGAAAGAATTTAGCAGTAAGAATTAGGGAATTTCATTTTTAATGTTAATAAACTAATAAAATAATTTAATGAGAATTTATTATACATCGTTTTACTTGTCTTTAAACTAAGGAAAAAGTAAAATTTCTTTCAATTTATCACTTTCAAATTTAAAATTTCAATGCAATGCCTATATTTAACTCAAACTACTAATAAGTAATAATAGTATTAAAACAAAATACAATATTTTTTAAGCTCTAAAATTTAAAGTAGATTACATGATTCTATTAAACACCAATATATTTTTTGTATTGAATTTTTGACAAATAACTTACAGTAACAATTATTTTTATAAAATGTTTTCTCAAAATTTTATCTGTTAAAAAGAACTGTTTTGAATTCTTTTTTGATAAATTTGTATGATACATATAAGGAAGTATTATTATTAGTTTTAATATTATTAATGATTTAAAAAACATTCTTAAATTTTATTTCTCATATTTTTAATATATCAAAAGTGATTTACTAAAAAATTGATAATAAACGTATTAAAGATTAAAAAAACTACATATCCTACAACATATTTAATTTTGTTGAAAATTTTCCTTATTTACAATTTTAACACTTTAAATACGGTGAAAATTTGCTAAATCGAAGTGTGATACTAATTTCTATCGCACTTGCTTATGCGTGAGTCAACCTTCCGGTTTTTACCAACCAATTAATTAAGCGTAGATTGCCCTTTATTTGCATAATTTGCTTTGTAAATCAATACTTTTGTTTCAATTTGAACAAAAAGTAAAAATAATCAGTCGATGCAAGAATAATGTAATACGATCCTCGATTCAATTAATTGTCTATAAAATCTTACATCGAAGACTTTTGCATGCTTTTTCGAACGAATGTGCAACTATGCGACTATAAGAGATCAAAGGAAGTCAGAGCGTCGGAAATCCATCATATCCGAATTACAATTTGATTGCAGCGGCCGTCTATATAGGGGAAAAAGGCAACAAAAATCCAAAAGAAAAGCCCTGCAGCAGAGAAGCACGCGTAAGCATATAGCGGGGTGAAAAAAAGAAATGAGATGTGAGAGCCCAAGCGAGAGGCTGTCTGGATGCGTAGAGTCGCACGCTGCGGTGATGCATCGTGCCTCCAGAGAGAGAATGTAAATTCCCCGCGCCGCCGAGAACCGTAATGACGTTAGACCGCGCGCCATTTTTCGCAAAAAGCAATCTCTCCCACGTTTTTGTTCTCCCTCGTGAAAAAATTTTTCACCTCGAGTTCCATCTCTCTCCCAATCTCACTTTCTTTGTTTCTCTATACTACTTTTCTCTTCCTTTTTCAATGTTTCGCGCAGCAGAGCTTGTCCCTCTTGGTCTGTACATGCGTCAAGTTTCCCCACGACACCTTTTTCCTCGTAAATAAAGAGGGGAATTGAGGCAGGAGAAACTGAGAGAGAAAAAGAGGAGAAGAGATAGTGGGAAATCTCGCTCAGGTACAACTTTCAACCTTTGCCCAACCTGCGGGTTAGTACTCGCTGTCACGGTTGATTTGGTTCATTTCTGCATGTGGAAGGTTTATGCACGCCAAAACATTTTTCCGTGCGTAGAATCATCAGTGAAACTATTTACAACTCCAGTATTCGGACTCATTTTGTATTTCAATGCAGAACATATTTATTTTAGTCATTTTAGGAAAGTGAAAAATGTACCGTACTCGTGTTCGCAAAATTGGATGAAAATCCGAGTGACGAAATTCGGCGTTGTTTTGAAAATGCCATTTCGCAAATTTTTAATTATTACAACTTTCTTTTATACACAACTTTATTTTGTGTATTTACAGATATTTCTTATTTTCGAGTTGTGTTCGATGTACCCTTTTTACATTCTTGTCAATTTTTTTACATTAAAAACAATATTTAGTTCATTATTTATATATTAAATTATTTCTAAAGACCATTGCAATATATTAATATAATTTTTTTTTATTTAAGAATACGTAGAATATTATAAATAATCTTACAATAAAATAATTGGAAAAAAATTTGACTCGAAAAAAAAATGACATCTTAGATTATCGTAAATTATATACGAGTTTATTTAATAAAATGATTTTAAAAAATTTTAAATTATAATTTGTTATTGATAATTTCAACATTAGAGTAATATCATTCAAGCGTATGTTTGTAAAATTTGAAATAAACAAACAAAGGATCTATGTGACGAAGTTTTGCAAACTCCTTCATCCGTTATTGTTTTAATCGAGTATTTATCTTCAATGGGATGTCGATTTAACCGATGATTCACTAGTTTTAATGGAATTTGTATCAAGTGGCTATAATCAATAATCATATGAACAGATTTAAGATAAGTTCACTTTATCAGGATAATGTCTGAGCCAATAATACAATTATTTATATTAGCCTATTTACAAGTTCTGTCTATTTCCATACATCATTATTTACTGATAGTTTCATTGAAATTATTTGTTATTCCAAAAAAGTTCTTAAAATTTCTGAAATCATACAAATAGATATTTATTAATTTACAGAATAATAATTAAATATATATTTTAAAAATTATGTATTTTACTTTAAGCGCGTTGCTATTTTAGAATACCAAGAGAAATAATGAATTCGTGTAATCCCTTTATATCCAAAAAAATGTTTTAAATAATAAGAATAAGTCATTGGATATAATTTTAATGTGAATGTTATTAAAGCCTTTTATACAATAGTAAATACATTTCAAATTCTGAATGTAAAATTAATCGTTTTTTTTTTAGTAAAATTGAAAACAAAGATTAAATATTTTAATAAATATTGCGAAAATTGAAAATTTCAAACGATCAAGTTTTTAGATATAAATTCTTTTATAATTGAAATTTTTTAGTTAAAAAATTTTTTTCTATATAGCCAGAGAAATATATATAAACTCAAATTATTCGTAAAAATAATAAATACATTCCACAAATAATTTCTTGTGAAACGAATTCCAGTTCATTAAATTAATTAAACTTTATATTGTACACAAATAGAAAGAAATGAATAAACCCAATCTCAACGTGACACAAATATTTTAATTTTTTTTAATTCTTTTTTACGATATTCATGTTTTTATAGAAACCTCTTTATTTATTAAGTCATTTGCTTTTAAAATGCTTAAAAATTATATCATATACTTTCGTGTTTGTAATGAACTCTTTTGTTCTAAGCATACTATTTTGTATAATTAATAATTTAGAATCATTCGTCATTTCTTGTACTTGTTACTTATATATAAAATTTTTTTTAAATCCTATCATTTTTCTAATTCAATAAGAACCTAAAATTAGTATCGATTTTAATAAAACAATTATTTTTCCTATTAAAAAGTTTCAAATTCACGAAATAATTTTTCTTCAGAGAGCTCATTTAATTATATTAATTGAATTGAATATAGAATTATTTGCTTGGTATTTTATGTTTCATACAATCGTAGTTATTATAAGTACGCTACATATATTCACACCATTAGGCACAAGCGGTGTATGATGTATATAATAAACCATTAAAATTCAGAGCTTGTGACGCATTTAATAGCAATTTTTATCATCATATTATTTATATATTATTATATTATTATTAGAAAAATCACCTTTTTATAAATAATATTTATATAGCAATAATTTTTAATTATTTACATAAAAATTTTATTTATAAAAGCTATTACAGTTATTCTTTTTATAAAAATATATTTTTTGAAGATATAGAAATAATACTATTATGTAGGTTTAATCGAGTCTTATACGAAAAATTTAAATTATATAAGTTTAAATTATATAATTTAATTTATAATAAATTTTCATATAAATATCACAACAAATATTTTACAAAGAATCAATTATATCCCAAAGTATTATATAATATTATATATATAATATTTTATAAAAATAATGCAGTATTGTATAATATATCGTGATAAATAACCATGAATTAAAGATAAATATTAGATCAGAAAGAAATTAAATTAATAAAATAATTATTGTTCTAATTTTAAATATTTGTAATTAGAAATCTTTTTTGAATTTATAAAATTCAATGAAAAAGATTTTATTTATTTTATATATTTACAGTTAATACCGTAACTCAGGTTTTTATTTTAATTACCTGCGCAATAGATTTTAATTTCATTATTTACAGTTTTATATTTTTAAGGATTTGAATTTTTTTCTTCGAAAACTCTCGAGCATTTCCGAGGGAAAATTAAAAAAACAACAATTTATAATTTTTTGAAACAGCTAATTGAATGTAACGATTGAAAAATATATCTGACTAAATATGGTAATTACTATTCAGATATGTCTACTAAATTCCTTTTTCACCGTTTCAGTTTCTGCGTATTATTTATGTAACATTTGTTTTGTCCGAATAAAAAAATCGTAACAGTTATGTTTGATGCAGAAGAAAATAAATTTAGAATTAATGCTGGAGGAATAGCATCTGATACAGTTCCAATTGGAACATCAAATGAGTTTCGTGCTTCAGTGTAATACCGCTTCTACCGTCATCTTGCAAACGTGCGTGCATGGGTATACATTCAGGTATACATATTAAAGTGGCACGGATATAATAGACTCAGCACTTGAACCATCTGATAGATACTAGATATCAGGTCTAGCACAACTGTTGTCGAGTGCGTTATAAAATGCATTCCTAAAGAAAGAGCAATTAAAAAAGATTGGTTGATGATTTATTGCGCTAGAGATAACCTATATTTATTTACTTATTACCTAATCCTTTTCATAAATTTCTACGTATATGTGCGTGCTTATAAAAACTCCATGTTGAATTTATAAGCTTAAACCAGTGGTTAAAAGAGAATGTTTGCACTGTATTTTTATGCATCGTAATTAATAAAAAATTAATTTCCTTCAGTTTTGAACGAGTAAATTTTGAATATTTTTTAATTAAAAAATTAGTTAATTCGCATATTATAAAATATTCTTTTTCGTATATTATTCATCTCCATTTCTTTCATTCTCTCTCTCTCTCTTCCGTTATACTTCTTTTAAAATACTAAACAATAACACCAAATAATTGACCTTATTTTTTAGAAATCTTGAGCTTCGCGCTTAAATTTTTTTTATAATTTTTAGTTTATACTTAAATAATAATTTTAAAAAATGTAAGAATGTTTATTTCTACTTTATCTAATGAAATGTTGTGTATTCAATTAATATTTTGTAAAACTTTATTACTTATTTTACTTTGTACGAACTATACACCATAAGAAAGATTTTATCCCTAAAACTAGAGTTTTGTTCTAAAACTTAAATATTTAAAACCTAAAATATTATAAAAAAGATATCTTAAAAATATTTAAAAAGGAAATATATTTTCTTCAGTGTTCGCAATAAAAAAGCATAACTACTACTTTTAAGCTTAAGTAAATAAACCGCGCATATAAATTTATGTATATATGTGTACTTATGCTAAGTCTAATTAATAAACATTACAGTTGTTACACCAATATAAATACCTTGTATTTAACAATAAAAACTTAAAGAATATTAAAATTTTAACTTTTTAATATAAAATATAAATAATAAAAAAAGTTCTTGATATCATATTTTTTATTTTTTATGCGCTGTATTATAAAACCTTACCATACTCGGTAAAATAATGGTAAATATATAAAGTTGGATACTTTTAAAAAAACTGCTCAAAAATTTATTAATTATGAACTTGTACAACTTCTTACACTTTACTTTATTTTATTTACTTTATTTTACAAAAAAAATGCAATACATGAACAAAATGAACAAAATTCTGGGATGAAAATGTTTCACCATAAAAAATCAGCTCTTTGAACAATATTATATCTAAATATTTGATAAATTTGCAAGTAAAAACAATATTCTACTTACAATTTATGTGAATAATTGATAATACTGTATTTACTCATAAAATAAAAATATATATTTAGGAATGTTATAAAATTATGAACAATAAATATTTGTAAGATCAATTGAAAACTGACATAATTATGATTTAAAAATCTGTACATACTCAAAAAAATTTTTAGACTGAAATTAAGAACATGTAGCATCATTCTTTTTAAAGTTTTTTATTACGATTCAATTTATTTCTGATTCCTCCATCATAAAATCCTGTAAATTATTACTAAATAGTACATGGACTTTGAAATAATTAGATGGATTTTTCAAGAATAGTAAATGATTTTTCGGTACTTTAGAGTAAAAAAGTTGTATTGTAATTTGTACTACTTTGATATCTAATTCAAATCATTATGAAATAATAGTTCAATATGATGTAGTAAATAGGAGTATATATACTTTATTCTCTGTAGCCTTTTGATTAGTGAATTTTTGGATTTTCTGTAATTAATATTTCAATTTTTGACAAGATACTCGTTTTCTTTTATCACAATTTCGTCTGCTAGATTTCGTTTCTGTAATGTATCAGCAAACTTGATATTTTCATTATCAAAATAATTATGATATCGACTTGAAATTTTTGTTGTGAACGTGGAAACATTTCACGAACACCATCAATCTCCATTTTTTCTCTGCTACTTTCATGATTGAAAGGGCAATGAGGTTTATATTATTTCATTTTTACCTATATATCATTTCATTTTGTGTACATCTTGGAAGTTTCCTTTATACTTTTCCTCTTCAATAATCTTAACAGAAGGTGCTTATGATAGCTCATTTATCATTTTTCCGAATTTGTTGTGGATTATACCAGCATTCTATTGAACAGACAATGAATCTCTTTGCATATAAAAAGTGTTTATAAAATTATTACGCATAAAATTATTTAATAATTAAGCAACATTTGTTTAATGATAGCTGATTCCATAAAATTTTTTATAAAATTTTTACGATTTTCTCATATCGCTATGTAATTAAAAATAACATTAACGTATTATATGTATTTAATTAAACTAAGTTATTCATTTATAATTTTAAGGAAAATGTTTCTATAAACTATATTAAATATTATTTAAAATTCCAAGAAATAAAATGAAATTTGAAAAAATTACGTTAGTACTTGTTGCAATAGTCACATTTTCAAAAACTGCGAGTTGAAGTTTATACGAATAATTTTATTCTTCGTTGCATAGACTTCAATTATAAACCTCTAGGTTGTTCTTGACGAGAGACTTCTTAACCTATCATTTGCTGAATCAACTTTATCTTTTAATTTCATCGCGTCATTTCTTTTTCAAGATCATTAAAAACATTTTTTATAAGAATTTTACTATGTTTATAATTGATCACATATATAACTGATGTAGTACACTTAGAATAGTTTGAGGCTTTATACTAGCCATGAAAAACTTACAAACGAGTAAGTTATAATTAAGTAATCTAATAATTCTGAAATCGTGTTTTTACTCTTATAGAATTTTATGTACGACTGCAAGAAACTTAATTTAGTATATACAAATAATTTAGTATATACAAATTACAAAAATCAAATATAATAATTAATAAAGATATAAGAATAAAGAATATATCGTTAGTGCCTCAAATTATTTTACTCTATAGCTTTTGAAATCAAATTTTCATTAAAAAACCTTTTAATTTACGACAATTAGAATATTTTACATATTATTATTAAAATTTAGATGTACAAGTCGGTAAAAGGAATATAATAGTGTCCCTTGAAAGTCTTCTAAAAATTAAAACTCTGCGTGATAAATCCTCGGTTTATGACATTTTATGATAAAGGGGTGCGTTTAACTCTTCATATGCACTGCTTAAAAATGGCAATCTGTAAGTTAATCCCCGGAGGCAAAACACGAGGAAGAAGTGGATGGCTTCTCAGAACCACGTATACGTAATTATCGCAAGAAAAGCGCAAAAGTACCTTACATACCCTAACAAGAGTGCAAACTAAGTCTCGAGGCGTAGCAGACTGTCGTCGTCGCTGTCATTGTCGCACGCGTGCGATAGAAAGAGAAATACGTTGTGAAACGTTCTTAGTCGCACCGTAGCAACTATGCAGAGTTGCAGACTAAGCTCTAATATAGACGGACTCGCGAGGACATACAAGCTGATGCTCGGCCTCCCGTAAATAATCGTGTCTACGGGAGAGAGGGAGAGAGAGAAGTCGTGCGAGCGATTTTGCGAAATTTTGCATCGTCGGCTCATTGGACTGTGAAAATTAAATCAGCGTGCGCCAGAGCCAAAGAATTACGTTTCTTACTTGGAAAAAAAAGAAAAATCCTTTCGCATTTCATATATACATCATAACGGCTCCGTAGAAGGATCTTGAATATAGTCGTGGGAGGTCGTGGAATTTAATTTCGCGAATTCGCTACTTCGTTAAAGAAAAATACATAAATTGGAGGGTCCAGAGGCGAAATATTAAATTACGCGATTTCAAAGTATTATTATGCCGCTTTGTTTCTTCGAGTGATCAGTTGAGGCTGGCGGATCTTCGCGGTAGGGATTTTGTTGATGATTTTCACGTACTTCCGCGTCCTCGATAGAGCGCCGAGGACATGTAAATCGTGCTCGTGCAGGGCCTTCCATCTCTTTACTCGGATTGTCCTTACGATTTTTTAGATCTTCGAAAATTCGAGAGCCGGAGGATTTACGATTTCAACACTGAAACGTAGAGATATTTTTAATATTAAAAACTTTTATTTTAAAATCTCATATTTTTTTAGAGAGCAGTAATTTATTGCCCCATACAACCACCCACACGCATGCACACACGCGCACACGTTCATACACACACACACACACACACACACACACACACACACACACATGTATGAACGCAAAATCTTGTAAATCTCTAGGTTTCTTATAAGTTTAATAAATGCGAAATTCTATGTTTGACCTTTATTTTATGTTTTATTGAGATAAAATATAGGGTCGCTCACAACTAAACTATATTAAATTCTTCTTTTATTCATTAAACAATGCAGCAATTTTGTTCCTTTGGAAAATTTTTTAATTTATATAAACAATAAGTTGATAGATAATTTAATTATTTTTTTAAAACAATGCCTTTTCTTCGGTATGATAGTCCAGTACTAATTTAATTTTCTTGAGTAATGTTACAACGATACAAAAAATATTATTAATATGAAGTAATGAATTCATAAAGGAATAGTAGAATTGTCTTAGAGAATAATTACCTTATTCTGAGATTTCTTGTAAGAAAGTTGAAAAATGAAAAAGCTCGCGAAAGCTGAATAAATTTTTCAAACTCTTACACATTAAAATTCAAATAGTATTAGTCTTCCAAAGATGTGCGTCTTCGAATTTTAAGAATTACCCGTTTAGACCGAAGACAACAGAGATTCGAACAATCTGTATTTTTTAAAAATTTTAAAGGACAAATTGAAGAAAATACAACGAAGGATATGAAATGAAGAGGAAGAAACAACAAGAAGTTTCCGAGATGCTGCCGAAATTATTTAATTAGTGAAATTCTACGAAATCATAAAAAACGAAAATTGAATTCCTATATTAATCGTTAAATTATAATAAAATATTTCGTTACTCGCAAGAATTATTAGAAATTATTAAACAATTGGTAGCATTGTGGTAATAAATTAATATATGGATAACAATATAACATTTAAAAGCTGTTACACGCTTATAAAAAATTGAATTCAAACGACATTTGCAGTTGAAAATATAAAAAGCTGCTTTACATAATTTTTTAAAATTACATCGAATAGTCCGTAAAACATGCCAACTGTCAAACTAATCTTATTCATAATCTACATAAGAATGCCCTAATGCAAATTAATGCTCTTAAAATATTACACCTATATTGATTTTCATTATCGACGGCGCAATTATTTTCCGTGCAAGAAATTAATTGAATAATAAGCAGCATTCCCGAGTGAACGGATAAAGATCTGTCGAAAAATAATCGATAGCAGTGGCTAAAGTCCAGAGCAATATAATAAATAACAGTAATTTTTCAGCGAAGCGCGAGGCTCATTAAGCAATAACTCGGTAAAGCTCGAGTAATTATAGTCACTACTGTCCCTCGAGGGATATAAAAGGCGATACGAAACAAGTCAATGAGTGTCCCAAGTACGGGAACCAAGTTGGAGTCGAGCCAATCGGAATCAGCGCCGACGAGTCAAAGACCCAGGAAGACACGCAGTCGATCGAAGTCTCGTTGAGTCTCTCTCGTGGCAGGACGCGATCGACTCTGGCCCGACCCCCGGCGCGCACACGTCGCTTTGATGGACAAGAGCTGCAGCCTCCGCCGACGCAGTCAACGACGTGCACGTATTGTACGCGGAAAGCTTTACACGAGCGCTAGAAGAGCCCACAGTGTGGATATCGATTCCTCTTGGCCGCGTATTCGCGTGCGTACCAAGTCGTCGAGAAGAGATAGAGAGATGAAGTTGGGCGACGGTTCATAAAAGAGATATCACGGGATACAAGCCTCGGATCACGAAGAGAGATATAGATAGCGGCGCTGGGGCCGGGGTATTGGATATGTGCGTTCACTTATGCACACGTACAAGCGCCTATGAATGCGTGTACCTCGCGAGCACCTTATTCCTCCTCTACATGCTCGACCCCCGCGAGACAGTCGTATGAGTCGACCCCTAGGTCGTTAAGTAAATGTACCCGACGGTGAAGAGTGTTCTCGTAAATCTCTCCAAGTACGTATTAAAATTCCTCCGGTGAAAATTCCAGCACATGCCTCTCCCTCCCTCTCTCTCTCTCTCTCTCTCTCTGTGCTCTTTGTCTTTTCCTTTCTCTCGCTTCTTTCGTCCTCGCTTTCCATCTCCTTCCGCCCGCTCGCACACATATATCCGTATGTACGTATTTACGTACGAGTGTGGATACGGAATTGCGTTTTTGCGGCAGATCGACTCTTCGACGAGGCGTGCGGTTGCAAGGTTCCCGAGGACGTGTACACGTTGACGAGACGACGAGACGATGCAACGACCAAACAGAACGAGTCAGCCAAAGTGGTTGAGTGTGGGTATTCATGAGCGAGAGCGTGTGCGCTTAGAAGTGAGGGTGCATAAGAAGCCTTTAAGTGATCGAGGGACTCTGGGATCATATCGCTACGTCGTCGCTTCGAAGATCTTGGTATCTGTAAGACATATTTCTTTGATACTTCTCGTCTTTCCCGTTCGTTTAACCATCGCAGAAATTAATAAAGAATCATTCTATTTTTCGATAGATGATTGAGTACTTCGATGCTTTATTGCAGAGATAAAATGCACCAGAGAAATAGAAAGTTGTAAAGAGAAAAGAGTTGGAAAGAAATAAATTAAAATTTAGAACTTGGATTCTAGTAATATTTGATAACGTTATTCCCCTTATAAATTATACGCAATTTAATAAAATAATAATATTGATAACACATACACGAAAATAGTTTAATATAATCGATGTTTTTCTCATAAATTCAGCAAATCCATTCTTGTATTTAGTTTATTAACACTTATAAAATTCTAATTTGTATACGATTGGTATTATTAAAAGACGCTTTCATTGCAAATGCTTTTTTCTGAATCCATTAAAACTTTTTTTTAATGGTTTTTTTTCAAATAATAAATGTACCAGATAATTCAAATAATTAATAAATTTTTTAAATAATGTAAAATATCATTAAGCACTTTACATTAAAATTAGACGAAATATTGTAGAATGAACTAGATACAAAAATTTTTAATTGTGATGCAGCAAATTAGCTATCATTCAAACTTTATAAAGAATATGTAGAAAAAAGGAAAAAAATTTTCGATTAAAAACAGTGAAAACGAGGTATAGATAATAGGGCGAGAAAGTTATTATTTTCAAAATAAGTGTATAGGAAATATTTAATGAACCGGTAATTAAATGGTTAGACAATAAACTTTACGAGATCTTGAAATTATAAGGGAGAGTTGGATTGAAAGTAGAGGGAGAGAAAGAGAGACAGCGAGAGCGTGGCAAAGACTAAAAAAAAAAAATTAAACGATGTTCGTTGCGCATGACCAATCGAGACTTTAAAAAATGGATACAGAAGCAACAATTGGAAAAGAGTTTTACTCGGATTAAAAGTTGTTCACTGAAGAGAATCAGTACTAGTTTTATTTCATACAATTACTGCTAGCTTTTATTAATAAGAAATAATGCTACGTGTGATATCGCGGTTAATTTAACGAGCATAATTTACATTTAAGAATATTAATAAACAATATGTATTAATTAACTTATTTTCAAATTCCCATAATATAATAAAAATTGAGTTATTAGAGATTTTATACTAAAATTTAATTTTGGAAATTTACTTTTTTTGTGTATTCTTTTAAAAAATTACGATATTTAATATTAAAAAAGTTTTTAAAAAAATTAATTCATTGTTAAATATGCGATAATTCAATTATCTCGAATAATTTTAAAATAAGTACAAAAATAAACAAATAAATATTTTTCTTTTATGTTTTAAAAACCTAATAAATGTACATAAATGTGGATCAACAAATTATGTTATAAATTTTTTATATTTTATTAATATTTAAATATAATAATTTTTATTAATATCATTAATATTAGTGTTTTTTTAGATATTTTTGAAACGATTTATTTTTCATTTAATCAATAAGTATTTATTAATGATATTTCAAATTTTACTATCTTTATTTCGAGTTTTCGTTATATAAATATTTAATTATCTTCAAAAATCTTCAAAAAACTATATAAAATAATATTACTTATGAATTCTGAAGAAAAATAGATGCTTAAGTTAATATGATATTTAAAAAATACGATATAAAGAAATTTTTTCTCGAAGGTGATACACGTTTTTATGTCAGTCTTGATTTGGAGTACAAAAATTAAAGGAAACAGATTCCCAGGAGAGACTTTAAACTGATTGAAAGCAACGAGAATGATGAAGAAAGGGTGAAATAATTAAATTTCGCAGGCACACAGTCACTGTCAAAGCTTTCGAGGAAAGTGAACCAGAGGAAGTTTAAAGCTTCATAAATTTAGGTAGATGATATTTATGAATATAAATCCATAATTAATAGCATTAAAATTGACAAAACAGATCTTTCTTATTTTTCGGGACACATATTTCTAGACGTTAATGTTTATCAAAGTTCTTGATACAAAATTATCTCTACAGTAAATAATATATAAACCATAAAATTTTCACAAAAATATTTTCAACCATTTAATTTTTATAATAAAAGTAATATCGTGGTAAAAAACCAATTAAATGACAATATCGGTTGAACGATATAATTAAATTTTTTTATGACTGAATATAAAAAGGCAGTTTTCCTGGAAAACATAGGACAGCTTTTCCCTTCGCTGTTGTTAGCACTAAAATCGCGTAAGAAGTATAATTGAAAAACATTGGGAAAAAATTGAAGGTAAAAATGGTCAAAAAACCACAAAAGACGGCGTACAAAACATAAAAAAGCTTGGGCTCTCGGACTGTAAAAAGTGAATTTTAATTCGTTAGAAGAAGGAGCGGAAAATCAAGCCATGGGGGAAAATATCCATCACTAGACAACTAAAAGTGAAGGCAGAAGTTGGGTCGGCCAACCCAGAAGGGCGAAACAGAATAAGAGCATCGTGGTGAAAGGTTGGGAAAGAGGAAAGCTGGAACGAGACGATACGAGACGAGAATATCGCATATCCATGATACTCGACCGAAAGGTCTGGCAGACCATGAAAATAGTAAGTTGAAAAAATTAGATACGAGGAACACGAGTCAGATATAAAGTAAAAGAAAGATTATTTAATGGAATCAGGATAAAAGTAGAAATCGCATATATATATATATATATATGTATGTATGTATATATGCATAAACAATTATGAAAATAATATTTTAGGTGAAGCAAGTCCCACTACAGCTTTACTTTACTCTACAAATTTTAAGTAGTCAATTTTTGCTTGCACCTTAAATAATATTTTAGTTTTATTATTATTACTATTATTCTTAATATTTCTTTTAAGTATTTTTATACACTACTTGAGAAGGATTTTCGATGTGTGTATTTTCTTTTTGTACTCCAGTTTTTCTGCTTATTCAGGACTTCACTTGCCATAAAAAGTAAAAGACCTTAACTCAAGTTCTAGGAAATTGTATCTGTTCTTGAAATAGAGTATAATTTATAGTCATATCATTGTAAATCACCTGGTGCTTAAGCTCTATTACCCAGGTAACTCTTGCTAACCTCGATCTGCTTGGACACTATTTTATCTTTCAGAGGCTTTTTTCGTTTACAAAGAAGACTTCAGCAGTCTGCTTCTTTTGTTGATTAAGTAAGTACACTAGCACAATACATTAGTTAGCGTATTCTATTGTCTATAATATATGTTCAGCTCTTATTCAATAAAAGTTATAAGGCAGATAGATAAGCAAAATTTTACTCAAATCCTTGATTTAATCGTTCCTTATAAAAATATAGATTTCCATAATTCCATGCTTACCAGATAACTAATAAGAAATTTGACTAAATTTATTTCATTTTTCGCTGTTTTAGTATCCTGAATATCAATTAAAAATTATTCAAAATATCGAATTATGGATTTATCTAGAACATTAATATCTAATCATTTCTATTCATATATTTAAACAATAAAAATATAATATAATATTATATTATTGGAAGGACATAATTTTCCAGAAAAAAATATACTTTGATAATTTTAAGATTATAATTGAATTTAAATAATATTTTTAAATACAGACGATCGCAAAAATTGCGTGAGTCGAAAATTGATACAAGTACAGAAAAAAATTATGACTTAAAAATATTTAAATCCAAGATGAACTTTTTTAGTAATGAAATTGATATATTATTTAATATTTGCACGATATATTAATTAGAATAACAAATTAAATGTCTGTTTGATCTAAAAAATGATGTTTTATAAAGCAAAGTAAGCTACAGTGCAAACGTGTGCTCGACGACATGATAAGAAATTGATTATATTTGTGAAAAAAAAACACATATTGATTTTTTATGTCTATATATGTAGGTATAAATTAATAATTTATTAAAATTTCCGCGTAATGTAATAATAATAGTTTACTTTTAATATAATAATATCTATTGCTTTAATGACGACTAGTGTCGCTTTTTTTAGAAAATATTCAACATGAATAAAGTAAGAACCTGAGAAAATGTATATTTATAAAAAAAAATTAAACCGACTTCCAATATTTAAAATAATTCTACCCTTCCTTAAATGAAATATTAAAAGTTTGAACTAACAGTGTAAAATTAATGATTTTATGATTTTGTTAGAATTTTATAAAAATTTTAATCCATATCCACATCAAATATCTAGATCCGTATTTAGTACTTTAATATATGTGTATATAAAGTTTACACAATAGTCATTCGCTATACATGGAAATCGATAGTAAATTGTTGAAATATGTAACATTAAAAACTATTCTATTACCATTTATTGAATGAACATTCATTTGATTAATAGTATAAATTTATATACACATCTTTTTGAGACCCCATAATCAATCAGAGAAATCGAATGACGCCACTGATGCATTCTGCACACTTACAAAGCTTAAGAAAGATTGAGGAAAATATTGAATTATAGAAAAAGGTAGAGAGTGAGAGAGAAATGTTTGGAAGTAGAATTTTGTGTTTTTTTAGCCCTCTTATTCGGTTGGCCAATTAGGGAAAAAAATAACTCGAGCTGAAGACATTTTTCTTATTTTAGGGGAGCGGTTAAAGAAAATTTTGGCAATCTTGTACACATTCTCCTTCTGAACACCAGTTTTATCCCTCCGAATTTGCGCTTCAAGGAACCGCAAGGTGGAAGGATTTACCTTTCCTCTCGCATATTCTCTTCGTTATTTTTATTTTTTCGGTGTTTGCCTCTCCTTCATTTGCCCCTTATTTTTTTTAGCTCATCTGTTTTTAAAACATAGGGAGAAAGTGATAGGAAGAAGTGGTTGAATCCGGGTCGAGGCATGGATTTTCTTGTTTCGTCGCCCATTGCTAGTGAAGAGTATGCAGACAAACATAACATATAACGTTCCTGCGGTGTTCCACTTGGTAATTATGTTGACCTTTTGTGAGCAAGTTTTGTCGTTTTTTCGTGATTTAGTTTTAATGAGAAATCGCTGAAGTTTGTTTCTCAAGTGAACAAGTTAAGTTGTTTCTCACATTTCTAGGAATGATACTAATTAAGTTCTTCTTTTTACTTTTTCACTGTTACAGTATTTATACGAAAACTCAAATAATTTAATAACTAACAATTTTTATGTTTTAGAAAATCAGATTTTCTTTATCGAATCATTTTCTATCCGAATTATATTTCAGTTTACGAAAAAATAATCACGCATTTACGTATTGGTAAATATATGAAATGTTCTTGATATAATAACATTTTGAATACATTCTTCAAACCTCGTTTTTATTGAGGGTTTTTTATTTCACGGTATTCTTCAATAAATAGCGATTTTTCAAAAATAACAAAAATAGGGGTAAAGCAGTCGTAAAAACTAGGTGCTTATATTAACTTTGGGTAAAACGTTTCATATACGATAAAAACTTCCAAGGCGAATTCGTGTATAAGTTCTCCTTTGTTACGAATTCATCACAAACCACAAGATTCTTACTCTGTGATCTATAGACTAATCAGTGTCGGTACCTTGATAAGTAATAATTAAATTTGAAGCTATTGAATCATAATTCGTTACTTCAAAGTTAAAAAATCTAAAAATACATTCTTCGGTTTATGATATAGTAATATACTAGCAAAGTCTATAATTTAACAAAATCTAAATAATCAGAGTTTAGGTGAAAATCAATCGAATATTACGAACATCAATATTAGAACAATGAGCATAATTATAATCGGATATATCATACGTAGATGTAATAGAATAAATTAGTCATCACTATATGTGCTTAGTTCATTCGAATGTGATAAATACGTCGCTATTAATATGTCCAGTTAATAATGCAATGGGAGCCGTAGTAGATAGAGTTTTAGAATAAATAATTTAGTCGCTCGAACACGCACATCCGCAACGAGGCTGCAGTTTCAATCAACTAACGCGCCTGAGCTATTCGCGCATGACCAGATCAAAGCGAAAGCCTCGTGTCTATTCGTTTCCCTCTCTTTTACACCCTCTCTCTCTTTCTCTCCCAATGTCCCGAAAATGTTGATGCACTTACACATGGATTAAAGGGTTACGCAAAATTATTCTGGAAAACCTAATAAATTCCGTGAACTTAGCGCGCCGGTGAAGTGTGATTGTGTTCGGACAAACGATGCGATGCTACGCAACATTGAGCTGCTGATTCTAACTGAGTCCACCCGCAAAGCCTCAGTAATTCCCGAAAATACACCGAAAAACATTATCGACGCGGGTTTTAATCCTTATAATGTTTGGTTTATACAAGAGGGATTATCAAATGTGGTCGAATTGAACACGAAGATACAAAAGAATATTTTGCTTTGTTGGCCTTTTCATTTTGTGTGTACTACGTGTTATTGAGTGGCCTAGATTTAATTTTCAAGAATCAAATGAAATTTTGAGATGATAATTTATTTATAAAGAAGAGCGCGATATGTATTTGACGAACTATAGATATTGAATTTGAATTTGATTCCGTTTGAACTGATAAGCCGACTGAATCTCTGGTGATATTTCGAATTTTTCTGTTATTGATATGAATTTTTCATAACGCGATTCGAAAGTCTGTGTATTATTTCAAATTGGAATAAGTAATAAAATTTCACAATATACGAATACATTTTTTTCTTTTTTTTAAAAATGAGTCTTATGTAATTAAAGCAATTAAAGTTGGCATCAAAATCTACGCAAAAATATTTAATGTGAAATAAAGCATTACTCTATATACAAATGCAATGATAAAAAATTATAATAATAGGTAAATAACGAAGATTAAAAAAATTTCATTAAAATGTTTTTATAACCGAATTTTAATTGAAATTATTTTTCACATTACGTACAGTGCTATAATGAAAACATTCGTTTAGAATCTATTAAAAGGTAAAAGGTAACATTTCATATATTACTAAACTCCTTGGTAATATTATAAAATAAACCAAGAGTGAAATCGTTTTATATGCGGAACATAGTTATACAAAAAATGTGTAATTTTTGAAAATATTTTTTAGCAACATGCATTACTAATAACAAAAGAATGCTATTGAAATTTTGCGTCTTTTTTCTCGTTTCAAAAATATTCTTTTTTCCATTGACTTTTTAGAAAAACTTTTTTAATATCGAAATAAGTTATAATGCTACTATATATAAGAAATGATATATATATATATATCACGTGTAGTCATAATCCGTATGTATTATTTTTTACTCTTTGACATTGTATTTTAAAATTTATTTAGTGTTCTTCCTTCTACTTTTATAAAGAATAAAAGATATTATCGTTGTTTGATCTTTTATATTTAATTATATTTATTATTTTAATAACGATATTACTAATGTAATTATTTCAGTTAATTTTCTTATATTTTATTGTATTTATATTTTTTCATATTTTTAAGTTACAATAATTTTTACATAAAATGGCATTTAGTTTATGTTACAATTTTCAAAATAAAGTTTTACTAGCTTTTTCAATGTGTAGTAAGCTTAGTACATGTTTTATGATTTAATGTTATATCTTTAATGTGTTTATTGCAAAATTTTATTTATTATTTTTAGTTATAACAATAAAGACAATTAAATAATAGTTTACAGAATAGTCCAAAATTGCGGTATATAATATTTTATTAACTCTAAAAATAATTAAAAAAATGCTTCGTATTTTTTAACGATAATCATAATAATGATCAGTGCTTAAAAATACTCTTTAAAAATATGTATATATATATTATTAGTCATTTTTATTAGAATATTAATTATAATTTTTTTTTTAAATTTTAATTTTTACGTTAAATTTAATATAATATTTCTTGTTACAATTAAAAAAATTATTTCTTCCTTTATAAAGTAAAATTTTTTTGCGTTTTAGGAATTATTTATATCCAATATTACTTTACATGTATTTTCACACGAGCGTACGCGTATATGTATATTTGTTTCGGAATAAATACCTATAATAAATTCATAAATACGAATAAATATATTAAAAATGAAATAAAACTTATATTCACAGGAAACCATTAATTTTGCATTAATGTTTTCGAAATAGTTAAATTTAATTTTTAAGGATTAATCAACATAAATATTTATATTCTGATAAATATTTAAATAGTAATTTCTTATTTACAGTCAATTTTAATTTTGTTAATTCTTAACATTATGTGTAAATATAGAAACAACTTTGCATTGTGTTAAGAGTTAAATTATTCAATTAATTTTTTCAGTGTAATTTAGATTTAACTTTAAATAAGTACAACTTAAGTTACATTTTTTTAATTTAACATTTATATAATAATTTTACTGTAGTCTAATGATTTTTTTCATTTACTTAATACTGCTTCATTTTGCTAAATCATTGAAAATTTTTCAGTTTAATTTTGTATTTTTCCTTTTGACTAACGAAAACTATACAGAAAAAAACTTGACTATGTAAAGTAAAAATAAAAGGTACAGCAAATTCGCAAGAGTAGAAAAATAAAAAATAATTGTAGATACATTCGATACAGACTAAAATAACAGAGTATACATTTAAATAGTAATAGGTATAGTTCTATAAAAATTTGAATACAGTTGAGGTAATTGAAAAATCTAACTGGTTCTTAATTTGAATAATATCAGTTTGTAAAATCTTTGATAAAAAATAATCAAACCATTTAGTATAGAATTAAATTGTAAAAATGAGACTTCATTATATTAGAAAATTTTTTAGTTCTATGTATTACATATGAAAAATGTACCATAATGTAAGTTGTAAAAGATTTAGAGAAATATTTTGCCTTTTCTTTAATACTTTTGATAATTATTATAATTTAAATTTGCTTAAATTTGATTAAATAATTAAAAATATGATTGTTCGTTAAAATTTTTACATTTTTTATATAATTTCAAGCGTTGGTAATTTCTATTTTGCTTTGAAAATGTAACGAAAAATTTATTGATATGTGACTTAGTGTAGTATAGTTAATTACAGTTTCAGTTGATAATACTATTAGAACTTATAAAAGTTTACTTTGAACTAATAAGTACTTTAGAAAAATAATTCTTTCTGCATTCTTAAAAATTACTAATACAATTATGACCAATTAAACTCATATTAATACAGAAAGTTATATGTTACTAAGAGATACAAAATAATTTGCAAATGCATTTAAGTATTATATATAATAAAACGCAATATTATTCGTAAAAAAATTTCTTTTTTCATTATTTACATAAGTTTACTATCGATATATTCAAAATAGAATTATATTTTATAAATTCAAGTCTTGGTTCGAATACTTTTTATTCAGTAAAAAAATTAAAAATAAAATTTATAATATTTAAATAAAAGACGTTAAATATTTAACTAAAATCAAATTTAAACTGAGTTTGAAATTCAAATAATTTTTTTTTCTACGAACGAATAAAAATTTTTCTAAATTTTTAACGTCTATCTATTTAAATTATTTTTAATTAAAGAAGAATATTTTATTTTTAAAATGTATTAATTTTTAAAATTTTATAGAAACGAGGAATATTTTAGTGTAATATGCGAAAAACAATTTAATAGCTTTTTCCATAAATACAACGTATAAATTTTAAATGGGATCTAAATTGTGAAAAATATATGGTGTAAAAATAATCCAGCATTACATTTTTGTTCAACTACCTATAAAAGTATGTGCAGATATTGAAGCTATTTTGAAAATTTGTAGAATGAAGTTGATATAAAAAAATGCATTTTACATAAATTTTATGCAACAACAATCGTTTAAATCTTTAAAAAGATTTTACTAAAAGTAAAATTTTTTTATCAACTCATTTAAAAGTTATTTATTATAAGCTTTTAATTTAATTATAAACAAAAAAGGTTGTTTTCGATTAGCACGTTTTAATCAATGGCAATTAATCAAATTATACGTTACTATATAATTTTCATATTATATTCTAACCAACGTTATTTTTTAAACATGAAAAATTTTACTAAAATAAATGAGATGAGATTTTAAATGAAGGTCCTTTTATTCACTCCAATTCATAGGAAAGTTATATTGTTATTTATTGACCATTGGTAAAAATATCAAATTACATTATAAAATATAAAATTACATTATTAGCAGAATATCAAAATTAATTTTCAAATTAATGTTGGGTTTGTATAGAGCTTTATTTAAAAAAGAAACGTAAAATATAAATAAGTTCGGCAGAGATGAAAGAACGTAATACAATCGTGCATCAAACTCACCAACGCAGTGCGATCCGTCGGTGATTGGCCAGGTTTTGGTGACTGGCACACAGCTAGAGCAGGTTACTCTTGTTCGTCGTTCTGCACTAGCCATTCTCTTTTTCACTTTCTCTCTCTTTCTCTCTTTCCCTTTTTTTATCACTCTCTCTTATCCATGCATGTGTATATTCATTACTGGCGCGGACACGATATTGCGGCGATGTCTTACGCGTACTTGCACTCAAATGTAATCCACGCACCTGCTCTTGTTTATATTTTTAAACAACTGTCAATTGGTCACGACAAGATAATCACATTATCCTACCGATTCTTAAACTGAGATAAAACTGAACAAACCGAACTAACAGTTGCTGCTGACGAAACCAACACGCACACTTATTCTTAGTAAATTAGCAGCTTTCGCAGTAAACCGCGTATGCGTGAACTCGCGAGCACGCGCCAAGATATGCTATTTAGAAGACTTGTTTCCGATGCACACTGTGATACTGAACGCACGTCTTCAACACAGAAGCGGCAGCGACCCCCGGCATCTCGCTCTCTCGCTCTCTCGCCAATTCTCCCACCACCGATACCTTTCCCGGAATCTCTCTCCCTCGTTCTTTCTCTTTCACTCTCTTTCTCTCTTTTTATCCGGCTATGGTTCGAGGGTAGGTGGAAAGCGCGAGAGAGCAGCAACGCGGTGCAGCATAGTCGTGCCGCCGTGCTAGAGGCTGATGGTGGGATCGAGTGCGGCGGCGGCGGTGGCGGCGGCGACCGGCGGCAGTCTCAGTGCGCAGGACCTGCTTAACTTCTACTGGAGCAAGAGAGCGAAACAGAGAGAGAGAGAGAGGAGAGAGAGAGAGAGAGCAAGCAAGCAAAAGACTAAATAAGGTACGAAAAACAAAAGATAGGTGCACTGATAGACAAAGGAAAAAAGAGAAAGAGAAGATCGAGACAAGAAGATAAGTCAAAAAGATGCACAGGTGAGCTCAGGCCGGAAAAACGAGATGGAGAACTGATCGTCACAATGGGATATAATCAAAAAGGTAGATACGAAAAATTATAACAAAAAATGTATTAAGAAATTGCGAAGTAAAATGTAAGGTCAAACTGCAAAAAATAGGGAAAAACGAATCAGGGTTTGAAATTTAAAGTAGGGGGCAAAAGCATAAACTCGTAAAAATTATAGAAGAAATTATATATATATATAGATATATATGTATGCGGTTATATTTAATTAGAGTTGAAAACTTGAAGTCGTATAAAGAATAATGATGAAAATTTATCTTTGTTAATAAAAAATCCTGCTGTAAGATATAAAGAGAGCGATTGATAAAGAATGCCAAGCAACTTCTTTGATACGACAAATAATGAAGCAAATACTTGATTGAAAACGAATACTTTATTTAAAAATATACAAAGTATGAGTGGAAAGAAAATAAGACAACTTGGAACTTAAGCTGGCTTGGAAAAATTAATACAATAGCAGAGTGGAAATAAATATAGAATAAAAGATGAATGGGATGAAGTACTAACTGAAGTAAGTGAGATAGATGGACAGTCAATATAATATGAAAGATGAACTACTAATGCCCGGGATCGCAGAAAAAAGACAAGGCAAGTGAAAAAAATTTGAAAAAATAAATTAAGTCCGGAATAAGAAGAAAATCTGTTGTAGACCATAAATTAACTAATTACATCACAAATTATACTGTTAATAAGATTAAAATAAATGAAAATGTATTCTTAATTAATTGGAATATTTATCGAGACAATTATTAAAGACTAGGTATCGATAAATCGACTGTAACTTTAAAAATAGTAAATATTTTGCAATAATTGTGAAAATTGTGAAAGAAATTAAAGGTGTAGAAACTTTATATGATAAAGACAGAAAGTGCAGATATCGGAGATCATATGATAGATAGAAATATGATAAATAAGATGCGCGTGCAAGATGAATAGAGATCGAGGAAAAAAGCAGGAAGAGGCACGAATAATTTGAACCTGCCCAAGCGAAACAAAGCTTGTCGTGAGAAAGTATTTATAATGTTAAAATAGTTGTGAGATTAAAGTTGATACAGATGTAGGGTAGATACGAGGCGAAAGTCAATTCAGTAGCAGAAACTGTAAAGTATATTTGTACTTACATTCACATAGGTCTGAGTGTATTTATTCTGTTACTACTTAAACTTGAGATAGACGGCGCACGTGCACGTATTGCTTATCAATGTTTCTCTTATTCCCGTTCGTTCAACCTGTTTGTACAATTTTCTAGGATTTGTATCCTTGAGTTTTTTCTCGCGAAAAGTACATTAGCGTGTATCGAAAGCTTAGATTCGCGAGATAGCGAGCATGAAATATCACGCTTGACTACGCTTAAACGCGTACCATAAAGTTCGCTCCAACTTTCCTGTTTCCAACTATTTTTGTTTTATATCTGCTGGGAGTCTTTACTCATATACATAAATTTTCGTGATTGCATATACGTCGGACGAAACTATTTATATATAAAGTCAAAAACATTTTTTTCTTGAATTTATTACGTATGCCACGGTTGTGTGTGCGTCCCGTACAGGTGATGATGCATACAAAGGAACACAACATGCATGTTTTTCGAAGTTGTTTGAAACTTAAGAAATAAACTATAGTAAACTCTACATGCGCTATTACGTTTTGGGTATACGCGTCGCATATCTTACGTAAATTTGCGGGAAGTTTATGTTTGTAGATATTTGTATTTATAAGTGTGCCAATGTGTTCGTAAGTGTGTGTTTATACGGAGTGCGAGATAGAAAGTTGGCAAAAGGGAGACTGAGGGACGGAATCCGTATGTACAGGTGATTAATCGGGTGTAAATGTACGACGTAGGACGAATTAGCGCTAGTGTAAGCTTAAATCCTTCCTCAAGCTCATCTGTACTTGTATACTGCCCTATTCTTGTGTACTTGCCTTTGTGGGTTTCACTCAGCTCCAACACCACATTATATTCTGCTACATTCTTTTCTTTCGCTCCTTATAATTCCCTCCTTTTTCACGACGCTTTTATTGACTATTATTTTGTATTGTTATTTATCCCTTTATCCACCGGTGCTGTTTTTCTTAATAATTAATTTTGCTTTTTTTATTCTTAGTCTTCTAAGCATCGTTACTATATACATATATATTATTTTTTCCGCGTAATTTTTATCTTCCTTCATTATTTCCTTGTTTTTTTCCAGCCGATTAGCCTTCTCGTCTCATCTTGATGGAGCTTGCTGTTATCAATTTATAAATAACCTTATATACATATTTATCAGTATATATTAAACGCTGCGTACTAAGTTCAGTAATAATAATACGTAAATTTTCAGTGTGAGTTTAATCAATAATATGTACGCGTCTGTAAATATACACGGAGTAGACGAATCAAGAGCACATAACACGTGCACGTGTCTCTATGTAAAGATTAGAAAAGTTGAAGTTGAAGTAGTCGCGGACAATGCCCATTTATAACTGTTTATAAACTATCTTTCTAATTTTCCTTGCTCTCGCTGTTTACTCGTCGTTTACGCCAATACTACGTTCCCAACGCCTCTCTTATCCCCTCCACCAGTCACGCTCCCGCTCGCCCCTCTTTCTCTTTCACCCACTATTTCTCACTTCCTCGCCCTCTCTTTCTCTTCCATCACTTCTCTTTGTATCCTCCTCGCGCCACCGAAGGGTCTTTCCTCTCTCTCTCTCTCTCTCTCTCTTCGTTTCTCTCGTTTATTTTGAATCCAGCCCGTTATGTATTAATGATGACGGATATCGTTACTGAAAACTCTACCAGAACCTACAACTCCGGTCTCTCTCCCTTCCTACACCTCTTTTTCTCTTCTATTCTAGGTACCGAGTTGCCTTTCATTGAGCTTAGAGGTACTCGGGGTATACTCACTTCTTGTTATCCTTACTGTTATCTCGGTCTTGTTTTCATATTCCCCTTTTATCTAGAAATGTCTAGGCACTCTGACTGTTTAACTTTTATCAGTAATGACGTTAATTTTACCAACTAATTAGTTCTACTTTAATTTGTTATGGATACATTAGTACTAGTTTAAATTTCTATTTCGATTCTCTTGTTTTTTTCTAAATTGTAAAAAGCGATCAATTTCGAGAAACCTTTTGCAATATAAATTTATTTATCCGAAGAATGAACAATAAAATTGAGTATTAATTTTCATTAAAATTAATAAGTATATTATGAAGTTTTTAAAGCTCGTAAATAGTACTGATGAAGCCGTCTATTAAAGAGACATATTTTGCTTACAAGTAGCAGTGTATTTGCAGTTTTACTGGCAAATTACCAGCTTACGGCAATATAATGCGTTTCCCTAATAGACTTTCATATTTAAGTTATTTAAAAATAGAGCCAAGTTTGACCTTCTGCTGTAGACCAATTTCTATTTATATCGAAATGAATACATCATTATTGTGAAATAACAATCGACACCTTCTTAAGGTAATTACTGAGTGGTTGTAGACAATTTTATCATTTGAATGTTGTTCATTTTATCGATGCACGAAATAATTAATAACGACATTTCGCATAATTTGAAAAACATCGTAGAAAATAAATATGCTCGGTGATCGAATGCGTCGTAAGAATTAATATTATCCATTGCAAATAATACCGTTCGTCCGAACATCTTGCGTAATTCAACGTCGTATTGTCGATCGATGTTTCGCTTTTGTTTCTCTTCCTTCACTTTTGCAGTGTATCTATCCCTTAGCTCTTACATCGCCGGCTTAGGTGCCCATGTGTACACGTACACTTGCGGTTGCGCTCGTCATGCGGCTTTACACCAGATATTTCGTAGCTTGCGTTGCCAGCTCTCCTTAACTCCGTCTGCCGCTAACTCTATCCCTGCCTCCAGGTTTCTCGAACAAGCGGGCGCTCCGACTTCCTACCATCCCTTACCGACTCGATAGAGATAGACGGATAGATTCGTAGAGAGGGAGGAGAAGGAAGGACGGGAGGAGAGACAAATGATGCTCGAAGGGGATCGTAATTACGAGAATTGAGTACCATTAAGGTCTAAGATACTGAATTTTCCATTGCTGATGAGGGAAAATGCGAAAGCGTGTATAGCTGGCGAAAGTAGAGGGGAGAATGCAGAGTGAATTGAACTGGTTACGGAAAATTTTAAGGGACTGGTGAAAAGTGTCGACAGTAGGTGATTGAATTAATGTCAAGAATAAGCGTATGGAAGAATTTTATTTAAGATGCATACGAATGATGTGACGCCTTCTTAAGAGAATAATTCTTTATCAGAATTTAGAATTATTCTTTATTATATAACAAGCAAAGCCTTGCTTTATTTTACTTCGATTGCTCCTTATGTATTATAAAATTATTTAAAATTCTTTGCTAACATTAAAAAGTGTACATTTTTAACACGAAGACGTAAAAATGCGTAATTTCAAGCGATGAACGAAGACAGCGATAATAATCTATTATTGTCAGTAATGTATAAATTTGTTAAATTAATAGGCTCGTAATATTAATATACTGAAATCAAAACAGTTTTGGTTTAAATCATTATTTTCAAACTTTATTTTATGCGTCAGATCAAGTTTTAGTACAGGCATTTAAATGGATATATGATTAATGTCAACATATAGCTCTCCAACATTTAAAATCGCATTTATATTGGAAATGTGACGTGGTAAACTATTTCTAGGTCCAGATTTGAATTTAATCTATCTAACTTTAGTAGAAAAGACACGTCATAATCTCTGCACAAAAAATTCAAATTTCGTCGGACTGTGATAATAGTATGGCAGAATACGTAATCGAAACGATAAAAGTCGACTGTAAAGGCTTTCGTGCGGATGATGGTCCCATTAAAATGGGTGTTCAAATTGTAAGAGCTATCACATGTTTGAGAATGCCGTAAAAAAGTATTTTGAATTGTGAGAGTCACTACGTCAGTGGAGCTCATATAAAAAAACGCTTTTCAAATCAAAATATTTTTTACACGAATAGTACTTCCATAAAATTTTCGTTGATCATGACAATATTTATAGAATTAAGGCTATTTCTAAATGCATTGTTTTATATAATAGACCTTTTTGTACGAAATTCAATTTACAAAATCGTACTCATAAAAATAGTATAAAAGGTATAAAAGTCAATTAATATAATTTATTATTATTCACTAGATATTTTAAGTAAAAAAATCTGTCTTACAAAACAGCTTGAGGGAAAGTTATTAATTTGTGATAAAAAAAACTTTAAGCAGAGTAATTTTAAATTGATTATAAGTGAGGTTAATTAATCCAAAGAATTAATAGATTTTTCATTTTATCTCTAAATCATTTTTAAATAAGATATGCGCTTTACTCAAAATTTATAAAAATTTAGTGTCTAATTTGTTAATCTGAATACTTATAATTATGTCTTATATATTTAATTCTAATTTTTATTTTTATTATCAGATTCTCTTTATATTATCGGATTCGTCGATTAAGTGAATATTTTATTTTAAACATTTAATTCTAGTGATTTAAAATATTACTTTTACATAAATAATTTAAGTTAATAAAAAAAATAATTAATTTCAATATATAAAATAATTAATTTAAATATTTATGCACATATAAATCTTCGCATGTAGCCTATTGAATAAAAATTCAGTTACCAACTTAATATTTATAGCTTTGAAAATTAATAATTTTTTAAGTTACGGCTTAAGAACTTGCGAAAATTAATTTTTATATCAAAATAGATATTATTAATAAAGATACAAGAAAAAATATAATTGGATCATAAACATTCTGGCACAAATGATATTCTCGTAAAAAAGATACCTCATATTTTAATCGTTATCTTTTAGTAAAGCTTTTATAAACATGGCTTCCAATGTAATAAAATTCTCAGTCTGACAATAACTTGAGGAAAATTTATATTGGTTCTAGCAAATTTTACACCACGAGGTATTTCAAATATTTAAAATGCAAATTGAATGTAAATATTACAGTAAACTAAGTAATGAACATTCGCAGTTATTAAAATTTACGTAATACAATAACACTATTTGAACAGTAGAATTTGATCGAATAATAATGTAAATCTATTCATAAATTATAAATATTTAACAATGTTTATTACTAATAATTAAATCATAGTAAAAATTCGAAATATGCTCAATTTAACATTATTTATAATCAATATAAGATAATATTACTATTATATTAATATAGTATAAATTTTAATAAATGACCATTATTTTTTAATAAAAAACTATTGAATTATAAAAATCTAGTTTGTTTTCAATGTTGTAGAAAATTTATTTTTATCAAATTGTGGTTACACTAAAGAATTAATTAAATTAAATTATACTCTAATATACATTTTTAAATTAAAATTACTTTTTGAAAAACTTCTTGAAACACGTTTATAGATGCTGCAGAACAGCACTTTTATGTGTCTTAATTTATGTGATTAATTGTAAGCTGTTAAGTACACATGACGAATAGAGAAAGTTTGCGACTCATTGCTAATCGAATACAGTATTATTTGATTGATCACTTTATCGGCGCATTTTTTAACTTCTATACATACGAAGCTTTCAATAAGTAATATTTTACTTATCCTACTTTTATATCATAAATAAATAACGAATAAAATGATGAAATATATTCTAAAATAGTTATTGAATTTTAAAGTACAAATATTGTCATAAATTTGTACAAAAACGAAAAATAAAATGTAAAATAAAATTTTTCAGATATATAAAAGAATTCTTGTGAAAATATAATATACCTTTTCAGTAAATTTTTAATTTATATTTAATTAAAAAATTTCTCATCGTAGAAAAAATACCAGCTTTGTTACGTTTTACATAATTAGCTGTATTACTTCTAAGCAGTAAGTTTTTAATTACTTTAAAATTTGTAATCGACGACATTTACAAAAAGATTTTATGGTAATTTTTAAATGTTTTATATATATATATATGCATGTATGTATGCATGTGTGCGTGTATGTATGTATGCATGTATGAATTGTTCTTAAATAAATTTTATTCATTGCCCTATTTGGTAATTATACAACGCTTGTCTTATCATTGATAATAAGTAAAACTTGTATTTAAAAATAAAACGTTATAACTGTACTATTAGAAAATCGAAGATATCAAGTTGTTCAGTTATGGAAACTGAAAGAAAATGTCCATGGTAATCAATTTCATTAGGAAACTGAGTATAAAATAAATAGTAAAATAACCAGGAAGTCAAACATTTATTTATGTTTCACATCTAGACACCAGATGAAAAATATGTATCTTTCAAATCGGTAAAAACTTAGTGAAATCCTTAGTAGTACGTTTTATACATACCGAAAGATCGAAAATAAACTTTCTCGAGTCCTCTTCAACTTCAACTCCAGCGTAGTGCGGCTCACCGTTCCTTTAACTTTTGATTCCGCGACGACTCGAAATAAGATCGAATCCATCTAGGCGTACAATTTCTCCACTTTACCCGCAAAACCCGAAAGTAACCAAACAGAGACTAAGGAAAAATAGAGCGAGCGAGCAAGCGAGAGAGAGAGAGAGAGAGTAAGTAAGTAAACGACTCAAAGAGCAAAGTGAGAAAGAGCAAGAGATAGAAGAAATCTAGCCTCGAGTTTAAGAAAGAGAAAATTCCCTCAAAAGCACTTCGTCGTATACGATGAAGACGACGTCCTGTTAGAAAGTTTCAGCGGGGCCATCCAGAACAGAAGCTTGTCCATCTAATTGGGTGAGTTTGGCATCGCGCGATGGTTAAGCCACTGCAACTATTCTCTAAAATTTTCGTACGCGTACGGAACGACCCAACGAGTAGTGTGAGTCAAGATGTGGCCAGGCACAGTCAGGCTCCTGCGCATTTTCTTCTTAACTTGCTGAAAGGTAGATTTGGCACCCAAGCCACAAGTAAATGACTCTACGAGCTTCCAAGAGAGGGAGGGAATGAGAAAAGGACAGGATGTACAAGGGCGGAGATCGTTAGATCAAACGATCGAAGGATTCAAAGAACGTGTTACGTTCATGGATATAAACGGACCTAAGTAGTACGAGTGGACCTGCAGTAGGATGAATGAAACCACTCCTACCTGAAGAGTAACCACGCAACCAGCTGGACTATCATTTAGCTTGCTTGGTGCTGTCCAGGAGAAACAAGACTAGAGAAGTTCAATTCGACCCGATCCCGGTCGAATCGGACTTGCGGAATAATGAAAATGCAGCTTTCTTGAGTACTCTTAGTATTTCTCGAGAAGAGATTAGATGGAGGTAGAGATTTTGATTATTTCTTATTCTTGAAAATGGATTCGAAAGATTATGTTCTTTTTCGCTTTCGGAAATTTTTAGTTTTTATTACATTTTGTTTGTATTTTTCAAAACTTATTCTGCTGCATTCAAAAAAAGAAAGGAGAAAATATCGAAGAAAAAATATTTGAGAAGAAACTGTAAAAATATATTTTTATATTCTAGGATATTTTTTAATGCGACTTACAAGTTTATATTATAGTTTATTGGAGTAAAATTTTATTTTTTAATTCAAAAATTCTCCATTGAAATTACGCGAATTTTGATCACATTTAAATAAAAATTTATTCAAGAATCCTTATTCAGTTTTGTACGAATATAAGGTTAAGAATAATATAAAAAAAGAATTTAAAATATTTATGGACTTTTTGATTTAACGTAGTTCATTAAATAATATTTTATTTCAACAGTGAAGATTAATAGCAAGTTTCCGATTTCAAGAATAATTTTTGAAATACTAGTAAAACGCTAAATATGCGCTATAAAAATAAGAAACAAATTAATTAAAAATATAAGCAATAAAATTTATTTTATTTTCAAATTTATCAAATATAGAATGTTTCATTTAATAATCGTCGCAAAAGTTTTTTAACATCTGCAATGGTAAGTTTGTATTGTTAGTTTATTAAATTAAAAAAGTAAAAGAAAAAGAAAACCACCTTTTCCGAACGTAATAACGTTCAGTCATGGCAATAAATTCGAATTCAAAAGAAGTATGCAAAATTACGCAATCGCCTGCAACTTGTTAAAAGGAAGGATGATATGTACTGATATAAAAGTCGAAAAAGGTCGGGGAAAAGCAAATTTGAAAAAGTACTTTGAGGAAATAAAAACCAGAATACAGACACAACGAGAAAGCATCTATGAACAAGCCATAAACGCGTGTAAGGGCTAAAGATAAATGCTTGATAGTAAGATTGACATGTAAAAAATACGCCAAGTAGCTGTGTCGTTTTGATTTGTATAGAAAGTAGGGATGATACCGTCACGAGGATAAATATTAGAAGCGATAGCAACAAAAAGTTGAATGGCTTTGAGAGAAAGACGAAATGGAAGATGAAGAAAGAGAAGACTGGATGTTATTGTGATGTAAAGAATAGAGGAAAAAAAGGAAATTGAGAAGCAGGTAGAAGACAAGAGATAAGCCCAGCAGCGTAGAGTTTGGAGGCCCCCCAGGCTAAGACGACTTTTCTCTGCTCATCGAAATTAAGTTTGTTTTGAAACGTGCAGCGCACTTAAGTTAAAATATGCTAAAATAATGCTACACGAGTTAACGTAACTTATAAAACGATATAAGTATTGAATATTTACATATATAAACTAATATTAGATAGCTACTTTTCATACTTCAACTCCAAGTTATACTTTGTTTCTTATCGTCTTTAACCTGAAAAGATGAAGAATCATCTTTAAATAAAATAAAAGTGAGTTAATCATCGGCAAGAGTAAAACTTTCGCTTAATAATAGTTGATTTTAATTTTAAATAAAATCGTTTGAATAATTTTTTACCGGTATGTAGTGAAAATTACATTTATTAATTCTCTAATAGTTGTCCATGTAACTAATAACTTTAGGCACTCGTTTGAAGCGAACAGAAATTTTATCAAATTATATTCGTTTCTTATGAATATCAATGAATTTTCTTAGAGACTAAATTATAAAAGGTAAAAAAGGAAATGTATTTATTATATGAAAAGAAATGGCATGCTATCGGGTATTACAAAGTTTTTGTCAGACTGCTGGGATTTGCATAAGCCTGAGCTGTAATGATATATAATATCAAAAGCAGAGCAATTTCAGTACCGTTTATAGAAACGATTTATCCTTCACCTCTAATACTTTATGAAGTTTTAAATTATCATCTTGAAAATTAATAAGTAGCTGGCATTGTATTGTTAATCTAGAATTTTAAGAACAACTACGAAGTTGTTTAAGAACAACTAAAAGTTGCCGAAAATTTAAACGTTATATAAAATTAGATAATTAATGGTCAATTAATAAATTAAGCTGATATTTCTACATAATTTTAATACAATAAAAATTATACTTTCTATATAATTTCTGTATGATTTTATAAATTATATACAAAAAACAGTATAAATATATGAAAGAAAAATATTTATTAAAAAATTTTGCTCAGAAAATTTATCAACAGAAATTTATAAAAACTTAACAATAGTAAACTTTAATAGTTATGTATTAATTTTAACAGCTTTTTTAGTACCCAGTACTTAATTTCTAGAATTTTTTGCATATTTTTAATTCAAATGATCAATTAATTTTATTAAATTGCAAACTTTATTCGTAGATATTATATTGATTAAAAACAACTTTTTTTAATAGACATTGTATTGATATGGTTATTTTAATTGTATAAAATTGCAAATTTTAATCAAATATATGTTTTAGTAAATATCAATATTGATCCTAAAAATTGTAAATTTAATAATTTTTTAAAAATAAAATATTTCTAAAATTTATACGTAAATATTTTTAAAGTAATTTGCAAATTGAATTATTTTTCTCTTTTAGTTAGGGTCTGTTATAAATAAAGGACAGACAAAACGTGTATCATAATTTTTTGCCGTGCTTATAATTGAATCATAGAAGTAACATGTCATATTAAGCTCTTTAAGTAATTCAGTTTGAACAAACTAAACAAACAGCAAAAGACAAGTAGAAATGAGAGCGGAATGAGCAAGCGTGCAACGAAGATAAAGAAAAGACGGTTCAGTTACACAATGAAAAAACAAAAGTGAGAAAAAAGGACAGAGTAGAATTTTAAGGATAACGCAGGGATGTTAAAGTAGCGCAGAGGCAAGTTTTCACAGTCGCATAGCTTTGAGTCCGCAGCTTCGAAATGGATTTTCCAAAAGAAGCAAGAAAAGTTATTCGTTCGTTTCAAGACTCGCTCGTACTATTTTTTTTCTATTTCTCCTTTAGTTTTTTTCCTCCATTTTCCTCTCTCTCTCTCTCTCTCTCTCTACCTCCCTGTCTGTATATAAATGCATATAAAGTATAGAGACAGCTATATATATATTTATCCGTCTCTCTTCTCTTGTACAAGTCCTTTCAAAAGCAGATACCTGTCAACTAGAGAAGGAACGCCCATCTCGATTTTTCTTTTCTTTTTCCTTTTCCTTCTACCGACGATTTTGCAAGCAAGGAGAAAGTAAGCAGCACGTGCTTGCGCGTATCTAAACGGTGCTTTCGTGAAAAGTGGAAGAGATTCTTTAAATTCCTACGCATCACTTCGCTCTTTCGTACCCAGTCAAATGTTTTTCTGTCTCTAGTACTGCTGCTCTTCGTTTTCTGTTCTTCTCGTTTATTTTGCTTCTTTTTAGATTATCTTATTTTGTATGCTTATTCTTCAGATCAATTTATTTATTTACATAACTTAGAACAAATGAGGAATTATATTTGCTTACGCAAGGATTGAAATCACCGATATATTGAAAGGATCTTCTTCAATGTACGGATTATTTTACAAATAGAAAATTCGTGAATTATATTATATCTTAAATTACAAATTATATGAAAAATAAGAAAATAATTTTTCAATCCCAAAAAGGAAAGAATAATCTAAAACAAATCATTGATAGCTATAACTTTAGAAATCTAAAAATCTGTAGATTTACTATATTTAATGTTTGTACAAGATATTTTATGAAATTTAATTTATTTCTAATTTAACAATCTGAAGGATTTACATTTGTGTTTTTCAATTATAAAAAATAATTTAAAATAATAAATTATTAATTTAAGTTTAATGATATATAAAATGTATTGTAAGTTACTATACAGTGATAAACGATTAAAATGTTTTAATTAAAAATTCGACGTTTTAAAACTCGGATATTTTATGTTATATTAATGTTTTATTCAATTTAATAATAATATACACATAATTTAATTAAATAAAATAAGAGTTTTATGCAAAAATATACGTTTTCTTTTAAAAATATTTTTTTAAATAAATATTTAAAATCAATTTATATCAATTTATATAATGATAATAGAAAGAATTTTAATTATAATAAATTATACAAAAATTATTTGTAATAAATTATGTATGAAAGATAATATATTTCATAATGTTTTAGTGGAAAATTCAACAACTTAAGAAGTCATTGCTTACTTCTTGATAGAATATATGTCATAATTTCATACAGCTTCAAAGAGTTCCAGTCATAAATGTAATGCTTTTTTTATTTTCCATAAAAATTTTTGTCTAATATCTAGAAAATAATATTTTAAAATAAATTCATAAATATATATTTTTCACCTTACGACATAATACATTAACTTGTCAATAATTTTTTTAATGCTATAGATCACGAATGTAAAACTTTAAATCACTTTAATAATAAATATTTTTTATTCAAGATTTAATATTAATGATGTAAGCTATCTTAAAGGCCATTTCAAATGCAATATATTAATCAAGAAAGCTTGAAACGGTTTACCTGATTCACTGATATCTTCATCGATCGAACGTAAATTCAATAGTCGTATCCAATGAATGTACATACATATATGACATTTTTACTTTATTTACTTTACTCGTGTAGTACGGAATTAATTATACCATAGATATGTTTTAATTTTAAAAGTTATTGTAAAAAATTTTTATATCTAATGATGTATGTATTTAAAATTAAGCTGTGTATTGAATTCATTAATAAATTTTTAAAAACACGATCAGTGTAAATACAAATTTCCAAACTTATGAAAAATTAAGAATTAAATCAATTTCTAATCAAATTTATTAATTTTAAACGAACAAAATAAATAATTAATCCTTTTTATTTAAAGTTTTTTTTAAATTTAGATTTTTATTTAATATTTAATTCTCTGATTGTAACATAGCAGTTTTATCTCGATTTTTAATAATATAAACCAAATATTTAATAATTCTTTGTTTTAATTAACATATGATAGTTAAGGGTTTACTGTAATATTTATCTTCTAGAAATTAAAATATTGTCTCAAAAATAAAAATTTAAAAAATCTAAAATCGATCCCATTTTACATAATGATTAAATGATAAATTATAATAATTTGTAACGCTATAATTAAACTTATTTTTTTTTATATTTACTATCAAAATTAATGTATTTAATTTTATCAAGTATTTTACAAATTAAAATTTATGTTTTAAGTATTATGAACTAATAAATATTTGAATATATGTTAATAGTAAATATATTTTTATACAGAATTAAAAATGAAATATCTAAAAAATTATTTATGACGATATATTTCACTATCAAAGTTACTTGAAGATTTTTATTTTATTAAAGAATATATATATTATTATACGAATAGATTTTTTTATAAATAAAACACATACATAAATTAAATTTGTATAAAAATACAATATCTCTAATAATAAATTATAAATGATCGTTTAGAAAAAAATGTTGTGTATATATTTCAATTATTTGTAAAAATTGTTTATTTACAATGAAAATATAAGTTTGAACAAATTATTTATAAATATAGATGAATTAATCTATTATACGAAGATATATTAATATTATTTGTACAGGTTGTCTACTAGAAATGGGATTCCATTCCATTTAAACGAAAATGTTATACTTATTAGTTTGACTCAAAATCTATTTAAACTTACTAGATTAACTTACATCTTTAAGCTTAATATTATTTCTCTATATTTCTCTTCATCTTTTGAAAATCTGTAAGTTTCTAATTTTCTCTTTAAATTTTAACTTTTCTGTACTACTTTTTCCTATTTTACCTACGAAAATAATTTATCTTGACCTACTAATTTGATTATCCCACTACTTTATTATCATGTTTTTAATTTTCGTTATTACCATTTTTATTAAAATTGAATTTGTCAATAAATAAATCTTTTTTCTTTTCTTTTTCAAGAACTTTTTATTTTCGTATAAACTTTTAAATGTAATTATGACTTTTTAAATTCTAATTAACTCTAATCTCTTTTTAATTATATGATAATATTAAAGGTTTTATTGATTTTGTGTAGAATTAAAAACCAGAATTTCTGTAATACGAACTGTTTATAATTTTTAGTTCGATTTAATTCCGATTTTTATTACTTATATAATTTTTATGTTTTTATACTGTCTGTGATTTTCGAAGTATATTTCTGAACTGGATTATTTGAAGAACATAAAATAATTAAAATAAAAACATTATTACTTAAACTGGAATTTTTTCATTACATTAATTCTACAAAGCATTCAATTTCTCGAGTACTAAATTCGAAAAATATTGAATATATGTTTTTCAATAAATGTAATATATTTTTAAAATAAGATACTTTTAAAAATAGAATTTTCATATTTTTTGATTATCAAATAAAGCAATATTTTAACTTATTGACGATGTAGTTATGGTTAAAAATAGAATTGAAAATATTTTATTATAATGTATGCATTAATGCTGCAAAATTGACGGTGTTAATTAACATATCAAATAAAGAGTAACCATGATTTTTTTTTAATTAAAATTTTCTTAAATTAAAAATTTGAAGATATCCCAGATATATAATAAAAGTTTGTGCTAAAAAATAAAATAAAAATACTTTGATTTTACTTGAAATTTGAATTCTGCATTAAATTCATTCGAATTAAAATAATTTCCATACATTTTTTGAATATTTTTCATCTTAATGAATATTTTCAAAGTATGTTGTTATTTCGATGTTATATATAATATGTAACATCGAAATATATATATATATATATATATATGTATATAATATATTATATATTATAAAGAAAAGTGTATTATTGAAATGAAAAACTAATTTTGTAATTTATAATTTAAAACATGAAAGCAATTCTTTAAAAAAAAAAATAAATAAAAGATTTTAAAAGATACAATTTTTAAGTCAAGACAAAAAATGAAAGTTTATAATTTAATTTTATAGCTACACTCTCTTATAAATTATTTAAGGCGAAAATTTTGTCGTGGAAGATACTCATCAAATGTAACACTTAATGTGTCATTTATTATGGATTTAATGAGAATTACATATTCTTATTTGGTTCTAGTACTTTAGAAAGCTCAAAAAATTATAAAATGTATTATATTTTCTTTTTTCTCTTTACCCTAATATATTTATTTTTCTATTTTAAAATATAATCAAAAGTTCAACCTATATATTTTCTAATCGCTATATTTACTATTTGAACTTAATTGAACATTCTAAGCATTAGATTAGGACAGACCAAATTTTAATCAACTACTTAATTAATTATCAAAGGTCTTTAATTTAATTGTTGAAATTAAAAATTTATATTTTGCAAAGGCGGTCAAGGATAATCATTTCCTTCTTGAATTAAAGTAATAAATTATTATTTCACAAAACAATATTTATAATTATTGTGTCTTATTTATTTTAATAAATGTACAATAAATTATCATCAGTACTAATAATTTTGATCGAGTAAGAGAATTCAATTTTATTTTATGAGATCACTTTAAAAAGTATTCTAAAAAAGTAGAATAGATAGCAAATTTTTTTTATTCTATAAAAAATGTTTTCAATTATTACTATATTTATTTTCATGTAAATCAAGAATATTATTATTAGTAACAGTCTTCTTATAAAAATATCATAATTAAAATATTTACTTTTATTATATTTATATAGTTGAATTATAATTTTATGATTAAATAGTTTATTAATCATCTTTAGATATATTTAATATTTGCTTTACATGTAATTTAATCAGTTTCATTTCAAAATAAAAAAATTTAATACAGCTTTTTCATTTATAAAACTCTAGCTTTTATTTTATCATTTAAAAAGTTTAAATAATATTTAAATAATTCTATATTGTTTAAAGTTTCTTAAGTTTCTTGAATTCTTAAATAATAAATTTTCATTTATTAGCATAAGTTAATGATACGAATATATCCTTATTAACATTTACTGTCTGATACAGAATGAAATAATAAAAATACATAATTGATACTATTCAGAACTTTATTGTTAAATCAAATAATTCTATTTAGATGCTGAATAATAATTGTCGACTAATCTCAAGTGAAAATTGGAAGAGAAACTTAAATCGAATAAGAGTTACAATCTTGTTCAAATAAAAACTTATATAATAATCCCTAATCGTACATTGTTTGAAAATTCTTTATTAAACATATAATTTTTAATATAAACATACGAACAATTTTATGTACGTATGCATTATTTCTTAAACTATATACCATGAAATGTATCTCTTTTTATCAATAAGAGCTGCTATAAATTAATATACATGATCTATTATTTAGAGGAATGATTTAATTGTAATCATTATTCAGTATTAAATTCGATTCAAACGTAACATTAAACAATTACTTATAAATTAAAGTAGTACGCTATTTGAATATGAAGAAATTTCGGAAGGAGTGGCATGAGTTAAATCGAAATCCCTTATTAAATTAGAGATCTTTGAAAATTAATGATTAATGAAGTATTGAACATAAATTTTTAAAATTCATTTAAATAAATCTCAAAAGAAAAATATTTCACGTGCTGATAAAAAGTAACTTCAAACTAACTCAACAATATTTACTATTTGAAGTATTGTAACTTCAAAGTAACTTTGTAATTTTGTTAATATACTTTATAATTTTTATAACTAAAAATAATATAACCCCTTACTAAATATATAAAATAATCGATATGCGATATTTTATAAAGTCTATTTATTATAGAGACAGGAATATGCACAGAATTATTAAAACTTTCTAGATTATTCACATATCTTTTCCGCCAGACAATTGAAAAACATTAATATGAAGAATTCTCAAAAATATTAATTACAAATTAATATAAAAAGAAGTTATTGAATCTTAATTATTGATTTATAAAATTCTGTAGAGCTACAATTGTGTTTTAATTATTGATGCAGTGTTTCTCAAAGTTCATTGTTACCTTCCATCTAGTTTTCGAATATTTTTCAGCGTTTTAATTCTTACTGAAATGTATACCGAAATGTAAAAGCTCCTTACTTCGCATTTCTTTGTCTCTCCCTATACATGAATTTTGCGACTTGGAGTTGAAGCAAATTTCTCTCTAAATGACGTAAACTACAAAGAATCAGAGAAACCAAGACATGTTAATTTTCCGGTAGGCTGACTGTCTTTCTCTTTCATTCTTGTTCACGTTTTTGGATTTAATATATATATGCTCATAGCTTGCGAGTTATACTTGTAAGTCCTTGTACATAAATAGGTTGCGAATTTTTCAAGACTTTATTTCAGATTACAAGCCTCACGAATATTACACATGATGTCGCTCTTGTTTCTTTTCAATTCGTTTTGATTTTCTTGCACGATCCAGTTAATTTTTTTCGTTTAATATCCCATTTTTTTCAAATTTTATAGCAGAGAAAATCGTACTTAAGTATTTTATAAAATTAAATGTTAGTTTAGAAACAAGAAATTGAAAATTATTAAAATGAAGTAGGGATCTTATGTATATTGAACTGACGTCTGTATGCTTTTTCTTTATTACTTATGCCATACTTTTTTCTTGTCCCATATAAAATTAATTTACAGTAAATCGAGACAATATTCATTTGATTTATTATCAATAGAAATTCAAATAACAAGTATTATTTAATAATTGTATGCTCACTGCAATGTGACCTTCACTTTTAATGTGAAAATACACATATCTTTGAAAATTATTAGAATGCAAGTGGGAAATTAATATATTTTTATTATTCAAATAGAAAGTACACGCTTCAAGTAAATAAATTACTTTTAAAAAAATAATTAATGAAATGCTATTGTGTCGGTACTTCAAATGATGATATGGCAAACCACAGGGAAATTGACAAATTGAGTATTATAATTGTAATGATATATAAATAATCGAGAAGCAAAGTATCCATGATAAAGTTATTGAACAACATCCCTTTTCAATTCTATGGAATCTGAATGTTGGTCTTAATGAGATAGGGGCTTCAAAGGTAGTCATGGACATGGTCGAGTTGGACCTAAATATTAAAGAACATTATAATGAGATTTGACCACTTGACAGTTTTATTCATCAATTAAAATATAGTGAATGAGACCATACGTTACAAATAAAAAATGATTACATATATGTAGTAGGCCTCAGAAAAGATATTTGATATAATAGATGTTTTGATATTTGAAATCATGGTATCTACTTATTAAGAATTCCATATTTCATTTTGCTTGCGTTCTGAATTACTGTAATATAAAAAATACATATAAGTTTCTTTTTTATAGCATTCCTGAAATATATAAATAGTTAATAACTTAAAAATATTTAATCAAAATTAATATTATATTAAAAAAAATTGACATCATAAAATATAACTTTTATATTTTGAAAATAAGGTATTAAAATTAAAAAATTATCAAATAATATAAACTATGTTTTAAGATCCATTCAAAAATAATATATTTTAAAATTTTGTTTAGAATTTAATCTTAATTTTACCAAATAATGAGTTATGTTTAATTTAATAACTGTAAATAATTTATTTTTTTATTCATGTAATCAAATCGAATTGTTAATTACTCGTACATGTTTAAATTTATAGATGGTATCTGAATAATAAATCTATTTTTAAAAATATAAATAATATATTTTTATCAAGTAATATTTATTTGTTGAAATAAATTTTCTTTTTCTAATTTTTTTAGTATCAACTTTTTTTATTTTATAATATTTAAAAAAAAATTTTAAAGTCAGGATCTAAAACATAATAATCTTAAATATATAAGATCTTATATGAATAGATGTGGTTGGAATGAAGCTTCAAATGGATTTCATCTATTCGATCATAACCGAACATCAGCATATTAAAATAGAATATCTTGTATGCTGATATCTAGCTTATGTCCAACTACTTGAAAGAAAGATGCATATCTGAATTTAAAACTTTTTCAAATAATATAAAGAAATAATCAAATATACGTTATATTAATATTTTATGACAAAATCAGTGCGTTAAAAATGACTTTTACATAAAAAGATAGATTAAATACAAATTTTATAAATTATGCTCGATTGATGTATATTATACATCTACATATGTGCATAAAAGATTTTATCAAATTTTCTCAAAGGCGAAATGCATAACCTAAATTTTCTTTTCATTCTATTTTTCCAAATATAAATAATAATAATAATAAAGATAAATCCCTCTACTCCATGATCAAGGATAAAATGATATCATTTTTATTTTATATAACAATTTAAATCTGTTACAGAAAATCTTTTACAAAGAATATATTTATATCTATTTTTCAAGAAAATTTATTAAAAAGCAAAAAATTTAAAGTGTAAAGTATATTTTTAAATTCTAAATTTTGTATTAGAACAAAAGTGTTATAAAAAATTTAAATTTCTTGAATTGTGAATAAACATTATTTTCTTAAATATTTACAGAATTCTTAATCAATAAATTAAGATATGGTGTGAAACATTTTATAACTAAAATAAAAAGTATATTTTAATATGTAATATGTAGACTCATCATAAGTTTTTAAAATAAATGTAATTTAAAGAATGTTATAAGATATAGTTTACGAAATCTAAAATTTAAGAAATATTTTTCTTTCAAACAAACTTCGTATCGAGACTTATGATACTGACGTGTACATTCTGCGCTGTCCAGTGCACCTGCAAATTCCTCATACAAGACAAAGCGCTGCAAATGGGATGAGTCGCTTACGACGTTAGAACACGAGTAAAATGAAGAACGTTGACATGGGGTTTCCAAATTGATTGTCGCAATCGCAGGGATAAAGTGAGGAGCAGCTGAGTAAAGAAAGAGAGAAGTGGTAAGATCATACTCATTCACGATCTGAAGATTCCTGATTCTCCATAGGAATCCAACACGAGAGACAACGACGATCCCAGAATTCGGGTTCACCGGTTCTTCGACTGGCGCCATTTTATTCTTTCGGACGTTTGGTTAGACTTAAAATCGCTCGACGGCAATCCCCTTTCGGATCCACACCTATCCGACGATCTTATCTCCTTGAGTTGGACATGGGCAAGAGTTCGAAACCGAGAATACGGTGCTTGTACACACAGTTACTTGGCAGTTTCAATATAATTTAAAATACTTTTAAATAATTTAGAAATATCAACAAGTGATTGATTAAGCCAATATCTAGTAAAAATTTAATGAAATTAGAAATTTACTCTAACAAATTAACATTGTATAATTTCTTTGGTATTTCAAATTATTTTTATATTTATACAAGTTTTTATCTAAAGTTAATTCCTTTAGAAGAATTAAACTAAAAAATATTTTTTGCCCATTTAAAACGAAATGATTAGAAATGATTAGCAATAAAAATAAATAAATCACAACTCATTTTAAATTACTTTTGTACTTTTGAAAAATAAAAACATGTTTTATTGTTTGAGATAAATTATAAAAAAAAATTATGAATAAGTAAATTTAAAATAAATATAAATAGTGCATTGTTTAAAAAATTAAATTTGATTTTTAAAATATTTTGAAACTTGAAAATTGTCGATTAAAATTTAGATATTTTAATGAGAATATTATAGCACGTGATATGAAAATTAAAAGCAGTAATTTTTGATCAATTATTGATATTAAATTTGAAAAATATAATTTAACAATAATTTGTAACTATTAATTTGAAAGTTTTGAAGCTAAAGTGTTGATTTTCAACGTCTCGTTACAAACCGTCAATTCAGAGCAGAACAGAATTTATTTTTCAACTTGAGTTTCATAATTTTCCTTCAGCTATAACGCAAAAATAATTCCAATAATATTAATTTCTATTACTTTTTGCAATTTCTTTGTTTTGATCTTTTCAAATGATCCATAGCTATTTCTTAATTAAAAACATTTTATAATAGGCTGAAATATCATTATGTAATTTCTGAGTTTAAAGACATAATTTTAACGAACGCATAAAATATATTTAAAATAAATTTTTGAATATTTTAAAATTCATAAAAATTAAATTTAAATGATAAAAAGTAGGTGATACTACTTGCTATCTATCCACTGTTAACTATTTATCACTTTCAATCGATCGATTTTACTGTCATCTCCCAAAAGTCAGCAAAATAGGATACCACACTGTGATTTTTCAATCTGTCTGCTGACATTAAGCAGTCCATTAAAATTGGAATCACTGACCATTACTCATAGTTCTGTGTCAGATTCGCAGTAGTCTATTACTGTATTATTAAATGCCTAACAGCGTACGTACATTAACAAAATCACTATGAAAAATTTTAAAGAAGAAATCTAACTATGATTTCAAGCTTAATTCATAATTTCGATAAAAAATCCAATTAAGGGTATAATCTATAATTTAACGTATAAACTTTTCAAGTACTGCAAAATGTAATGAGCACTTCAATCTGAAAACCAATTTCTTTTTCTTCACTTGTACTTCACATTTATCATTTTTTTCTACCACTTTTTCTCCGTTAACTCAGCCCGTCTAATCGTTTACATATACGTCTTGTATAATCATATAAGTTATGCATATACGTTTCTATACTCACCTCAGGTATTACACCACCCGGCGAATGTCACAGACGATAAGGCATACATGACATCCATGCTCTGCTTGCATGTAGTGTATGAATATTGGTAATATTTACACAAGATATATGGCTTGATGATACATGCACGAGTACACTTTGCGAGGAAAGTCTTTGGTATCTAATTAACAAACGTCGTTAAATAGCTATGTTATACCTGAATGCAGCTGCTACTTTTCAATTAGAAAAATATATAAATAGATAGTGTAAATAATTATAAATCATACACAAATAAATAAATAGATTTTTACAAAACTGTTTTTTATGCTGTTTATTAATGAAATAATTTTTTGATTAATGCAATAATTAAATTCCGATAATAGCTATACTAGGTATATACGTAATAAAATTTTGAAATTATTATCCGATTATTCATTTTATTTATGCTATTGATTAATTATAAGTGAGTACGATAAGATTCTGTAACTTTTTTCAAATAGTCATATATTAATGAATATTATTAAATCTTGACGTTAAAACTATAATGACAATGTATTTAATTCTCATAGAATAAAAAAAATTGTAAAAACTATATAATAATCAAAATATAAAGTTGTCTTTTAATTACATTTAAACTTTATAAACTACTAAAAACTATAATAAAGTGACTAAGTATGAAATAGATTATTATGATAAATAAAAGTAACAATGATATTGCACGAGTCCTTTGCAAATTAAGAGAAAAGGTTATTATGAAAGAAACGCAGACTTTTAAGTTTCTAAGTTACTTGTACAAGAATCCCATGGTTATGGAATAATTAGATCACAATTGGTAACATAACTATAAGAAGTTAGAGATCCACAAATGAGAATAATATTCATACTGGTGGGTGCACAAGATGAAGGAAGTACATCGCTTTGATATGTGATATTAAGTTTACAAATTGAGGGTTAAAATTAAATACGCAAATATGTTTATTCTAAAGATGCGAACGAATTTTATTATTTCTTAGGATGGTAAAAACAACGTATACACTTTTACAAATTATTCTTCGCGGTATGCGCAGGAGATTTAAAAATAAATTTTATGTGGAAAAGTGGTTTTGTCACCATTAGTTAATGTTTTTACGACATAATTTCAGTTATTTACAAAGTTATGAAGGGGCAACTGTAAAAAGATAATTACAGTTTACTACACATGTTTCACATCTGCATACTCAAATATGAACAGCTGAAACATGAAAACAAATTGGTCATCTAGAAGCACGTGCATTTTTATTCATTCACCTTTGTTACGTACATAGTAATTCGTAACTACCCACGGAAGTCCAAAGTCTAGGGGAAGAGATATATGAGAAAATTTGATTACGATTTCCAAAAGACAGTTTGGAGTTCACTCCCATGGTTTCGAAATAGCAGCATATATTGACGCTGTTACTGCCTCCCCGTGCGTTTATATCGTCGAGTACAAAAGGGATGCAGCGTTAATGCAAGGATGCTGAATTGGATGTGTAGGAAATGCCTTGCATTTTTGAGGTCAGTAACAGCTTTATGAAGTTCATATATATGTGAATATAAATTGCAATGGGCAAACTCGCGTACTCACACTCATGCAAATCTGTTAACTTTTCCTAGTGTTGTGAGTTTTCTATTAATCTTTTTACCTAACGGTCATAAAATTAATTCTTAAATTTACTATGAATTTTTTTTATTGGAAGATTTTTCGGAAAATGTGTTTCGTAGCTTTGATTGATTTATATTATTAAGCTCATTTCAAATGAAGTTACAAGGTTACAGTCTACAAAGCCGAAACCGTCCTCCATAAAAATACTTGTTACGTAGAAATGATTAAGAGGAATTTGTAAAAAATTTTTGTTAACTTTGCAAAAATCAGCATGCCTGCACAATGATATATGTTCATTTTGCTAGCGATACAAACGTTGTACAAGAAAACAAAAAAATGGCGTGCAGCCTCACTTAGAATGAAAGTTAAACTCTAAACCTCCTGTACACAGGCTTATTCGAATTATTCTTTGTTTGCCTGAGGTACCAGTGTCTATGTTTATTTTCTTAGTCACTTGATATTATAATCGCAGAGCGCCATCCGAGTAAAATACATCACAATACGTATCAAATATCACGTAACGAAATTATGTACTTTGTTTTGGAAACAAAAATATTCGTATTAACAATTTCATTTTTTAACATTAAGTTTTATGCTATATTTAAATATAATTCAACCTCGAATTTTCACGAATAAATTTATATATTTTTTTATAAGTACTTTTGATTAAATATCATATTTATATTTATGATTTCAGAGTTAAATTATAACTTTATACATTAAATTATAACTTTATAAAAATTTAATTTTAAATCTAAAATATTAAAAATTAATAATAAATTTGAAAGAATACACAAACACGTTAACATAATTTTATTATTGTATGAAAGAATTTATTTATTTACTGTTAGACAATTAGTATCTTAATTACTTATAGTAAATGATATTTAAGTTCATGTTGTTTACAAATTCTATTTATATTTTTTTATTGTCTATGCTTTAAATATTCTTGAGGAATAATTATAATTAAAAAGTTTTCATAGTCATGAGCTAATATTGCAATAAGTAAATCGATTAATGGTGCTTCCATTCTTTTCAGTTATATGTCTAAGAAATTCTAAATCAATTTTACAACCATTACCTAGATTGAGAATATATTATTTATAATTTGTAACTTTTAAAAAGTTGATATATTTTTCTGATTATTACAAAATCATTATTAATGATTTATTAGGTAAAGGCTTCTAGATATTATTTTTTCATCTCTAAAAATTAATACTAATATAGAATGGAAGCAAATGTTAGCAATTTTAAAAATACGAATTTTTTACGAATCCTCACATCATAACTTTAATAAAATTGTATTGTCAAAAATATAATTATAATTTTACTATAAATTGTTTTAGAAAGTACATAAAATAAAATTCACATAAAATATTTGTCGAGGAGAAAATATTTTATATTTAAGAAAATTAAATATTGGCAATGAATTTTCAAAATTCATCTCACATATCTATTCGTTTCTAAAAAAAATTTTTACATTGGATTATATTTAGATTAGATTAGATTAAAAAAAAAACAATTACATTTATACCCATCTATATGTAATAAATATATGCGAATATATAAATATGTAGTCGACGACAACCAACCAAGTTTGCATCGATAAACATTTTAGAAAATATTAGTATCAACTTATATGTGTGTATATATAGAAGAAATATATTTTCTCTATGTAAAATATTTTCAATCTATAATAGAATATGCATTCTGAAAGTAAAGCACTCAGCAAAAATTAAATAATAAGAAAAATAAATATATTTATTTACCGTAATTTTTTAGAAACCGTCTATTAGAAAATTACGTATCAAAATTCAAGAAACAGAACAATCAAGAATGAAATGATTAATTTCAGAAATTAATTTTGTTATATGGATCAGAACAATAGAGATTTACTAATACCTATTATAAAAAATTTGACGATTTAGTTAATTATATTTATAGTTTTATGAAAAATTAAAAATATAGAAACTGTCAATTTTGAGGTTAACGCCCTTTAATTAATGATTCAAGTAAATGTTAGAAACCAAGTTAAAATTATGTACATAAAAACAGTAAAAAAAATAAATACGTAAGCATATAGAATATTTCTTCGATTGCTTTTTTTATTATTCAAAATAAGCGATAAAAATTTAAAATTGCACGTGAGATAATTCAACGTAATTGAATATTAGATATTAGTAAAATGATTAACTATCCAATAATTTATAAAATAAGATTATTGATCAGTCACTTGAAAACTTGTCTCATAAAACATCATTTCATGAAATTTCGTACAAATTAATATTAAAAGAACAATGAAAGATTTTGAAAAAATTCAATTCAGACTGTAATCAAAGAATAAATAAAAATAAATACTGTTTTAACGAGAAGTGAATAATTTACAGAAAATAATAATGGATAATTAAATAGAAAGTTAAAAACAAGAACGTATTAAATTAATCTAAAATTAGTTGAATCAATAACGAATGAATTATTGGTGGTGTTTGAATTACAGTTTGTTACAATAACCGCATAATGTATAACTGATTATAATGACAATATAACGCAATCTTTATTCTTTTATTCATTTTTATATAGCTTTATTCGAATTATTCAAAATGTCAAACATAATTTTTCAAATCGTATAACTTCAATTACAATATTTATAGATGATTTTTATTAATTTAAATAATTATATTTTTTAATTATTAACTGAAACTTTTTTATTTTTTTAAATTTAATATTCTACAGTACCGAGATAATTTTTTAAGATAGAGGTTTTTATATAATATTTATCTTCAAATTTAATAAAAATGAAAAAAAACTGATATTCATTTAATTTTATTCAAAAACGTTCATTTATTTAAAAAAATCAGCCTATAATAATAGTTTTTAATTATTTTTCAAATAACAGTATTATTGTTATTATTATTATTATTGTTAATTAAGTATTAACCAATGTAATACTTGATTATAGATTAAAATAATTCGATAGAAAATTGTCTGTAGATAATATTTATATTATAATATTTGATAAATAAACTGAAACTTACAAAAGCGCAATAAATCAAAATATAAAGTTCTCCTATTTATTTATTACATAAAAAGCGTTAGTGATACATCATTATCGAGAAAGCATTTCAAAAATAAATGAAATTTTCACGTCTTAATGGTTCTTCGAGTTCATGAATAAAGTAATACAAAGTTTTGATTAAACGTATATTTGTATTTAAAATACCCTTCAGAAATAATATATTTAAGATTCTAATGATCACATTTTTCAAGCTTCATTCAGAATTCATAAATTCTTTATATATGTAATATCATTAATTATATTAAAAGTCAGTATAATGTAATATTCTGGATGTTCTGGTATTTAAAAAATAATATCACGTTTAACCTTATTCTTTAATTTTTTTTATAAAACATATTATGAACAATTTCGTGTGCTAATCATTATAAAATATAATTTTTAAAATAAAATAAAAAATTTCTTTACTCATTTATAAATTTTAGTTTAATAAATAATTTGTAGGTCGGGCATTAAATTAGATAATTTATTTGAATTTTGATATTGACATTTGATTTTAATAATTTAATAAAAGTATAATCTTCTTGTTCATGATAATGTATTAAAATTACAGTGTAATATTATGTTATTTTAACAAAATAATTTATAATGGTACTATGTTGATCTAATATATATATAATATTAATATATATATATATATATATATATAACCTGATAGAAGACATCTATTCATTTCATTTTTAATGGTTTTTAAACAACATTCTATAAAAATATAAACCCGAAGTAGATATACAATCGCGTAAGATCTCCCTATTAATATTTTTAAATTTTTATTGAAAAACCGTTCATATCATAAGATTTTTCAAATAATTATTATTTATTATTGTTGAATATAACCTAAGCATCATTGAAAATATTAAATATAATACTATTGATTCATTCATTTTAATTTTTTAATAATTTTTTTAAATTATAAATAAAGTAAATTCTTCACTTTTCGTTTGTAAATAATTTTTCTTTTCTTTTGTTTAAAGTTTGTGTATTATGCTTATCAATATGGTAAAAACATACATCCGCACAGACTTTCACAAATAAACCCCTACTCACGCACACTCAATAATTCTATTTTAATATTCAAGAGTGGTTGAATATGATGCTTATTATAAATTCCTATCAAATCATACTGTATCAATGAATCCACATCATACTAATGACTGTAGGATTTATATATAATAATTTATAACCCTTTCTTTATCAATTAGTCATAACACGTAATCTTTTGAGTTTTAAATATTTTATAAAGGAATTTCATACTAAAAAAAATTATAAAAAAAAAAATAATCAAGTTGTAGAAATGTATTTGCACATTAATTAATGCTATAAAAAAGATTTAAGTTATATTTTTTTATATTAATATTCGACATTAAACGTTACTGAAATAACAGGCAAATTAATAAATCAACGTAATATTTTTTTTTCATAAAAATACAATACTCGTGAAAAATCAAGTTTCTACGAAAATAACTACAATTTAATCTAATTGTTTAAAAAACATTTTAAACATATATTTAAAAAACATATATTAAAATAATATTTTTTTTAATTTTTAAGCAAATGAAGCAGTTATTTTAAAGAACTTTTTTAAAAGTTGTAGCATGTTAAAGAGCAATTGTCGAAGAATTTTCTAACGTACATACTAAAGTTTTAGTTTTATAATTACTCAAGAGAAAACAGGGATAGATTTGAGTTTATAAAAATTATATATTTTCGCTAAAGCTCGTTATTTAATTCATTAGTCGAACCGAAATTTTAATTTATAATATTACTCATGTATCACTGAATAATTTTTATAATTCAATAAAGCTTTATATAAACAATAGAGCTTGGGCTTTTTATACGGAGAAAATTGATTTAACTATAGTACGCAGAACAATATATCAAATATGATTATTTTGGGACGCCTAATCCTCGGACTTGGACCGTCCAAACATAGCCAGACTAATAAAGGTATAAACCGAGCAATACGGAGTAGTAATAATTGTGAAGTTTATAGCATTATTCTCTATCAGAATTTATCTGAGAATTTATGATATCGTCCCTTGCTTGCGTCAAAAACTGGGATTTCCGTTCAAGTGCCCAACACAATAGCTTGTGTATTTATCTGCGATTTCTTCAAGAAATTTCGCTGTTTAAACTATTGTAAATGAGTGTAAATAAATATTTATACATATTATTTTAAATATTCTCAAACTTCTTTAGACCATATTATTGGACCCAAACCTATTATTTTATCTGTTCCATAGTTTTAAATTAGTGACGATGTACAATATTTGTACAATGTTTCTATTCATGATTTTATTTATTTATTTATTAAATAAGTTTAATCGTTTACTTGTTTCGGTTAATAAATACTTATCTGGTTTTGTCTCAGGCACAATAATACATATAATTATCAGATCGAGTACGAATGTACAACTGAATGGAAAGGTATACGGAATACGAAGTAGTAATGTAGGGATTGATCACCGCCAGATAATTACCTATCTATGAGAGTATGCAAACGGCGGAAATAGTGTACGATTACTATATAAGCAACTCTCCCGTATTTCCTCTTAGCATAAGGCAGGATTGATCAAAACAGCTTTAGTAGCAAGTCTCGTCGATCCATGAAAACGAACGTGCACATATTTTCAACAGATCTAAATACCTTTTGGTCACAAACACACGTATATATACGCATCCTTACAACGTTTTAAAAGTTTCGCAACTTAAATTTTAATAATATATGTTTATAATATATGTTTATTTATTAATTGTGATCTCGATTATAATTATGACAAATTTATTTGTAGTTACTTTATATACAGTATATACTTGTTAACAATACTTGTAATACCTACTTGAAAAATTATTATTATTAATAATTTAGTTGATCATAATTAGTTAAATTTCAGTCTTTTTATAGAGATTTTAATAGGTGATTAGATCCTGTACAAAATATTTTGTCTCGAAGAAAAATATGACAGATTTATTCTCTATTTACACACCAATAATTCACTTATCGCGGTTAGCAATTATTTCTACGAATTATCCATAACTATTTACATTAGCTCTAGCTTATACAAGTAAAGTTTTTACATTTTTTACTCGATATTTTAAGACTTTCTTATAATTGTTTAAATAAATACTACGTGATTTTGCTATTTAAAAAGAATGTGATAATTAATAAAAAAATTATATTACTTTTAATTTTTAAATCCACTATTATACTAACCTTTTTTATACTAAAACATAAAAAATAAATAAAATTAACATTAAGGTTTCTTAAGCTTATTATTTCTAATGTACAAAATCATGTGTATTATGTATTTGTCAATTTGTACTTTTCTTCTAAACTTTTAATAATATTATATTTTTAATTTTTAATTATAATTTAATTTTTTTAATTATTATATTTTTAAATTTTTTAATTCTATTAGTATTCTTACTTTGTTTATTTCTAAATCATATAAATAAGTTGGTTAATTTAATCGATGCCTACTATAAAAATTATAATCATGCGATGAGAGCTTAAAATTCAAGTCATAGTTTTTTATAACTTAACATTTTTTTACTCAATTTGATGAGATAAGATCTGATGCTGTAATATAAAAAAATTTGCATTGTGAGTAAACATGTTTTACACTTTAGGCTTTTTACGTACATTAAATATATAAAAAAAATAATTCTCAAATAATATATGATTTGATAATTGTTTGATATACTGATCAATAGCCTATGATATATTGCGACGGATAAATGAAAAATCAATTTAATCTTGATATTTTAATATTTTGATTTATTTTAAAACTAAAATTTTATGATTGATTGATATTTTATAAAAATTTTATTTATAATTGTATTTAATAATGTATTTAAATGAATTATATTAATACTGATGATCGAATATGACAAACGTTTCAGAGAAAAACTTGTCTTGCTTTAAGTGTAATCGGTTATAAGTCACATTCTATTTGCATTGATATATAATTTCTAAATTGTATTTCAGTGTGTCATTCTATTATCTATTTATCTAACAAATTTCTTATGAAATATCGCAGTCAATAATTTTTAATAGTTTGAATTATACATTTTATCTAAGATGTATTAAAAAAAAGTAAAACAGTATAATGATATTAAAGAAATTCAATAGATTCTTCAGAGTTTTACAATATTGAAGGAGAATTTTAACACATTGATAGGAATAAAAATTATTTCAATACTTATTCATATCTAGCTAAGCATGTATAGTAAAATCAATTTGATAAGGTATACATCTATATTTGATATTTAGTACTATTTTCTCTTACAATTCATTAAAGATATTATTCTATCTATTTTTTTTAGATATTCAGAAGACATGAAGCAAACAGTTAATTTTGAAAATATTTTCCTTTTTATAAATAGTCTACGTATTTATTAGCAGAATTCACTCGTTATTTAGAAATTAATTGTATTAATAGTATTTTCGTTGCTTTGAGAAAATGCATTAACATACCTGCATTGCAGTGCAGTCACGTGAGGATAGTCAACATGTCGCCATGAAAGCAATTAAAACATGTTGGAAATCAAAAAGGAGAAAAAAATTAGACTAATTTTTCTTAATTTTTAAATGAGCATCTAAATAATTCTTCATTGTTATAAAATAATGAATAAAATTATTTTAGTTTTCTCAATGAAATTTGCTTAAAAGCAACTTTTTCGATCGTTCGAGTTTTTTATTTAAACCATGTTAATACTATAATTTAAATACGTGCATGTAAATATTCATAAATAAAAATACATATTATATATATATATATATCTTTAAATACAGGTGGAAATTTTTTTTTATAAAGGTAAATATAAAATTTCATATAAATCGCAATGGAGTATTTTAGTACTTTTTATTTACACATAATGAACATTTAAGAAAATTTTACACAAATATACTAAAATACGTGTAGGGATAAAGTAAAAGAAAAATATGAATGAAAATAAGGAAACATCTATATTGCTTCTATGACTTTTGCTTTGTTTAACATATGTTTAAAAATCTGTTTTTTCAGTATTACTTTGTGATAATGAATTTTATTAAGTATATAATTACTGTGAAAACATTATTCTTCTTGCTTATTAAATACTCCTTTGAATTTTTAATATTTTATTAATTATTTTTTTAAATAAAATTATGTATAATATTTTATACATGATAAACATTTTTTATATTTAACTAAATTTGATTATTTTTTAATTCATTAAAGAAAATGCGTTTCCTGAATTATTTTTTGATTTTTAATAAAAAATGTATTTGTACGAATACGTAACTATATATAATTAATAAACATATGTTATTTAATACACGTTTCATACTCGTTTTTATGGCTTTTGAAATTGATCTTTGTAGTAAGGTTTTTCTATCCTTTCTGTATTTCCTTTATTATGTTTTTATGTATGCAATTCGTGTTTTAAAAAGTATAAAGTTCTAAATTGAAATATTTTTAAGATAAAACAGAATACGAATGCAGCATTTTCCTTACGAGTATTAGATACAATCATATATAGATTAAACTATGATATTACTAATTATAAAAATACTAATTATTTTCTTATAATATTTTTTCTTATTTTTTATTTTCTAATATCACTTAGTTCTATTTAGTTTATATATATCTCGGGTTGGTGAGATTTAGTAAAACTAATTTGAAAATTTTTCAACCCATAGAAACAAATATATAGCAATACGCCGAACGAAAAGAGCAATTTAAGAATTCTCCTTTAAACGTAAAATAAAAAATTACATATTTTAAAATATTTTGCACTCGGTAGATTTTTTTAGCTATAGAATCGCATGTTATTTGTATTACGATATACGTGTCATAAGTTTTTTTTAGTGTTGTTAACTTTTTCTGACCTTTTCTAAGCAAAAGTGTATACATAATATTTGTAATTTTTTATTTCTTCCATATTATATACTAATATTCTCCTGCATGCACACTATTAATGCTCGCAGAAGAACAGAACATAGTTTTGCTTAGTTTTAAATTGCACAAAATTTTCTTGGTATTGTTTTGCGAGTTCCTCTTCCATTAGCACAATAATATTCCAACTTACGTTATCTCATTCCAACGCATGTATACTTTATTTTGGTCTTTCTTCTAGCTTTGTCGCCGTTTGTCATACTACCCCACTCTATATTATTATTACCCCATCATCTTATTAATATAACTTAGATTTTTATTATGTTCTTATTTTGCTCTTTCTCTTACACGATCTTTTCAGTTTACGTTCTGTAAGTATGAGAAGAAAATTGAAAGAGAATAACATAGAAAGGGAGAGGTGGCGCGTGCCAGGTCAAGTGAAAGAAAAAATCTCGAGTATATCTATATATATATATATCCAAGCTAGTAGAGCATCTATGGGAAAAGAAAAAGTGAAAAAAAATAAAATAAAAAGAGAAAAAACGAGGAAGTAAAAGATTTGCGTGATTCATGACATGACGTTCGCTCGCATGGTTGCTGAGAAATCGGGGAAATATTCGCAGATTGTGCGGCTTTATCGTTCTCTCTCTCTCTCTCATACACACACAGAGATACCTGCTCGAATACTCTCTCATCTTCTTTTTTCTTGTCTTTTTCCCTATTTCCCCTTTTTTTGATATATTCTTACTTTCTTGTCTTTATTTCTACCACTTTTTTGCCATTCGTAGTTTTATTTGTTTTTTCAACTCGTATGCTATAATTCGTCGTTTCTAAATTTCAAAGAGCAGAAAGTGTCTGCTTGCTAATAAAACTTTCAAAGCTTTTGCATTAACTCATATTTAGTTTTTTATCTCATTAGCTTAAGCCTTTTTGATTTACTCTATTCCTTTTAATCTAACATACGATTTAACGATTGTACCTCTATACAAAGCCTGGCAAGCTGAAACTACGAATTATAATAGGATAAGTACATTCATTTGTTTATTTTAGCTCGGATGAGGTTGTGAATCTGTGGAATTTTTTCAAGAACTCATTTTTCTATGTGCAAGATAAATGTAAAATAAAAGTTGAATTATTCAAAATAATCTTTAAATTATTAACCCTCTGTTAATTTGGCGTATCTTTAAAAAAATATTAGTATCTTCGAATAAGATTTTATTATAATAGATCACATTTTACAAAAAATCGAAAAGTAAATATTAATGCTGTATAATATAGTCGAACATAAAACTTTTATTTTTGTTTAATTGAATAATTTAATTTCATATTTGAAATTATTTTTTATTATGTTTTAAAATTATCATTAATGTAAAGATTTTAAATTGTTTGTTCCAAAATATTCAAAAATTTAATTTTTATTATGATTAGGAAATATTAATTAAAGCATAATAAATATTAACAAAATTTTTTATAAATTATATTAAAATATTTGGATATAAACGGTGATAAAAAATATGTAAAAATATTGTACAAGATTGACTAAAACAAGAAGAGAAGGAAAAGGCAGAGTGAAAGAGAGGCACTTGAACAAGACTATAACAGTAAAGAAGAAGACATAAAAAATTGAATAAATAAATAATATATCTATTTATTTGTGTAAAGCTATAGAATATTAGTTAATTTCAATACATGCCAAAAGTTTAGGTTTAATATGTATAAAGAAATGTACAGAACGATGTTTAAAATGATCGTAAATAATAATAATATTAATAAAATATTGGTGTTTTGACAAAAACACTTTCAGTATTTTCACTCGTACCCGTATTTATCAAATGACAAAGAAATTTGTCACGTAAAAAACAGTTGTTATTGAATAAAAAATAAACACTCGATAGAAACAAATTAAATTGATGGTGTAATGATGTCAGCTTGTTTTTATCTATAAAAAGGATAATGTTATTTTTCTTCGAGCCGCAGTCGCATGATAAATTTCCACAAAGCAGTTTTATCGCACTCCCTTTGATTAATACATCTCACCAGGTGAACAATAATTCAGTAGGGCAGTCCTCATTATTTCGCATCCTATTTCCCACAATTCTATTATCAAAGGGGCTATATAATACCCAATCATCTCACCGATAAAATTAATTTTCACGCGGATATTTGGCTGCACGCAAACGCGGTCGCAGCATGTTATAATATACTGAGTATGTGTAAGCTTTCAAAAAATCCAAGCACTCCTCTGCCATATACGCTATTGGCTTAAATACACTCGAGCATGTACAGATAAAGTGCTTGTATGAACCGCATTATGTCTATTCGATAGAATCCGATATGCCACCTCTAACACAAATTTTCTATTTGCTTATTTATTATGCAGTGCAAGAATCATAATGAATTATTTTACTTCCATTGGTAGTACTTTATATGTTGCATCATAAATTAATGTGTATAGTTATTTAAGTGATCTGCCAAATTTCAGTTTTTGCTTCTTTAGTTAATTATTATTTAGAATTATTATTCCGATGTCTCGTCGCAATTTCAATTAAAATTTTAACTAAATGATTTTTAAAAAATATGATGTACATTATATGGCTTTTTATTGCGTTTATTACAGAAGATGGGCCAAGTATCGGTTGAATAGCAGAAAGTAGCAAATAAATATTATAAACCATTAATGAAAATAATCTGCTCGATGTTTTTGTTGTATTTATTTGTTTGCCTTCCTTGCCTTTCTAATTTACAATCGTACACTTAAGAAAACGTTCTCTTTATTCAAAGAAAAATAATAACAGAAAAAAAATTATATATCGGGGTCTTAACATTTTTAATAATCATTAAACATTCATTCCCACATAATCTAAGTTTACTTATAGTAAAATGTACCGTCTAATTATAACTAATTATAAGATCAAACTATAAATTTTCAACCAACTCTGATTATATTGAAACAAGAAATAAATTAGTCGTGTGTTTACGCGTTACGAAGATATATGCAAAAAGTATTTATAATATAAATCAACAATGCTAGATAATTCAATATTCATAAATTAAATTTTTATTATTGCGTATATTTCTTCTTTTCTGCGAGAAAACGTTTTTATGAGTATCTAAATCAATCATCTTGCTGTTTTAATGAATTTCAATGCTTTCAAGTGATCGAATCAAAATATATTAATTTATGATAATTGTTTATTGCGCATACAACAGGATTTGTTTATGTGCTCTTAAAAAAATATTTGTGTTAATTTTTTGGACGAAATTCTAAGAATTCAATCAAATATTTACAGTAAAATTATCTTGTACTAACAAAAACCGATTCGATAATAACAATTATATTTGCAATTGATTTTCAAAATATTTAACAAAGTATTAAACTTTTTTTATATAGAAAGTTTAACATGATTATACGTACACGTACAATTTTGAGAAAAGTGCTATTTATGGAAATTTTTAATTACCTTATTGACGTTTTTAATTAAATTTACAATTTTAACGAATTTAAATTTATTCTGCTACTAAAAATTGTATAAATAGTTTCCTTTTTAAAAGTTATGGATTTATAACTAAGAAATTTTGGTATTATAATTTTTTTCGCAATAAATTATCATTTACAAAAAGTTTAATAAATAATCTAAATATTGTGCTTAATTGAAAACTTATGCTTGCAAGATACTAATACTTTTACTTTTATGCAATAGAATTATATTAAATTTAATATTACTTTTTTTTAAATCGAAAAATATTCATATTGTATAATAATGATATATAATGTATTAATAACAAAGTTTATAATCGTTTTAAAATCTATAATAAATCATTATATGCATTAAGTATTTATGACAAGTTAAATGATACAAATTTTAATTAAATGACTAAAAATTTTTTAATTTAATAATTTATAGCATAAAAATCTAATATTAAATAAATTATGGAATTAAAATTTTTTATAATAATGTTGATTACAATAAACTAACTTTTACGCAATTGCAATAGTAAATAGTATCTTATCAATGTATCATAATTATTTCTTAAGGTGTTTAAATGTAATTTAACATGTCAGAAATAGACATTTTTCATATTGTCATCATATTTAATCTTTAATTAAAAGTAAACTTTTTAATTAAAATAATATTATCTTTATTCATTAGATTTTATAACTATCTTAACATGTTTTCAATAAATAAGAATAGTCTACAATTATAAAATTAAATTAGATTTATTATTATTTATAAATAATTTTAATATTATTCATAATTTATAATAATTTTTTTTTTTAAATAAACAAATAATTTAAGTTTCTATACTATATACTCGTTTTCAATAAATTAAATAAATATTTTTTATGATAATAACATATTTTTCAGTGAAATAAAAAAAAAAAACATTAAATTTGTAAGCTTAAATTAATTCTTATCTATTTTAAAGAGACAATGAAGTTGTAAAATTTTTCAAAGATATAATATTCAAAGTTAATATTAATGAACTTCTTATTGACATCATAAATTAAAATAATCAAAAGATATAATATAAACAATTTTTTAAAAACACATATTGTTTAATTTGATGATAATCAGAGTTTAAATGTTAGTGATCAATATTTGTAAGAAAATTAAACTTCATATATTAAATTGTCCATTATATTCATAATTAATTTACATAAAGATGTCGAATAATCTTAAATGCAAATAACCAAAAGTTGAAATATAGCTTTCATTATCAATGTTAAGTTACAAAAAATTACGTTGTAAAACGTAAGAAAATAAAAATTATTGAAACATTTATAAATAGGTAGTTAGAGATTTATTGTTGAAGATAGTATAGTTAAGCGACAAAACATACGTCTAAATATTTTCATGTTAATGAAAATGACAAAATATGTAAATCTGAATATGTTTAAGATCGGTATCTAAGCAAATAACAGATCTAGAACATCAAAAATTAATAGGAAATGCATGATTATTGCACACAAATGGAGGTTATTTAATTATTTGCACACTGTAAACGAGACGCCGTGCATTCATGTTTCGCAAGCATCGCTGTATCTATCGTTGCTCGCTTTTGGTTCGCGGTGTCGATCATCTTTCCTCCTATCGGTCTCTAATTTGCCATTTCCTATACTCGATCGCGTTATACGTGCCTTTCTCACAGCCTTCGGGGGCTCGTCCGATGATTAATTCTCTTTGATTTCAATAGTGATGCTTTGACTGATGGTAGTATTTCGTAGACTCAGTTGGCTTGTCTGCCTCTTGAAGCTGCACACTTTTCCGTTTGGTCTCTTCGTTATACTCTTGAACTATTAGTCATTGACTGTATCTGGTTTGTGTGTCGTTGGCGTGCCATTACTAAATATTAATATGCGTAAGCTAAAGCGCTTTAATGCTAAATTTTATTCGAGTTACAGTTGCGATATTACATGTCCTTATGTGATACGCGGCAGGTTTAAATATTTTTTTGATATTAATCAAGTTATAAATTACAAATTTAACACATATTTAAACAATGTAAAAAAGATTTTTCTTAGCTATGATTTTGTAAATAATAAAATATTTTCACATACACTGGGTAATTTGTTATTTTACCTTGTTGCTAACAGGAAAATACAAGAGATTAGCTGTAATATCCTATACGAATTTTGTATTAAATCTATCGCCTGAAACTATTAAACATTTTTTTTTAATTTGAAAATCTGTATATTTAACTTTGCATTTACGTAACATATGCTATAACAATTAATTTTCTTTCCATGTATTAAGTAAGAAGGAAATTTTCAAATATTTTTTATATTTCTCAAATCATCGGATTTGATTTTATGAATTTTTAAAAGTATTTTTAAGAATAAAATATACGTGTAAAAATGTTCTGCTTATACTTTATAATAAATTGAAAACGTTAAATGTATTATTTTCTCGAAAAGAAAAATATTTAACCGATTTTTATTTTTAGAAACGTATACTCTTTGATGCAATATATAAGATTAATAGTATATTGTTTTTGAATTCAAATTTATTAGTTCAATTTCGTCTATAATAAAAAATTTATTTCAAACAAATATCTTTCGGAAAATTATTTTGAAAATTAGAAAAAATATATTATTAAATTATATTATACAAAATGTAATTTCATAACATAGTTCACATATAAGTATTAAAATATTATATTAGAGACATTCTTTTTTATTTCTATATTTTATACTATAATTCTTTAATGGAATTCGTTTTTCAAATTGGTATGATTTCAGAGTTGTGAAAATTTTGAATTTTTGTTTAAAATATAAAATGATGAATAAAATAATTCACAACCATTTATATGACAAGACATGATATAATATAATTCAATCACATAATTAATACAGAATTTTGAGGTAAAGTAAATAAAAAAATTCGTAATTCAATTTTTGCACAATTTAAAATTTGAACGTTCATGCATTTATGAAATTATAATAAAAGTAATAAAAATAGATATAGATAAGCCTATAAACTAAATATTAATTGGTATATTTTATATAAAATAATACTGTAACTACAACTATGTTTAAAACCAAGAGTTAATAAAAAAATAAAATAAATTATATTGTATTTAAAAAAATGTTTGTACAAGAAATTTATGGATAAAAGGAAAAAATAACAATAAATAATTTGAACGCGAGAAATAGTATTTGCTAAAAATTTTATTTGAAATAAATGAAAAAGCTTAAACAGAAGGAGGAATTATTATTTAATAAAAAATTTTAGATTCAAACACTAATATAAGAGAAAGTTTATCAAATTAAACCAGGAAAAAAGTTCGCTCGCGCCTTCAAGGAATTACTATCGAATTGATAGTTTTCCATAAAAAGAATCATCTCTGCATCATCGTGTGAGCCGTAGAAAAAATTAACGGGCCAGTGAAAAGACGAGGCGCTAACAGCCGAAGCCAAAGCTAACAACGTTACTATAACACGCCTATCCCGGAAATGGCCTTAACACTTCCTCGCAACCGTCTCCTGCGGGCACCGAGATACGTCCTCGGGCTCCCACGTGTACATGTGCACACGGATTAACTCGTGCAGATGGGTATTCCAAGCAATTCTACAGCGACTGCCAGGCAAATGCATTTGTCATTTGAATACAGGGTTAAGACAAATACGGAACTCTACCTTACGGCAGTCGTATACTTTCGCTAGAATGATCCCATGATTCGCACTATTATGGTCACTAGCAGCAAAGCATCGTAAATACCCGCGATTGTATATATAAATGTGGGCAGGTGCTGGGTTCGAGTCTGCAGTTCAAGGCACTTGTGCTCCCCTCGGCCTGATAGCCACTGCTGCAGAGATCGTATTAGCTATTTCGATATATACTGCCAAAGCTAGTGTACGTAGGTACATTGAAGGATCAGAACCGAATGGAACATGCGGACGAGTTTCTGCTTCTATGATCGTTCACGTACGTATACATGCATCGAATAAAAGCCCAAAGCTAAAGTAAGACAGAAAGAAAAGATACCGCGGGTGGGTGGCAAAAAAGAGAAAGAACAGATGTGTGCGAAAATAAAGGTGGATACTGAAAGGAATAGAGATATGAAAATAATTCGTATTCATTATTTTTAAATAAAAGCATATTTTGATTCAAAAATTTTTAAATTCAATGTTTTGCAGCGATACAAGACTCAAATAAAAAGCTATAAAGTCCAGAAATATTTTATATACTCGGAGGTATCATGCGTATACATTCAACTAATAGTCTTTACAGATTTCTGCGTAAAAATTTCGGGTATTTTTTATCACAAAAAATATTTTTTTAATTAAAATTTATGAATTGAGAGCAATCATTACTTTTTTTTAAGTTTTTCAAATTAAGTTTCTCTTTAGCCGGACTAAATACTTTCATCTGGTATTTCAAATTGTAGAAACTCCTATTTTTTTTATTTCTAAACAAAGAACCTTTGTATTAACACAAAATTTCATTCCTAATAAATCATAGAAACATATTAGAAGTTAAGAAATAAATGCTTACTTTTTCAAAAAAAACTACATGGTATAACTATATTTTTCTTGAATTTTTGTAACGACTCTACAAACTTTACTTTACAAGATTTATATTATGCAGTTGGTCAATATAAGTTCAAATTAAAAATAAATAATTGATGTGTTTTTCTCGTAAAATAATTTAATTTAAAGTTTATTATAAAAAATGTTTATTAAATGCTTATTCTTAATTTTATTTTTATCATTCTTACCTATGTTTGAATCTGTAAGTTATGTACGTTGCTAACTCGAGAAAAAGATTCATTCCTATTTTGTGCTAAATTAATTTAGAATACTAGATTACATCGTATTTTACTTATACCTAATTTAATTCTACGTATATCTTGGTTTACCTAAAATATTTTACTTTCTCAGTAGAACCTCGACACTACAATTTTATTTCTAATTTTATTTATATTACTAATTGACATTTGGGTGATTTATTTACATTTATAATAAGAAATGAACAATAACGTTCTATGACATCATAAATGTACAATTTCTTACGTTTCATATTTTTTTCAAAATGTTTGGTGATAAATATTTTTTGATAAACATTTATTAATAATTATAAATCTGAATATTATACAGCAAGAATATTACATTCATATGAAATTCAAATTTTATATTAAGATTATAATAAATAAGTTTTGAAAAATGTGGGGTCGGTTAAAAAATAAAGAGTAAACAATAAATTTTTTTTATTATTTCTAGACTATAAACTTTATGACAAGAATTGAAATCGCTGTAGTGTAATAAAAAAATAAATATCCACATTTTTATATTTATGTAATATATTCTCAATAGTTTCTGTTATTTTATTTATATTTATTCTTATTATATTCAATGTTCCTTTTATCAATATTTAAATCTGTAGTTTAATCATTCATATTAAATTTGGTTGTAAATAAATATTTATTTTTATTGATTTTCTTTACTATTGTATGCTTGTTCTTAAAATTTTTTCGATTTTTTCTCATAGTTTCTTAATTTTTATTAAATATTTAAACTCATCGTTATTTAACATTTTAACATAATAATTTTTTATGGATATTCAAAAAATATTTCGAAACTAAATTTAAAACGATGAAATACTATTACTTTGTTTTAATTCATTTTTAATTTGATATAATAAAGATGATATGAATTAGATTGCGTAATTGATTTTCGTTATCCGAATTTTGTATATAAATTTAGATCCAATAAAAAATAATGTGAGTACTATTTATTTTTGTATGTTTATGTATCAACAAAATTAATTGGATTGAATTACAAATTGTTTTAGAGACGATAAAAGGGAATCACAATAAAATATTTATAACTTTATTAGTATTTATTCTATATCACTGTTGTATATGTTAACATACAAAACGATGTAAGCAATCAAATATTGTTTAGTTCGTGGAAAGTTTAACAGTATTTAATATCGAGAGATGCAGTTAAATTCACAAACAATTAAATAATAAGCATTATAATATAGCCCTGATACTACTCTTTGCGTTTCATTTTGTGTTTTATGTATTAAGTTTATGCGTTAAAATTTAAATTAAAACTATAATTTACCTTATCTTGTGCATTTTTTAATATTTTTCGCATTCGTTCTAGGTTCCGTATGTTTCTTATTGGTTGCACGATATAAGTTTAAAAATAATAAAATGTAGATTATCTATTAAATTTATAATTTTTATTACATAGACATACTATAATATATTTATTTACATGGATTTCAACAAATAAATATATAACTAAATAGGATTATAAACTGAAAATATAATAAAGGATTTACAATTTTTTTTCTAATTTCTTAGTATAAAAATATGAAAAAGAAAGTTTTTAAGATTGAGGTGTGATTTTAAAATGATACGAAATTTGTGTTGAAAGGAATAATAAAAAAAAGTACAAAAAAATATAAGTTTTTATATGCAATCGAGAAAATGCTAAATTCAAAAAATCTAATGTCGAGCTGAACCTTTGAAATCTTATAATTATGAATAAACTTTTTTGAATTTCTAATATTTTTTAAATTATTTGAAAAGTTATGCAAAAATATCGATAGCTTAATTTATAATATAAATTTCGAAGAAGTTTTGATAATTTATGTTTCTGCAATTAGTAATATTTCACGTACAAAAAATTTTATTCAATAAATTTATTTTCAACATGTAAATGTTGTTTGGAAATATGTTTTAAATAATGAATAATATATTTCTTAATGAGCAAATAAAAGTAGCTAAAATATTTTTCAGTATTATAGATTTTATTTTTTAATTAATTTAATAAGTCTACAGTAAAAGGAGAAAATAATTACTTTTACTAGTAGATACAAGTTATATTGCACCTTCTAGAACATAAAATGTTGAAACAGATTGAAAACTACGGTCAGATTAATCTTACTAACAGAATTAACCATCTAAAAATAAAAATATTGATAAACCGTTAATAATTAAATATAAAATAAAACAGCTAAAATATATTATAGTAAAAATAAATTGTCATGTGAAAAACAAATTTGAATCAATGAATAATAATTGATTTTAATAGAAATGAGTATGTTAGAGTCATGACAAGTGCCCGTATAATAAAAATATATGAATTATAATATGTAATGAAAACAATAATAAAGTAACGTATTTCTGAAAGAAATATGTTCAAAGAATCGAATTAAATTGCTATGAATGAATTATGATAATTATAATATAAAGTCATTAAATAAGAACAAAATTTATGAAATTGTATAATTTTACGTAAATTCAAAGCAAAGTATAATGCTGAATATATGAAGTGCATAGTTAACATTGATGCAAAAACTTACTTTCTAACTTGTTAATATTGATCTTTGGTTAAAAATACCGTAGAATAATGTTTAATAAAATTATAAAAGACAAAAATATCGAATAATCATAAAGTACTCGTTAAAAGTAAATTTACCAAAAAATGGATATTGCAAATGTACATGATATTACATTACTAATTCATATCACTTGAACAATGTATTAAATGCCGTGATTTATGTTAAAAGGCTATTAATTCAGATAGTTTTAGTGAGTTTTCGGAAATCTTTCCTTAGAGCAGGTATGCAAAACTTCTCAGAAAATGTTTAATAATATTCTTACAGATTTTATCCAAAGATTTATGATGTTGAATTACATTCAGCAATTATCTGTGCTAAAAAAATTCTTTAAATCGAACTAAATATTTGTCAAAATGATGGTTAATTTATATATATTTTGGATTATATTACATTTTATTGAAAAAATTCAATAAAATCTTAACTATACGAATTATTTTTTAAAAGTTAAATTGTCTGCAGATTAAAAAATTAATAGTTTGATTTTCAATACACTTTTTTAAAATCAATATACGCTTAATGATGATTCATTTTTTTATACATTACTTTATTTTCATTATTATACTTTTATATTTTATATATTTATTTATTCATTTAGATATTTAAACGTTTTTGTTTACATTCTTATTTTATAATTTCAAAAAAATTTGAATAATAATTTTTCTTAATTATACTTCTGTAGTCTCCTTTTTATAATTTATTCTTTATATTACAGTCAATTTATTAATTTTAAAATTATTAATGTTTTCCCATTTCATGAATTTCTCATTTATCTTGTAACTTAATTCTATAGCAAATCTTTTATTTTGATACTTGGATTGTTTTCGTTTATTATTTTTCACCATTTATAATTTATTAAGTATATTTTTTTAAGATTGATTCAATTATTTCAGTTATTGAATTTCTAATTATATTTATTATTTAGCAACTAAAAAAATAATTAGCATCACACGGGAATGCTTTAAATTATCAAATAAAAACATGTATTTATAGTGTATTTTTTAAATATATTTTTTATTTTATTTATACCTAACAGAATATTCAAATTTTACTGCTAAAATTTGAATTTAAAATTTTATTTAACATAGTTACTTTTATTAAATTCATTGATGTATACATTAAAAATAGTAGAAAAATTTCACCAACTATTGAATTTTCTTTGAAAATCCTATCTGATCAAAATACATAATTCGTGGCTCCTGTATGACTAATAATATATTGTTATCAAAGAATAAAATAAACTCACAGTTTTTTACTGGAATTCTTTGGAAATAAACGTATTTTTACAAAGACCAAAATTTAATTTCTTTTGAAATTAAATTCAAAACTTGATCGGAAAAACAAAGGAGGCGTCGTAAAAGGATATAACAATGACAATGGAAGAAAAGAGAAGGCGAAACTTTGATAAAAATGTGCGTAAAAGAACGCCATTTAAACCGATATATATAGTTAAAAAGAGAAGATAGATAGATGGATAGAGAGAGAGAGAGAGAGAGAGATAGAGATAGGGAGAGAGAGAGGGAAGGCAAATCATAAATCTGTTAAGCGAGAGAAAAGCGCGAGGTGGATGGGTGAAGTTCGGCTGTATACCGTAGGGGTCGAAATCATCATTTCCTCGTACAGCCATAAATTAGAGGGACGGTCGGAACTACATGACACGCGGGTACGACGACTTGCGACCTTCTCTTTACATCGCCACATACTAGTGGGGGAGCTGTTGTGTGATAGATCAACGCTCGAACAAATTAATTGACGCGATTTTTTTGAAATCTACGCCTCTACCCTCGTTCACTGCACATACATACGCCCACGTGCAATTTCTAATCCGTGTGTTGACGTCCTATACACGCGCGTACATGCTTTCACGCGTATATAAGCTTTCGCACCTAACCAGGTGCGTGCTAATGCTTAAACATGGATAAGATCCACGCATGTCTGTGTTCCGAGGAATCCGCGTACGGTTTTCCTGCTCTTACAGAGCAATTTACAAGCTTTCGAGGCAAGAAGCATAGAATTGGCAATTTTAGCTCGAATGCGCGTGTGAATATTTTTGCAAGGGCGTGTGCAGGTGTATGCGGACGAATGTGGAGACATTGTTTACGTTGATAAGCGAAAAAGTGGTAAAACAAGAGGGCGATGTGAAGCCCGTTGGCGTCGAGTGTTTCGCTTGACGACAAAAGCGATGGATCCGAATAATGCAAGTGTAGCTAACACACAGCTCGGCAGACCCGAAGTGAAAGGGGACGCAGGGAGGTAGCGGGCGGGTGCACCTACACAAAGACATGCAGAGATGAAAAAGAGGAAGTGAGCGTTAGAAAATGAGGGAAAAAAATTCCAAGTGAAACAAAGCAGCGAAAGCGTTAGTTAAGGCCATTAAGCTTGCGCTTTCTGGCCGAGCAATAATTTGAAAGAGAAAGCGAATCACCCACAAGAATTAGTGTATACAGCCCATGTACAGATTTCTGGAGCCAGAGTATTCAGTGATTCGTGGGCCGTGAAGAGGATTGAAAAACTTCTACACTCGCGTAAAAGGTTATCGCGCGTGAACCAAAGACGATAGAAGCGCTTCGTGGGAAGCCAATGGATATCGCTTTTAAAAGCGCTTCATTTTTTTGATGAAAATATAAATATTCATGGAGCGTTCATTAAACGAGCGTTCGATGAAAATTTTCCGTTGAAAGAATGATAACCAACTTATGCCGTCGTTTAAAACGTTACCTATCCTTTAATTAAAAAACATGCTTCTTCCGTATCTCGGGGGGAGTTAAGAAAAGTGTGATTAAAGTTGATTAAAAAATAACTTAGATAAAAAAACTGAGAAGATAAACATTCACTTAAGGTAAATATATACAATAACATAGATTTTTAACGTGCTTTTAAACTTTAGTGTAGTTTTTAAGCATTAAAAGATTATCAAGTTTGAAGTTTCCGAGACGACGTTTCACTAGACTCGAAATTTCTTTAATTACCAAATAAAATTCTAATAAGATCGAGTAAATTTCAAATTCAGACTTTTAATGTTCCCAACAGTTCTTCCGTGCTCTCATATTAACGATTTACGTTTAGATTGTTCGCTGCAGGACGAATAGCATTATCGATATATTTTCTGCAGCATTGAAAAAAGAATTTTGTTTTTAAATTAAAGACACGATGTATGGATTTTGCGTAGCTGCGTCGCAAACATTTCAACTGTACAAGTTCCATCCATATTTTGATAAATTAAGGCTTACATAATTTATTTTTCCGTCGTATTTTGGTAAATATTCATTAATCAATAAATCGCAGTATCGAAATAATATGTTTTAAAAAGGCGCATCGGTAAAACTACAATATATAGGTATTCTACGAATGTTGGTCGACTCACTCGCGAAAATTTAATTCCAAGTTATCCAATAACCCTCATCAAATCGCATCACCTTACTATCCATCCGCCCTCAAAAGCGACTAATCAAACTCTGCCGAACAGTATGATGCGCAGCAAAAGTACTTAGTATTGCAAAATATATAACCAGCGTGACTTGAAATCGATCCTATTTCCTGGAAAACATCATGCTAGAGAAAGCAATCGCTTCGTTATGAAATTTGAAAGTATAAGCGCCGCAATAATAATTTATGTCGGGGGACTAAGAGAGAGAGAGAGAGGGAGAGCCGGGACTCGCAGAGAGGGCGAGAGCAGGGCGCGTAACCTCGGCAAACGACCGCCATCCATCGCGGCCGAACTGCAATATGTTTCGCTCCCGGGACGCGAGTTATTGATAAACGCGCCGTGAGAGAAAGAGCGAGAGCACGCGCTAACAGGAAAAGGGAGAGCTGCTGACGCGCGCAGGGGTACAGAGAGAAGAGCGAGTGGGGCGGAGAGAGAGTGAGAGGTTGCCCGGGTCGCAAGACGTCGACGCGTGCGTGCGAGCTGGCGCCGCAACGCTCCTGCTGCATCCGTATACGTTCGAGAGTGAGAGCAGCGTCGAGATGTATCGCGGCTGTCCACCTCTCCCAGCAGCTCCTCTTCCTTTTTTCCTTGGAAAAGCCTTCCTTTTTTTTCACTAGGTGCGATTCGTTTGATCGCCTTCGGGAGTGAAACCTGATGGCTTCTAGTCTTGAAATATGAAAAGGGGGGAGTTACGGATTTCACTGTTATCTCGTCTTTTTTATTGTTATCGCGAGACAGTGCTACCCTTTTTATTTCTATTTCTTTGTTTAGCGATTCAATGAAAGTACGTCGAGAGCACAAAAATTCCCGTTTGCAAAATCCTCTCTTTTCCTTTTATTAAAACTTTCATTTTATCAAATTTTACGACAACATTTTTAGCAAAATAATCAAACTTTAAGAAGAAGAATCATACTAAAGATTAATAATTTTAAATTGAAATTTTTATCTGTTTAATTTAAAGGCTTAAAATAAAATGAAAAGCTTATTCAAATTTTATCTTTCTAGATCTATTGTCCGTGGTATATCACATGTTTCGACATCCTAAATTATTATCAGAATGTTAAATTTTTTTAAATTCAAATTTTCATTTCAAAATATTAGAACTTTACTTCTTCACTATTCGCTATTTCGAACTATAAAGGCATCTTCGTTCTCAATTCGTAGCAGACTTCGAAAATATTGCAAATTTTATTAATAAAGTTTTGTTCGTGGCATAAGTCGTTAACAAATTGGTCACGCATCAAGCGCATAAAATATAAATTTTTGAATGCTAAATTAATAAAACTAAGCATTGCAATAACTATTTTAATCTAATATTTTTTCGAAAAATGAATCCACATTTTGATCAATTTTTTTTATTCTTTAGAACCTCTTTAAGTAAATTTATACATAAATGATACTTGTAACCAACGAAGAAATTATTTAATTTAAAAGAAAATAATGTTGAAATCTACTAAAGTGGCAATATTAATACGTGAAATATATCTCACGATTTATTCGCATTTCCATTTACTAAAAAAAAATTATTTTTATAATTAGTATGTTGAAAATTCATTAAATTTAATGATTCAACTATTCGCATTGAAATCGTGAAAATGTCCTGCAACAAAAAATAATTCAAGTAATCTAATGATTTCTTTTACATTCTATTAATTGTATAACTTAACGAGGTTTACTTAAATATAAGAATTTTAATAAATATTCAAACTGTAAAATTTTATTTTTACGTACCAATATAAATTTTCTGGATTATTCGAGATAACAGAGCGATATCCTTAATAATTGAATATTAGTTAATTATTAAAAAATTCAATCAATATCAATAGTTATATTATTTATCATATATAGGTGAGAAAAATAATAATCAGGAGACAATAGTTAGAGGAATATGGCTGTTACATTCGGCCGATTTATTCTTTATCCGTTCTTATAGTCGCTTCTTATACGATTTGATAAGTTATATTGTTTCGAATTCGTCTCTATATCTCGTACGGGTCTGATTCTACACCGGAATATCATGTCCTCAAAAAAATAATATATACAATTGTGAAAAATATTGCCGGAACAATAAATAACAAATTTTCAATTAAAAAAGTCCTTAAATATCGAGCTTTTGTTTTCATTTTATTGTATCATATTTTTTGTGTTTTCATTCTAATAATTTGACGTATATTCATTTGATATTTTGTAAAATTTTTTTTAGAGACGTTATACAAGTAAACAAAAAAACAAACAAACAAACAAACAAAATATTAATGTAATAATTTAAGAACGCAAAATAATACATTTGTTGTTTTTTAAATGCAATGAAATATTGATTATATATTTGATAAATAAATATGTTACGATTAACTAAGCATTTACATTTATATTTTTTTTACATTTATTAGTAATTTTTCTCATCTAAAATGTTTTAATTGTTTGTAATACACGAGCTCTAAATAATTTAATGAAAATGAGGGTCATAATAAAATGTAATTAGATTAAACAAATATGATAATGAAGAGAACATTTTCTTTACACAAAAAACATTTTTCAATAAATGTTACTTATTTTAAGGGATGTATATATTAGTCGTGTATATTGGAATTTTTACTTGCTGAAAGTTTTTATTTTCTTCATATTGTCCTAGTGGTATTCTTAAAATACTTCATAATTATAAAGCTATAATAGGACACTTGTGTTCAGGTAGTTCTTAACGTTCAATTACAAGTGAAAAGTAAATGAAAAACTAGGAGTAAGAAAAACAATGACCAAGAATAAAGAAATCGAAAAATAGAGATAAAGAATGAAGAAAGGAAAGAAAAAGCTCATAAGATACATTATAACGCTCAAAGCTCAAAGCTTCTGCCTCTTTTTTCGTCATATTTTACTTGTTTCGTTTTTTCCATTTCCTCCCTTCTCACTGCTCGCTTTTCTGTTACACTCCTTTCATTTCTCATGTGTCTCTATCACATCTTTTTCTTTGAGTTTGATCGTTTAATGAATCGTTCGGTACTTCTACATACACCAACGATATATAAAAGAGCGTTAATTATTTTTGAGAAATTGGCCCATTGCGAGTTGTGGTTTTCTACCATTTTTCGCTCGCGTTTTTTTTCACTCCAATCGAAACGTTCCATTCGTGGAATTAGTCGAGCAGTTATTGCCTGGGAAAATTTGGCTCTAATTGAATTAGTCCAGCACATAGCGTGCAGCGCTGAGCCGGAGGAAAGTTCGGGCTTTATTTGCTCGGCTCGCCGACTTTCTCTCGTTGCAGCGTTTTCGTTTTCGTGCATAAATCTCACTTTGTTAGTTGCGGATTTGGGAATATCGTGGATCAATAAGAATCTTAGAGTGCAAATTTTGCAAAGTGTACGGCAACAACAGAGATGAATTTTCATAGTCGGCATTCCAATTGTTAAAAATTTACCGATTCTTCCGGAACGGCTGGCTCTACTATATACTCTTTCCTGTAATATCATTCTACACTGCTCGTCTTAAAATAAAAGTAGTTTTAACATATTGATATCTTAAAATATTCCATCTGCTCACTTATTCCGATTATCACGACAGTTTTTATTTATTTTTGTAATAATCTGTACCCATACGCATAATTATTTTATAATTATATAAAACAATTGTAATAAATATCATAATTTATTAGTACATATAATGCAATATAATTTTTAGAATAGAAAAAGTATACATTTATTTTGTTTAAACAACTTCATATTACTATTATTCATCGTTCTGTTTTTAAAATTTTTACTAAAATCATTCGTTTATTTACCGCGGAATCATTGTTCGAAATTATTACAATAAACTTTTGTCTATAAATTTTTATTTGATGAGCTCTGCATGGAGTAAAAAGAACTTAAAATTTTCTACAGTATTTAATTTTTGTTTTGCTCGACGCTTGTTTATGCAAACAACAAACAGACGAGATAAACAGAAAATGTATTTTTAATCTCATATTGACTAAATAGCTTATCTTAAAACATTCTTTTATTAGTACAAGATGTATATGTAAATTTTATATATGTATATATACAGATTTTATTAGATGTTTACCAACCACCTGACAACATGTGAAACTGTAAAAGAATTTGTTTTAATTATTTTTAGGTTTTTCGTAAGTAATCTACCTTACTATAAATTTTTAGGAAATTATGAATTCCATGCCATTAATTAAATTAAGTTTATACAATATTTTGTATCGCCATATGTTACAAATATTATAATTTAGTGTATGGGAATATTTAATTAGTATTTCAGTTATTCTTAATCTCTATCGTATCATTGATGATCAACCCTTTAAATACAAGGAATAATTTCGGCTTACAGAACTTTCCTATGACAAAAGGACCTTTGAAGTTCATAATTTACAAAGTTACAATTTAATTACTGCTCAACTGATTTCATATTTATTTTATAAATTAGTTTATATTTGAAAGATTTAGCTTCATGTACTCTCAGATACATTTTGTTTCTCAAATAAAGTTAAATAGGTCTTTTGTACCAAGAATTACATAAGCATTTTCATCCGCATTAATCCTCTGGTACAATTCGCTGAAGCTTTATTTTGGAAATTTGCTTTTAGAAAATTCATGTAATTATATATGTATAATAATATGTGATACAAGAATTTTCAGAGAGGTATGTATAATAAACTGTTTTTATAACGTTTTAAGATACTCTCATAAAAAGAAGCGTGTTTTTTTTTAAATTTGAAATATTTTCAAGTAATTCGCTTTCAATATTAGCTTTAATATTTATTTAACTTATTTAAAAATAGCATAAGTAAATTATACACAGCGTTATTTGTAAATTTTATTAAATTTTGTTTGATATTTATTTAAATCTGCTAAATAGTCTTAAATTTTTTTACGCTATTTCTTATCCAATATTGCACAAGTTTATTCTTAAACAGAGTTTGTAATCTTTTAATCTTCTTATTATTATAAATATAACTATTCATTTGAAGAAAGGTTTTAATATTTTTGACAAAACTATATATTAAAAAAGCTGCACAAAATATATAGAGTAAAAATACGATCCATATATTTCAAATTTGCATATTTAAATGAGAAGCTATTCTATGGGCGAAATTACTATTAGTTCATGGCACATCTTTAGACTGCGACTGTAAGGTATGGTTTTTATGTACGAAGGTTTGTTTTGAATATACAAATAATCAGTTGCAAACAGCTGATGAAAACTAGAAATGTATATGATGAGTATATACCAGCAAATTCAAATTATCTAGATAGAAAATATAAGTACGAGTGTAGGCATCTCACGAGTAAAATACAAATTAAAGTAGTGACCTGTGGTAGTAAATGTTATAGTACCAAAATATTTATTAAAAAATAATTGTACACATTTCTTTCCAGAACAATTTTCATCTACTAATTATCCAAAAATTAATTTATAATTTACTTTAAATCCATAATTTTTAACAATTAAAAAAGTTATTTTTTTTAAAATATAGTACTTGGAGTTGACAATATGTAACTTCAATTCAGAAATGGTTACAAATATGAATGGCTGAAGATTATAATGTTTTACAAAGCTTAACTAGCAGCGAATTTTCAACGTTAGAAATAAATAAATATTCTATTATATTTTTAATATATAAATTTTTCAAAGATAAAAATTAAGAAAAATTCTTAATTTATTCGTTCAGACTTATATATTTACTTATTCAGATTCAGTGAAAGAACGGCTATTGGTACTATTATCTTTTGTAAAAAAAGAATGTTTTTTCGTAATATTAGAAATATTTGAATGTGGTAACATAAGTTCATTTTATTTAAAAATACTCACATGAAACTTATAATCAATAAATAGCTTAATATAAAATATAATTTAAGCTTTTTCAATGCAAGATACTTTAAAATTATTTTATGACACATATAACTCATCATAAATTTATGTATTATTCATTTATTTCCCTTAGATTTTATGAATTCAAATGTGCATTACTTGTACGTCGTATAAAATAAAAAGTAATTTAAACACAAAGTTTTATAAATTTGTTCAAACTCGTTAATTTGTATCTATAATTGATATTCAAAAAAGTATAAGCAATTACGAAAAATTTAGTTTAATTACAGTAGGAAAAATGACTTTGTTACTCTAATTTTATACCTTTTGTAGATAGATCACATTCAATAAATTTTTTGTAATAATTAAAAATATCTAATTTAATCGTTTTCTTCTAAACTTTTAAACAGCTTTCACTTAAGAACAATTTTAAGAAAAATTTATTATATATTATATATATATATAAATATTTAACTCTTAAAATACTGTATAAAATACTTGCCAATGGTGTGAAAAATTTCAAATACCCTACATTGAAATTAAAAAGTCGATAGCGTTTTTTCGTTTTGAAATCCATCATAAGAAGCGAGCAGAAATCGAGCAACAGCAGCTTCTTTTACTTTGTTCACTTTCCATTTTGAACGCTACTATCTTGAGTCCGTTGCTGAGCTTCCGCTCCGCTCAAGCTATTTATTTACCAGATTTCGCGATGTGCACCCGGGGAAATTAGCAATTCAGAGGCAGCGGAAGCAAAGGAAAAAGCATGTGAGCGAGGGAAATGAAAAATAAACAGAATCGCACCATTGCACTAGTAAAGGGGTCTATGTCGTCGGAGAAAGACATGCCGAGGCAGAACATAACACGGAAAGCGAAGATACCACTAGTAGCTCCGTACCGCTATTAACCTTATAATGTTTTGCCAATCTATTCACGCTTAAACACTCATGGTGTACGTGCAATACGTAGGTGTATAGTGGATGATATATAAAGTAAACTGCGATTCAGCTTGCTGATCTTATAGAGAGGGTTTCATGAGAAAATACTGCTTTACCTATAGCATTGTTCTGTAGGTGAAAAGTTCGAGTTTTCTCATACTCCGTATGGACCTCAAAAATATATATTTAAAAACGTGTATTTATATTTTTAAATACTAAAATCTTATAGACTGTACTTCCTCCCGTTACGCATACACTATCGCAATAAATTGCACTAAAATTATCATTAGAATATTTTTACTTTTAAGTTTTTATAAAGCATCTGTTTTAGTACGAATATTTTTAAGATTTTAATCGTTGCAATAATAATTTCTACAATTTATTGCAGTTTTCAACAATGAACGCTGCACTGTTATTGTTTTCTTATATTTACTCTGTACTATATGCATCTGTGTAATAAATACTGTAAATATGAATCAAATAAATTATTATACTTTTAAAGGATAATAGAAAGAGCACCTGTCATATAAAATTCACATGCTTGCTTAATCTTTCATTTATTAAATTTTATCTTTAAGTTTATAACACATAAGTTCATTGACTACATTACGATGGTAATTATGTACGTATTACGATGCATTAAAATTTGTATGTTGCAGTTGGTACTTTTGATAATTCGTTAAATGATATTTATTTTGTTATTGATTTTATATTTGATCAAATTTTTCAAACATAGTTATGCAAATAATTATCATATTGTTATTATTAGAAATGTTAAATGCGCATCGTTGCTGCTCTTACGTGTAAAAAATATTCATTTCCCTTACTTGTACAGTTAAGATGGCAAATTTGTAAAAATAGGTGACGAAACAAACAGATGTTATTTAAATGTATACTTACTCGTAAACTTGTCGGATTAACTATTGATAAATTCGGTTCAAGTAAAGAGTTTACTTTTCAAAACAAAATATTTGATAAGATTTATATTCAGACAATACTATCCGACGACAGCTACATATTATAAACTTCGCGAAGTAAGACTTGAGATTCTCAAGGAAAAAACAATTTTTAGAAGCTTAAAAAAATATTCAGCAATTCATTGTTTGTTTCCTTTCTACATCATATCCCGTCTCCCGATCCCAGGACTTTTATTTCTCTCTCTTCCTTATCCTTTCTACGTTATGTGTACACGCCGAAACATTCTTTTTGCGGTTTGTGAAATGCAGGGGATGTTTATGTTCCTCTTGAAAATGTTCGACCTACGATTTTTACCCGCTAAGTCTAAACCAACGCAGCTGTATCTCTCCGTTTTACCATCCTTTCTTTGTGTTCCATGGCCCCATCAAACGTGTTTTTAATACGCTCTGAGCGAATTTCGCTTCTGTAGAGGCTTCAAAACAAAAGACAGAATAAAAAAATTAAAGTTTGATATATGAGAGAACAGCATTTTTTTGTGCAACCTTGTTTTTTGTATTAAAGTTAAGATGTATTGAAATTTAAATGAAAAATTTTAAAAAGCCGTATTAAAATTATACGGACAGGAATATTTTTCACCAAATAGATATGTATCTCAGCCAAGTTATTCAATTAGTTTTTGTGTATAAATGCATACGATTGCATGAAATTACAAATAACCTTAGATTTAATATTTAAAAATACAGTTTTAAGTAATTTAAACAAATTTTGTAATTTATATTAGACGAAATTTTATTTTATATTTTAATTAGTTGTATTTGATTAAACTGTAAGGTTTAGAACATTTACAATAACTACGATGATGATAAAACAAGTGTATTTAAATGTTTCTTCATATATTTTTCGTCAGTTGAATATTTTGGTAAAATGATAATGATATAGATGTCTATTATAAAAGCAAAAATTTTATACAAGAATTTATCAACAATTATGAACAATCCTAACTGTTATTTCAACATAACAAAGCAATATTTTTTATAGAGAGAGTATAATTAACATAAATACAATTTGACATTATAAAAATAAATTTGTGTGTGTTTTAAATAATTCAAAATATTTCAAAGTATAATTTCGAATAACGTATTATTTTATTCTAAAGTATAGGTTTATCGGTACTTGTTATAATAATTTATTCGTACATCACAACTTTAACTAACATTTACTTTAGAATACTAATATTTATCATAAATATTAGCACTTTGTGGAACAAAAAATTTTTTTGATGCTCATATAACAAATAAACATTCATATCCCTATTTTATTCGAAGTATAAAGGTTATAAATTCATTTTTTTACTATTTTAAATTTAAGTTTATATATATTCATTACTTCAAATCTTTTGACATAGTTAAGAAGCAAAGAATAATAAATTAAAGTATTTAATAATTTAATCGCAAATATAATGTTCATAGGAAGTATTTATATTTAAACTTATAGAAACAATACAATGTAAAAGTACCTACATAAAAAACAATATAATAATAGCATAATTACTATGTTTAAGCAATGTTAGAAATTTAAATGTTAATTATTTTTACAAAACATTGCATCAGAATTCTCTAAAATTTATTTAAAAATTATTTTTTTCCATATTTATCTTAATCGATTTAAAAATGCTGTTTTATATTTCAATTGTCTTTTGAAATTTCATACTAATTGTCTTTTTCTATTATTTTAAAATTTATTATAATAATAAAAACGAATACGTACATTCTTAAAAAATAAATATAGAAAAACTGTTAATAAACAAATACATAAATGTAATGAACTTTTAATAAAAATGAATACGGGGTTTGATATACTAATAAAGTAGTTATGTGTATAATAGATAATATTATATTATATTGTAATTTAACTAGTTACGTATACTTTATATACATATAGTATATATAATTGCAGCATTATTGTAGTTTTTAGAAGAAGCATTTAATAATAACGTACTTTTCGAATTTCAGAAATTTATAAAATCAGATTATAAAATAGTTAAGATATATTAATTTAAGTTCATAGTAACAATTTCATCAATAAACTAATTAGCACTGACACGTGCAGTGTATATAATTCAAGAATGTATTAATTGAATGAAAGTTCATGAATGGTAAATTAGAATTATGATTTTTTAAACTTGTTTTACATTTAATATATTAAATTTAAATTCGTTGAAGCTTTAATCATTCTTTACTATTTTAGGAGAAGTTGATGTAATTTTTCTAGTGTTAAAACAGTTTTATCATTATAATATTATTTTTAATTCTATAAAGAGAAATTTATAAATATAATGTTTATATAAGAAATTAAATAGAGTTCTGTAAATATTATATATTATTTTATATATCTACAAACATATATTCTTTGACATATTTCTAATTAATACCTAATTTGTACTGATTTTCTACAATATTGAATTATTATATGGAAAACTCTTTATTTCTCATTAAGTATTATTATTTTATAAGAATAATTACATTATTTAATAAGAAATAATACTTGTATTATTAAAATTAATTTATATAAAATTGTAAGGAAAATGTTTGCATATATAAAAATTTTTTCAGTTAATTAATAGAGGAATAATGTGAAGGATAAAACTACTTATGCATATAAAATATTATGAAAATATCATTTTTTATAGCTAATTTTTTCTTGAATTTTATTTAAAAATTTTAAAATATCATCTGAAGATAAATATAAAGTAATACACACTTATAAAACAATTTAGGTATCTTATTTAAGATAAAATATTAAACATCTAAAAGATATTAGGATACAGTGCTAATTATAATGTGATATATATTTAAGATTATAGTTAACATAAAAACATTAGGTAAATATTTTTTTTAAACTTACTAGTTTGTGAATATAATAAATAAGTATTATGAATATGATACTGAGATTTAAGGTATACTATCCTATTTGAGGTTTTTTTTTACTACTTATTTCAAAAATAAACATTCAAATAAATATATTTTATCGTGTTTCTTTAACAAAATATTATCTAATAATTACGATAAACCTTTTAATACAAAGAAAAACATTATATTGATATCAATAACACTTTATAAATTTTATCGTATTGAATAATCTAGCATTGAATATCAATAATTGATAAAATAGTAAATCTTTTGTTAAAATGAATTGTTGATAAAATGTTCATAGAAAATTAATTCAATCTGTGAATTGAATTTCTTTACATAAATAACATGTGTTTTTTTAAGTTATTGCCTAGAGCTGCACCTGAACAGACAAAATACGAGGAATATTTAAATTTCATAGAACTTGAAGAAGTTTCCTTGGATATCATTGTTCTTTAAGTAACAAACTCGAGTAATAGAGTGACCAAATTTATTTAAACTTCATTCGCCTAGAGATTCAGAAATAAATATTTTATACTGCAAACTAGAATAATCATCACATTATTTCAAATTTTGCCTAATCCACGGGGTCATTTATTTATTTAATAACATACACGTGGAAAAGTTGGTTGAGATAAACATGTTTTGGTAAAGAGACGACTTTTAAAAAGAATTACACTGCCATGTGGAAGAATATTACAGTATAAGTAAATAACAAAAATTTGGTAAAATATACATAATATAGAAAATTTACCTTATTAATAGATACTAATCAACGTGTAGCCAAATAAATGAATTTAGATGAAATACAACATAGATGATACCAGTTGATGAAAAAACTTATTATTACAGATAACGTAGACTAATAAAATATAAATTAGAAAATAAGAAAACAAAAATAGGTGTATTATAGATTTGCTTCAATAAAATTATGCTTTAAACAAAAATTGTTAATTCATGTTTATAAATGAATATCATATTAATGTAAATAAGTAAAATATTTATAAATTTAGTTTTTAAAAATAAAAATTGTAAAATCACTTTTCAATATTCAATATTCAAATTTTTCTATGAATAAGCCTTAAAAAATTGACCAATAAGAAGATATGCAATTCTATATTTGCTTAGTAAAAAATATAAATTTGAAGTCTTAATCTTTGGTTATTACATTAATTATTTTAACTTAGTAACTTTTTTTATTAACGAATACCTCGGTACTAGTAATATATAATATAATTAAGTTAACAGTAAATTTTTATAAATAAAAATCGCTGAAACAAAATCTTGTTAAATATTGAACTTCTTTATTTAAGGAATTTTATTGGATGTTGTACGTCAATTTTTAAAATTTAATCTATAAGTTTTTAATTGTTATAACATAGAAATAATTTTGAAATTATTATTTTAAAAGTAAATATTCAATTTAGTTTTAGATTATTTTTTAATGTACAATTAAAAAATGAAAAAAAATACTGAAAAACAATGATAAACTGTTAGATCTTAAAATTTTGTTTATAAATTTTTTATTATTTTAATTTTAATGATTTAATACTGATATTACACAATTTTTAGAAGCGTATGCATTATATCAATTTCATCGCTAATTGTATATCAAAATAATATTTAATCATGTAGTTAAGCAATAATAATAATAAAAAATTATAAAGAATATAAAAAGCTATTTTTCAATTCCAGTTATCATTCATAAATAATTTAGCAAAAAATAACATAATTACTAACAATAATATCTAAAATGAGAATTTCTTTATTATATTATATGGATATCATTGCTAATTATAAATTAATTTAAAATTCAAAATTTATTTTAGAGATTTAAAATTATATTTTAAAACTTGAAATGTCTTAAAATGGAGCAAAAGAAAAAAATTTTAATAGATAATATCATGTGTTCCAATTGTTTACACACTTATAGTACTACAATTATAATTTTAGTGGCTTCATAAAAATTAGAAAATTAAAGTTCTTTAAATACTATAAACTAGTAATTTTAATTTTATAATGTATTATTTGATATATGTATATATAATATAATAAAACTTTAGATGATGAAAAGAAAATGCTAAGAAGTTAAATTCGATAATTAAATTTTTTGATAAAAATTGTAAGATTAAGCATGTTTTAGTTGTAAAGAAAGATATCAATGATGCTTTGTCTGGTAATGAAACAATTAAGCTATCTTTAGCAATTGATTTAAATGAATTGCCATGAGCTTAGATAAAGGATAATTAACTTTGTGATTTATTAAATAAAAATCACAAACAATTGAAATAACAATGTGATAACTGAAAATAAATAGCAATGACTGCGTATATCTAGAATAACAAACAAGACAAGTTTAGAGCTGAATTAAAAAATTCTTTTTTTTCAGTAAATTATATTAAGACTATTTTAAAGATATTATAAACGAATTTTTTAAAAAGTTAAATAATTTTTATATTAAAAATATTATATAATAATTCATACATATTGGAGTTGATTCCAAAAATTAATGAAAAAAATTTATAAAAAAAATGTATAAATTCGTATAAATTCTAAATAAACGTTAAATTTTAATTATAAACCTGTAAAATGATGTAATATGAATAAAATAATATTTGAAAAATCGCTTTTTCTTTAAAGACTTATAACGTAATTCAATTTCCTTTAGAATGATAAGAGCGTATTATAATGATATACCTAAGTATTTAACATAAAATCCATTTATCTTGTTTTATGTATAATAGGACTAGTATTAAAAAGTACTTGTAATAAAATCTCAACAAAGTGTACAGAAATTTTTTAATTTTTATAAATAATACGTATACGCAGCAGAGACAATCAATAAAATTATTATATTTTTTAATAGAGCATATTGAACAGATATCATCAATTTTCATGCTTTTTGAAACTTGTTGATAATGCATCCTAATTATAGTGGTTCTCAGTTTTGGAATTTAGATCTAAATTCGAAAGGCTTCATTTAGAACCATCGTCAGAGAAACATAACACGTAGAAATTGAACACGACTAGATACGACTTCCAGTTACCGACCTGTGAACTTCGACCTCATCCTTAGCAAATCTCATGCAGGCAAACATCTAATACGATCTTTTACCATACTTAGGTTTGTAAACCTAGTGAATGGTGTCTTGAATGTCCTCATGGGTAGCTTTATATATGATCCGTATTCACAAAATTATCCAGAATTTCGCGAATATTATGAAATTTCTATAAAGCATATTATATACAGATATCATTATACTGAATGGTTAAACTTTATGACTGATAGCATTGCTTACCTTTAATTGCTTACCTACGTTAGTCTACTATCAATGCTGCAGTTACCTATAATACATGCAAATTAAAAAGTGTTGACATGTTTTTTGTAATCATTCTTTATTACATATATTTTAGGGAATATCCTAATAACACATTGCTTTTAAATAATTGAAAAATCACTCTGATATAAGATATATATGGTGGAATATGGTTATATAGAATCAAATTCAAACTCTGAAGAAGTTGTAATTAGTATAACAAATTATATATTAGAAAATATAATTATTCACGTATAAATATGATGATATATAGTCGTATATAAGTTTTGACAAATCGTAAATGTTTGATATTTTATTTTGTTTTACTTTACTAATCTAATAAACAAATTTCAACATCATTTCGGTTAGAAAAAAGCTTATTTAATTTTAAAATATATTTCTTGTATTTAAAAAAATTAATAATATAAGCTTTATTACTTGATTAAAAAAAATATTTTAGAATTAATAATAAATAAGATATTTTTTAATCTATTTAATAAAATTTTAATTTAATATCAGTATAATATTCTATCGTTATTATCTAAAAATTCAAAAAACAATGTCTAAGAGTAAAAATTATCTGTAAAATTTAAAGTTTTATCTTATATGTAGACTTTAGTAAATTAAATTAAGAAAATCTCTAATTATATTATAATTAAGAAAGAATTATAAAAAGGTATAATTCTACTCTTGTTTATCAAATAATATTCAAAATAATGATTGGATATAATTTAACGTCTTTGTCATTCTAATCCAGATATAAATTAATACATATATCACAAATTTAATAAAAATGTTCTCGATATCAGTTGCTCTTATAAAAAAGTTTTTCTTAGAAATTGACACGGTATATTGTTGATTATTAAAAATAAATAGACGCTTGTTTAATGCTGTTGTTTGGTGGTACGATACCGCGAGGCTGGTGTCCCTTGCCCTCGAGGCGATGGATTTCGCTCGTGGAGGCGCGACGTGTCCACGCCGAGGGCATACGCCCGTCGGGGATGCTTCGATGTTCGGACGTTCTGATGTTCGCTTCCACGCGTGAGCTGATCCCGTCGCGTGTATTTTCTCTGTATTTATATTTATTACTCTCTATTATGCTATCGAATATTTGTAAAATCTCAACGGCCGTTGGAGACTTCGCTGAAAACTCGAAATCCGTCAAACGTAATTAGATCTAAAAAAACTGTAAATAATTATGCGCGTGCATTGATGTTATGTTTAACGAGCGTCAGCCCGTCGCCTTCGGGCAGCGCACGACAATATTTGTTTTTAGTTAAAGAAATCGTAATTTTATTGAATTTTAACTAATTATTATTTCAAATTGTTAATAAGCACAATAATTTTTTATTTATAATACGCTTATTTCTTGATATTTTCATATTATAAATCTGAAAATTTTATAGATTTCTTTAAATATTTTACTTTAAAGGCTTTATTCAAATATATAAAATTAAGTTTTTAAACAGGTTTTAATATAAAAAAATAATGAATACCTGTAACAATTTAAATTTTTTATAACAATGATTGAATTCATACTATTCATTAGTAATGATAAAAATATATGCAATAATAATAAATATAAAGTAAATAGACTAGAAAAACAGAGTATTGATATTTTTATAAAATTTAATAATATTACGATGAATCTATTGTTTAAATTAAAATTTTATTAATAGAAATGCACACATAACGTTTCACGTTATATTTGACATTTTTAATTTGCTAATTCAGATTATATCAATTTGTGTTAATAATGCAATTCCAATGAATCACTAAATATAAATTCAATATTCCGAAATTTTAAAAACAACGATTTCTACTCTGGGAGACAATATACAGTTTGCTAAAATAAAAAGTAACCTTTAGTGATAAGATAAAATTTTTTACACAGTAATTGGTAAACAATTCAACGCGGAAAAGGATATATATTGAGCAGGAAAAGCCAACAAGATTCATTAGAATTCAGAAGAAAATTAATTAGCAATATTATGTAAATAATGTTAGTTATTTAAAATTATAATATTATACGTAAATATTCAATAGTTACCCATAGTGTCATCATGTGTTACAGTTTATAAGTTATTAATAAAACACTATTCAGTTTAATATAATTATTTCTGTAACTAAATAATAGTGCAACATATTTTTTATTTCTTGTTTTTACGTAAATTGCATAATAATATTTAAAAATAAGATTTTGTTTTATCCTTAAATAATTTTCTCAATATGAGTGTAAAATTTTTGTTATTGGTGTCATTTGTGCTATGCTCAATGTATACCGAACTGCAAGGCAGGGATAATGAAGCAATAAAACTGGATTGTTGGCCCGTTGCACTAAAATATAAAACGTTCACAATCAATATTACTTTATCAACGAGAAATGTAGAAGATCAGGTCTTAGCCGTAGAAGACACTTATTCGCCTAAGGAGATTGATTTCGATCCGACACGCAAAACTATAGTCGTTGTACACGGATTAGTGGTTAGCTCCAATCATTTTGACAAAATAACTGCGTTACGGGATGCTCTTCTCGAATGGGTAACATATACGTTTCTTACGCATTGATATTTATATTTCGCTAATAATAAAATTTTAGTTCTTTCAAAATTCTTACAAGCATATGAAAGTAATAAATGTATATATTCGTTTATTATAATAAAACTTAGTACTTTAGATATAAATAATTATTATTCATTCTTGTATAAACGATTATGTGATAAAAATGAATATATATATATATATCTTAACATATAACATACCATTTATAAAAAATGAAAAATAGTTATTTTTATGGAAAGTAAATTTCATTATAATACATCGTACTGCTTTTTTAGATACTATATTTGTATTTATATTACATATTTTTATAAGGACTTCTTCGAATTTTTTGTTTATAATTATATATTGCAAAGTCATATGCTAATACAGTCTTCGATAAGAGTCATAAACTAATTTAAATCTAGATATAGTGTAAATAAGATAATACAAATGGAATATCATATTTAATGTAATATTAAAAAAAGTTAAGAATAGCTAGTTATGAAAAAATTTTAGTTAATCGTACCTAAAATTTGAAAACATGATTCAAATATTTAAAAATAACAAAAAATTTTCATTATATTGCAACTACGGTAAATATCACTGATAAAAATATTAAAAATATTTACATATTTCTGCAGACAAAGTTTTTATATATTTTGTATGTTTGTATAAATAATCTCAAAAAATCTCCTTCAATTATGAATTAAAAGTTTGTTAAGAAACGAAGTTGAATGGAAATATAAAATATGGGTTTTATTAATTGCAATTACTGAATTGTGGAAATTAATGAACAATTTTAACTCAAAGCTATATTTTACATTAAATAATATTTATTCTGCTTTGGAATTTTTTTAATAAAAATTTATTGAATTTTATATTATGTATCATAGAAAATAATTTTCAAAAGTAATAAAAATTATTTTTTAATTAAATTTATAATTTCTAAATTATTTTTTCAATCGTTTTCTAAAAAGTACTAATTTCCCGATTAAAAGTAAAAAGCTTGTTACTCGGATTATATCCAACTACTAAAATACTATATAATATGTAAAATGGCAGGATTAAAACTTTTTAGAATTATCAAGCAGCATATGAATTTCAATTATTAAAAAAAAATAATTTGTAATAAGTTTGTTAATTTATTATTTATTGTTAATTTAGTTGTATTAAGTTTTTTTTTTAGTGGAATTGAAAATGAATTATTTTTACATGAAAATTGCAATATATTATGCTGTTTTGATTATTCTGGAAAATAAATTAAGAATGGAATATGTACAAGTTATTTTAGTACATTTTATTGGAAGTTATTGATATATCAGAATTAAATTTTGAATAACTTAAAAAATTTATAAAGTACTAATTTTAAGTAAATGGATTTTTTATCTTTTGTACCTTTTGTTTTATAAATATTTTTTTTTGATATAAGATTTATTTTTTTTTATCAAGTAATATTTTATATGAATAGTTCTGAAGTATCTAGTTGAGAAAAATTCTAATTTAACGTTAAACTGATTTATAATTTTTTGATAAATAAAATTTATCACGTTTTGAATAAAAAAATTGTTATTAAAATATAAGTAAAAAATTGTTTCATAAATAGAATTTTTCATACAAATCATGAAGCAGGTTAAGTTTCAGTAAATGACTGTTAACTACTTGTATGACGATAGAATACAATAAATCTCTATTAATTCATCCTGGATTTAAATAAATGCAAAAAAAGACTTAAATCTGGAATATTTCAATGTAATTAAAGATTTAGAACCTTACTGCATCTATTAAGTAGTCTGTTTTTTGAGATATAAGTAAATCTATTACAGAAATAAGTAGTTAAGTAGTAATTGTTATATATAGTTGTATTTGATATGTTATTGTATTCCCATATTAAGAAATTCATCATTTAAACAGTTAATTTTTTTCTATTCCACATTCTCTCATAAGAAAATATTCGACAAAAAAGTTATTTATTGATAACTCTTAATTCAATTCCATTTAACCGTAATAAATACAAACTGCCATAAAAATAAACGTAAGATAAAGCATCCAAATTAAATTATCAAAAAAACAATAAATAATTATCATGATAAAAATTTAGAAATATCTTAAAATATCAACCGCGGTATGAAAATTTGTTTTTTAAAACAGTCAAAACATGGCCTTATCGTCAGTGAATGAATTTTAATCATTATTACGTATTTTAAATTTCTATATAATATTTTAAATGTATTCAACTAAAGTTTCTTTTACAAGAATATTCTTAAAAATATAGTTTATACGTGGGAAATCAATTTCCTGTTGCAAAAACATTAACTTCTCACACTGATTTAACTTTAATGAAATCTAGTTATTTAATATAGCTTACTTAATTGGTAAGAAGACATTAAATTTTATTAGCGATGAATTCGTACAAATTTCGACGAAGATGCAACTATAAAAATTAAATACTGATATTTAAATGTGAAAAATTAATTTGAAAGAATGCACGACTTGTCGATATTATATTTTATAGAAAATAATTAAAGCTGATTTATTATTTTAAAACATTTGTGTAGAGTTGGGAAGTGTATTTTAGGAAAATTCATATTATGCAGATTTAGATTTCATTAATCAATACATGAATTGGATTATTATCAAATTCTGTATGATATACTATATAAATAACTAATAATATTTAGTTAACATAAACTTTTAAAAGTTGATCATGAATAATTAAATATGAAATATATATTAATTTTATAGGGTGACGTGAATGTTGTTCTCGTTAATTGGGAAAAAGGATGTAACAACTTTTTGAAATATTACCAAGCTGTTCTTAATACAAAATATGTTGCTTTTGTACTCAAAGAGTAAGTAATATTTTCACATATTCATTTTCAGCTATTAAGCTTATTTATAAAGTTTTTACAATCAAAAGCTAAAATTAAAATAATTCACATTTTTAAAGTTTTTTTTAATTTTCAAGCCTTTTTGTATAATTTAACTACTCTTAAATTCTAAATAACTATAACTATAATGTAAAATAACTAGTTGCATGATTGAATATATTATTTAATACATAAAATTATAATAGAGTTAGATAAAAAAAGAAGGCTAAGTACGACAAAGTTGAAATGGAAAACTTTACTGAACTGCCACAGCTCTTAGTATAACAAATTTAGACTACTATTAGCTTAAGTTAATATTAAGAAAGATAAGTTAGTTAAGATAATTAATAAATTAAGAAATTTAATTGAGGATAAAAAATTAATTACCGGCGTAATTAGGTTTTTAATTTAACTTTAATTAATATAAATTTATGAATTATAATGTTAATAAATTATTTATATTTAAGAATGTTTATATCACATTAATCATAATATTTTTTGAAAGTTATACAATAGTTTAGTTTATCTGAATTATTCATATAATATATAATCTCAATGGAAGTTTTTATTTGAAGAACAAGCATGCATATACACATAGGTATATATTTAAACCAAGTCTAATTTTAAAGAAAAATTAAAGAAATATTAAAGAGGATCTAAAAAAAATTACCAAGTATGAATATTTAATTAAGTTCTATTTTTTTCAATTTATTTTTTAAAACATATTTCACGCATATAAAGTAAAAGTATACGAGCATTTTAATATTAAAGAATAAGAAATTTTACACAAGTTTTTGTCAATGATAAATATATTTTTAATAATTGTAGATATTTTAAGAAAAAACTTAAATTAATTGCTCGCGATAAAACTACGGGTATAAGACTGAAATATTAAAAGAAAGTTTCTAAATGCTGTGACCAAAAAATACATATTTTATTAAATTTTTACTAAAAATATAATGTAAGCCTAACTTTGTTTGTGCATTGAAATCTTAGATGTCATAATTTCGTGTTCAATAGATACTATTTTTTAGTGGAATAAGCTCATCTGTTATTTGCTATAAGTATTTAGCTCGTTTGTAAAGAGAAATTTGATAATTACCCTAATGTGTCTAATAAAGTCTTCTCAGTGACACGATCGAGCTATGGAAGGAGGAAAACGAATTAGACGATAATTGGACACCAGAACTGCACTTTGTCGGTTTTAGTCTTGGTGCCCACGTATGTGGCCAAGCAGCCGAATTGCTGAGAGTCGAGGATAATTTGCTGGTCGACCGGGTTACTGGTCTTGATCCAGCTGGACCTTGTTTTGAGCCACCGAGCCTTCCACTACGCTTAGCACGCGTCAATGCTCTTTTCGTCGACATCATTCACACAGACGGAGCAATTTCAGAGGATGAAGCATTTGGCTTATTGGAGCCCATTGGTAAGCATACTTTTCTTTATTAATATCTGCCAACGTCTTGGAAAAAAATATTTTCATGACACTTGTTCATCTAAAAATATTCATAGATTTGTCTTGGCGACATAAAATGCCCATAAATATAAATTGAAGAAAGATATAAATTCTGAAATATAGTTATTTAATAATTATGTTGGCACTTGTAATATTTATCTATTTAAATTAGATTTACCAGTACAGGGTTACGATATCCAAAGCTGATCGCAATCAGCTATTACCTGAAGCTTATTTGTATATTCCTAGTTTTCCTTGATATCTAAAGGTTGTAACTTCGCAATTCAATTAAATGCCGTAAATTGGTTGTACAAATTCATCGAATACTACCCTTATGAATAATTAATTTTCTTAGAAAAAATTGTATTTTAGGAGATGCAGAAATGCAACAATGTGCTACAAATAATTAATAAAATCTTACTTATTTAATTTCAGTTATTACTAAACAAATAATTTGTGATTGAGTAATAAATAAAATTATGGGAGGTTTAAACTTACGAATTATATATTTTTCTATGATTGAAATAAGTGTATCTATTAAACGTTAAATCTTATCGTATAATAAAAAATTTTTGAGATCATTAATGCAAGAAAAACTATATCCTCTCTGTTAATTATAAATTAAATTATAAGGTAATCTATACATATTGTTAGCAATTACAGATAAAATATTAATCTTTTCAATAGTAATTTTTAGTTTTAATTGACAAGCAATAGTCTTGATCGATAATGAATAATCTTATTTTAGGACATGTCGATTTTTATGTGAATGGTGGTAGAAAACAACCAGGATGTTCTTTATTACGAAGAAGAAAAAGATCTGCTGAATCTTTATTAAAATTACTTGTGCATGGTAAGTATACAGTTTAAAAATAATTGAATATTTTAAAGGTCAATTAAATAATACAGACTATCATTATTTTCCTTTTTATTCAAAATGCATGTATAAATATTAATTTACTATAATAGAGTGAAAATAACTGATTATTATTATTTTAAGATTAATATTTATCGAATATTAATCTTCAATAAATATCAATTAATATTGGAAATCTTAAATTCATCTTCTGCTTCAATTTTAAATGGCATGTGTAAATTAATCAACGTTATTTATTTCTTATAATTATAGTATATTGCATCTTTATTTCGATTTTTTTTTTAATATAATTAGTAATTTCAGTTTGATAATTTTAAAATTTTATTTGCTTACCCAAAAAATAATGTTTATAATTTTAATCGACCGTATTGGAACAACTCATTTAAATTTTTCATTTAACCCCCATATTTTCCATTGCCATTATTCGATTTAACAAATATGTTCGGACAATAAGTGCGCTCTAAAAAAAATTTAATATGATATCTATTTGAAGAATTTGATATATTTCAGCGATTGAAAATGGTGCATGCAGTCACAATCGAGCTTTCGCCATTTTCGCCGAGACTGTAAAACAAGCTGTTTCACAGGATTGCAGTTTTGTTGCATATCCGTGGACACTGAATACTGCGTTTAATAGTAGTATTGAACTAACAAATGAGGATTGGCCAGAAATGGGAATAAATGCCGATCTTTATGATTACAATATAACTACATATTATGTGCCTACTACAGCTGTAGCTCCTTATTGCAATGTTACGGTCGATAGTTGAGAAAATGGGCTGTTGCTACATTTTATAAAATTGTAGCCAAAAATTTTAGACATCTTAGGCACTTAAAATATTAAATACATAAAAAATAGAAACTTTTTATTTCTCATTATTATTGTTATTAAAATTTTTATTATTTAGTACACTATTAATAGTTACAGTGAGATTTCTGTGATATGAAATAACATTTTCAAATTTGTGATTACAAACATACACCTGCACTAAAACAATTGACTAAATTTATAAAATCATGATAAATTCGATTAAATAGAGTATGTATAAAAACTGAAATTATCAGTATTTTTCTGTAGGAATTAATGGATTAAAACAGAGACATTATACTGTATTTGTCATAAAACTTTACAATAGAATATGCAACTGTATTTACACTAGATAATGAAAAACCTAATTTTTAATTTATTTTAATCTATGTATTTATGACGTCAGTTTCAAGTCTGTCAATATGTGCGGGATCAAGTTGAGGAATATGGGAAGATAGTGGAAAATCCATTACACAAAGTATAATTCTAATAGTGCCGATAACAATAGTACTCGTTTAATCTAATGAATACATGCTTGAGTCAGACAGGCCTCCCCTAGACTGTTGGGCCCGGCAGGGGTCAGCCAGCTGGGGGGGGGGGGCGTCCCTTCGTACGCTGCCGCATATCACAACGCTTAGTGCGCACGCATATCTATACTCAGTTATTCACTCTTTCACATTCATACTCTCACTCTCTCTCTCTCTCTTATTCCTGCATATATCTTGAGTTTATGAATACTTTTTTATTATTGTTTTATGATAGAGTGATTAGTTAGAATTTTTCGAAAAGATATAATGTTGAAATTCATTTGAAAATTTTATGTAATATTTGATTTACATATTTTTTTAAGAATTTTCTTTAAGAATTATCTGTTAAGCTTCTTTACTTAGTATTTAGAATCGTTTTAAATTTTTTTTATTTTAATCGCTGAATCATATTATACACCATGTTTTTAAATGTATATTCTATCGACAATTTTGATAATTAATTTTCTAAAATATTTCTTAAAAAATAGCTCGCAAATTTGCATATAAAACATGAAGTTTTATGGTCAATTGTATAAATTTTATATTATTTATTTTTAATATTTTACAACTATTTTCGTTTCAAAGAATAATTTAATTTAGAAAAGCAATAATAATTTTAATTATTAATGAAAAAATTAAATCAAAAAATGCATTAAGTTGGTCGTTTTAGCCGAGTACCATTCTGATTGAATCAGATAATAAAATATGAAGACAGATAAATCAATTTATTTTTAATTACCAAAGGTAATCAAGTTTTATAATTAAAAAAAAATATTATATAAAATAAATAAATGTTAACTTTGGAACATAAAATACTATCGCAAGTTTAAAAAATATTACTACACGTTTCTATTAATCTACAACTGTATTTAGAACGAATTACTCACGATTCAATGATTTTTCTCTGGAATCAATCATAATTTCTGTTGAATTCTCTATTTACTCGATTAAAATTATTGTACTTATATTATTACTGATATAACAAAAAATTTTATATGACATTGAATGATAAAAGTTTTAAAATGAACTTAATAAATACGAGGAAAATAACTGCAATTTTATGTTAGAACGTGATAGTAATTATAATATTAAGTGAATAAATGAATTATTTAATATATGGTTTTAGACGAAACATAAAAAAGATAAATTTCGTATTATTAAAATTCTTTATTAATTCAGATATTTACAATTATGTCTTAAAATAAAAATTGTTCATACGTTTTTTATATATTATTTAATAAAACATATTGTGTAATAATATGTTGCTTTTAATTTTATAAGTTTAATACTATCCTATATTTACCACTTATTTCATAAATATTTTCAATAAGCCAATCTAAGCAACGCTAGTAGAAGTCGATTAATTTAGAAAATTTTGTTTTGTAAACACGATAACTGACCAAATTTTTTAAAACAATGTAATATCAAAAATAAAGAGTTTTATGAAAGGAATCAGTTGTACCTACCGAAAGAATAAGAAAAAAATTGTCATAAAATTAACCTAAATCTTACAATTTATTTGAAAAAAGTATTTAATTGAAAATTGCAATACTTTGATAAATTGTGTAAGTAATTAAGTCTCTGACATATTTCTCACGCGTGCAGTATTAAAAGAAAATATTTTATCTTATCTCTATTAATCTTTTTATCAGCTTCCAATGAAAATAACAATTGCACTCGAAATTTTTTATGAAGAATCGTTAATTGTCTATAAATATGATTAAAATAAAGTACATACTTCAGGCAAGACATGATCTCGATGTCAGGAGTAATGGAATTAACATAAAAACACAGCGATGTCCCATAGATATTAATTGTAACAAAACACAAGATTGTGTAAGAGTGCAATAATTTGAAAAATAAGTCAGGAATCAGAACACACATTCGTGCGGGCGAAGTAGTGATAATTCACCACGGGGAAATGCACTATGTGCTAATAATTACCACATGTTAATTCGTTTAATGGATGCGCGCGGGGATGCGTCGCCTGTTTGCAGAGTGGCGGCGGGCCGCTTTTGCACAGCTCAGCAGTTCGTTTCAGCTCTCTGTTCTCGTCAACGAGTCGGGTCAAACTCATACCTGTGTGCGTGGCTAGGCCGACAACGCACTTTGTATAATCGGCAGTATTTGCTTGCGCGAAGCCCGCACGTTGTCCTGCTTGTACAGCACCAACAACTTTGGCCCGCTATCGTCGCGTTTCGCCTCCGTCAGCTGGAGATTTGGGTTGGTCGACGCTGTCAAGGCCTCGATTAGCTGAAAGGAGACAAGTGAGTTAGGCACCGGTTGTATGTATATATCTGCGACTTCTGTGGAGAGCCAAAGAGAGAAAGAAAGAGGAGTAGACGAGCTGGGCTTAGGCTGGAAGGAGACGGAGCGCTAGACATGTGCGCTGAGTTGTTGAAGTGCACTCACTGAATTTGCGGAAGTTTGCCCCCACGGTCCTTACTAATTTATATGAATCTAAGAACTGAAGTGCGTTTATTTTCGACTGCGTACAAACTCGCGTACAGATTAAATTGGGAGCAGATTAAAAAAAGTCTCTGAGAACGGGATCGTACTTTTACCGTCTGGTATAGCTTTGGTTCGTCCAAGAAAATAGTGCATCGCGACTGAATTTTGTAAATATCCATATGCGTATCGAGTCGGTCTGTTACAGAAATTTTAAAGATTAGATCGAACGCGTATTTTTAAAAATATAAATTTAAAAAAATGCTATACTTTTAGCTACTAAAGCTCAAAGATTTGAGTCCTATCTTTGAATTTTACAGTGGTTTTACATTTTATGAATAATATTTTAAAAAGCTTATCGTACGAATTATCTGCATGTATATTTCATATGTTTATTACACTAAAGCCGAATTAACATTTTACAGGTATTCTTTAAATATTAAAATATTTTTTCTTTAATAAAGATAACATCTAATTGTTGGTTAAAAATAAAACTGGTAGATATTATCAATTTTCATTTTCTGTAAATATTGAGAGTGCATATTTACTAATCTTATCATATTCATTATATACATAACTCTTGCACATTGGATAAAGTGAATTATTTTTGCTATTCAAACGTACCTTCCTATATGTACATATTATGCATATGTACATAGTATTAGATTTACTTAAAATTTTTATTTTATTTGAACACTGTGCATTACGTCAAAACAATAAATCTTAAGACATATTATTTCTAAAAAACAATGTTTCTAAATTCGTACTCGTGTATGCCTCTAGCTATTAAGAAAAATTTTATTTCAATAGTAAATTTATTGTATAAACAAAATTTTATATTGTTTAAAATAATTTTTTATATTTAGGTTATCAAAAAAATTTTATTTTCCTACGTAATATAATTTATATTAAAAAGTTCTAATATTTAAAATTTATTAGATTCAATTTTTGATATCGTAGAAAAATTTAATTCGTACATTATATTTTGATTTATAACAAAATTAAAAATTAATTTTATATTTTTTTATATTAGAATTACAATTAACATACAAATATACATGACGTATATCTAAAACTATTGTGATTTTATTTTAGCAAAAATACATATAAAAATTTAAATTATCTATTGAAAATATATTTGTGAAAAGCCATGAAATTTTTCTACTAAATCCTTATTCAATATCTAAATTTGAAACTTTGAAAAGTGAATTAGTTCATTCAAGCTTCTTTTGTAATTATATAACTTTTTGAAATAAATTTAGATTTGTTTATTTTTTATTATAAATTCGATTCTAAAGTTAATATAAATTTAGTGATCAACTATAGATGTGATACATTTTTTAATACGTTATTTTTCTAACTTATAATAATTACGTATCTTGTCGATTAATTATAATTTAAATAGAATAATTATATACATGTTTATAATTATATTTACAGATGCATAATTTTGTTCGTTTAACTAGATTCAATTTTTAAGCTTAAACATATATTTTTATGTTTTCAAAAAACTTGTCTGAAAAATCCTAAAATGTTTGTGAATCTAAATTTATTTTATATTCATTTTCTTTTTTTTCATACTTTATTTTTTTCAAACTTATATTTAATTTATTAATAATTAATATTTTTAGTCATATATCTAACGAATAATAAGATATCTTACATTAAAACATTTACTTTGGTTGTGTATTAATATATTACATCAAAAATGATGTGTTATATATTATTATACTTTAATTACTTTATTTAACATAAAATAGTGTATTACATATACTATACAGAGCTGTAATGTAATTTTATAAATATCCACAAAAATTATGTTTTAGAAATTATTACTAAGCAATTCATATTAAAAATTTCATATTTCTTTAAAAAATTTTAAAATAATACATAATAAATATAGTTTATTAACGTGAAAAATTTCTTTCTTTGTCAAATTACGAAAAATGGTATTATTATCGTGAATTTCGTGGTTGTTTAAAATGGTATCTAAAATATATTTTCTGAGTTGAATCTTAGTCATTTATTCCATTGTCTCCAAAGAATAAATAAAGAATTACTTTACAATTTAACAAACTAAAATAAGCTTTTCTTTAATAAATTATATATACGTCTTCATGCTTTTTTGTTGATTGGATCTTATGAATAAGAAAGTTTAATCCTCACTAATATCCTTATTATAATGATGGTTTTAGTTTACAGCAAAGTACTTGTATTCATTAAAATCATACGTTTTAGCTTATATAACTTTCTACTAATTGCACTTAATATGAATGTATAAACGTTTCATACGTCGAAATAAACCGCAAAAGTACATTGATATAATTGTATTGTATTTTATACCTCAGTTCATTCAATTAGACTTATTGTTGTACGTGTTTTATGAACGCAATTTTGAACATTTTGATCGATTCATAATGTACGTGATTTTTCTGGCTTTATTTATTGTTTATAATCTGAAAGTGTTTTTATTTCCGTCAAATTTATAGTATTCTTTCGTTAAATCAATGTACAGTTATTCTATTTATATTATTTCAATACAGATGCTTAATATTTTCTACTTAATTTACCTCTATTTAATCTAATTTATTATTAAATTAATTTAAGTGCTCTAGGTGATAACTTTATTATTTAAGATATTTATAAGATTGTTTCTTGACAAGAATACTTTTGTTCTATATTTAAATAAATGATCAAATTATTTTTTAATATAAATACAAGCAAAGTATTAGAATCATCTATACGAAAAATTTTAATTCAAATACTTCAATTTGATATAGGTTACGTATTTTCATATATGTTTTATAAATTATTAGAGTAAATTATAAAAAATCAAGTTAAAATGAATTATTTAAATAGCGCTAGGAAGATTCATTTAAAATTTAATAAAATTTTTTTATTTAAATATCAAATAGTAAACAAATAAATTTAATTTAAAGGGGAATTTCATATTATCAAACGAACATGTTGATATAAAATATTTCTCTTTCTTTTAATTTTTTAAGTAATTTTCCCATATAAACGAAATAAATTATACCTTATCAACCTGAAAATTTGTGCATAATTTATAAATTAATATAATCATTGTTTTTTTTTACAATTTTTTAAAAATAATTTATCAAACATCATCACTGAAAATATATAATTACTTGAGTACTTAATATTACACAAGTATCATGAATCTATTAAAACTTTTAAAAACTTTACCAACTATTACTATTGCAATTATAAAAAAATTGTTATTTTTATTTTGAAATAAAATTTTCCATATTTTCACTATTATTTCCAGAGTGTTTATTACAAAAAATTTCTACGAAGATTTTAGCACCACTCCTTGTAAGATTAAATAAAAAGTTTTTTTACATACTTCAGTGAATAAATATAAAATAAATATATAAAAAATATTGTTCTGAAATTGATTCTAAATAAATATTATTTCAGACTTATAAAATCTTATATTTAAATATTTTTTCAGTATTTTGGAGTAAGTTCAGTTCATAATTTATATAATTAAAATACTCTGAGAACATTGAACGAAACGTTAAGGTTTTATATTTTGTAATTATGTACTTTCCAATACTTTTCACTTTGAATATTTTTTAATGAAGTTATTTATAACTTAACATTTACAATAATTAAAAATTAATATATTAAAGACAATTTATATTTGGTTTATTATTATTTCCTTTGTTATATATTGTTCATGGAATTAGTAAATATTAATATAAATAATAAATATAGGACCAAATGAACATTTATTATTTTGCTTTAATGTCCAAATTATATATCAAATGTGAAGAATCCTAATTTTAAGAATGTTGAAGTTGGTTAAAACTCGTATTTTATAACTTTTACATTAAATTTAAATAATTTAAAATCATCGGTAGAGATGATTATTTTACTTAATTAATTTTTATTACGCTTACAATACTCTATTGTATATAAGAGTACCTATACCGATCAGGTGAATGATAAATATTTCCGAAAATCAAATTGCACGAAGGTTATAAGTAAGGTGATAATTCAAAGGACCACAGTTTTCAATTTATAATGTATGAGTGACAATAATAAATAAAATGCTGATATATATTCATGTGTATATGTGTATAGAGAAGTATAATTCAAGGTAGTGAAAGTCAATGGATACACGATGTCATGAGTGGATCAACAATAGAGTAAAAGAGAGAACAGTGTGAAAGAGAGAAGGAGAATCAGAAGCATTGAATGAAGGGCTTGAAAGGTAAGCGAAGAGAGGGAAGATAGAATGGGAAATCGTAACTTTCATTTCCGCGCATTTATATGGAACATCCTGACTTTAATTTCCGGCACTTGGTATATATGCACGCGGGACATTGCAATTCAGTATCTCTCTCTCTCTCTCTGTTTCTTTGTCTCTATCTATCTATCTCTCCTTCTCTTCTCCGTCCTTGACTCAAGTAGATTCAGCCCTCTTAAAATCAGCGTGACACTCGAAACTTTGCGTGACTGTACAAGAGTTGAGACGAAGAAATCCACGTCTGAAGTATAGAAAAGGTAGGTATAAAAGAAAGAGAGAATAACTCGGAACAAGAAAAAAGAGAAAAACAGGATGAGGTAACAAAAAGAAATTTCGAGACAGACGGCGACTTATTTAAGCAGAAATTGAAAAGAAAGAAAGGAGTAAAACAGAAAAAGCTGTCGGTAGATTGTCAAATGACTTTTTGGTAGATATATCATTAATTTAGTAAAAGATTGTACTCGATAATACCGAATACTTTTTAAGTTGAAAATCTAAGATTCATCCTTAATTATAATATATTTTTAACGAATCTATTTTGTTAAAACTATTTTAAATATAGTAAAAGATTAAATTATTGTATTAAATCATTGGTATTCAAATTCATTACATTACAGTAGAACAATCGGACAGCTGCTTACATCTTTCATATTAATAAACAACTTTTAATTACGACGAATATTATTTTTAAGAGACATATCTAATAGTAGAAATACAGATGTTACTAGGAATTCTTTATCAAGTCCTTAAAAATTAGTTTAAGAACTGTCTCGTAATTAATATTTTGCTTATACGAATAATAAGGCAGATCAATCTCTCAAATATATTTATTCCACAGAGAGAGAAAAGATAGATTTATATTTCTTAATAACATCGTGAATAACGAAGAAAAAACAGGCACGATTTATAGACATTGTTTCTTTGTCTATCTCGACTTCTACACAGATGTACAATAAAATACGGATGTATATCTGTCTACAAGGGATGTGGAGACAAAAAGTAAGGAAGGAGTGAAAGAAATAAAAGAGAATGGAAGACAAAAATCTAGACACTTACTTTATTTGTCGCTTGATCGGACACCAATGAGTAAATAGCAATGTCTCTCGTCACCTTGTCATTCTTCAGGTCTAGACCAATGAGAGTGACCAACCCACAATCTCGCTCTCTGCAAAATAGTTCGAGAGCCTCTGCGGCACCGGCTATCTCCAAAAAGTCCTGCGTCACAAAATTAGTGGATAAAAAGGTTAGCAAGGGAAGACAGAAGGGTTAGAACGATGGATATAAGCTTGAATAGAACAGCTCGACTATTTCATAAAATTTAAAAGAATCAAATCTTTAAAGAACAGTAGAGTGTTTAACTTTTTTCAACTGCAGTTTTCATAATAATAACAAATTTTCATTCAACAAATGTTATGAAATTTTTATATTTTAGACACTTACGTTTCATTTCAAAATTTGGATCACTTCTAAAGCTGTTTTATGGTTGCATTTATAAACAGTATAGATAAAGGTAATAATAGTTATAAAAATAACAACGAAAATAATAATAATAATTTATGAAAAATTAATTCGGAAATCTGTTTGTCTCATTAACAGCATTATGTGATAAGTGTTTAAAAATATTATTAACCAATAATAAGAAAAAATTTAGCGAAAAGTATGTGTATATTTAATATAATTTCTTGATTTCTACAAGAATTTTAAAAAACGCATAATGATAAATTTAAAAAGAAATATTCAAAATTTTGGAAAAATTTATACTTGAAAAAATGATTCGATACCTTAAAATTTAATGTGACAAATATAATTATATATAATTTTTGTAAAATAAAAACATGTATCGTTTAAATTTGTTTCTTCATTTCCCGTATTTTGAATTTTATAATCAAAAGATTCCGTGTTAAATTATTTGAATTTATTCCTAATATTTTTATTTCAATTTTATTTTCTTTTAAAATATGAACCAATACTTGTTGAAATTATACTTAAATTAAAATATAATTTATAAAATATATGCAAGATATTTTTTCAGCAGATTAAAACAATAATTAATTAGAATATCCGTCAATAATTTTAATGTTTAAGACATCGATTAAAACTCCTTTATAAATGTAATTAACTTATTGTCTTATAAATTTTTTTGGAACTAATCTAAAATAATTATATATTAACAAAATTCAGAAGATTATCCCTCATCAGCATTTTTTGATAAATAATAAATAGAATAAATAAAAAAAATAATAAAAGAAAAAAAGTCTTAATGTTACTTTTATTGATTATTACTTTTTCCATTCTAATTGTTATAATAAAATTTATCAATACATGCATTGCTATGCATTAGTATAAAAATCTTTTTAAAGCGAAGAGCACTATAAAATTTCAGTTTATAGTAATGATTAAAGAACAAAAATATAGCATGTAAAATTTTTATAGAATCACATAACAATCGGCATTTTCTGTTGCATCCCATTTAAAGTAAAACAGAAATGAAATAGCGGGTGAACACAAGATAAAAAAAGATCGGCCAAGTGGAAAAATCGAAACAGAGACTCCAACGGGGGCAAATCTCTGAACTTTTTCAATTATCATCGCGCATTCTCGGGGAGAAAAGCGCAGAGGCGCGCACGTGTTCGGTCCATTTACGCGAAGCACCAATGTTAGCACGTCGCTGAGGCGATTTTACGGGTTTTACGCTTAGCGAGTCAATCGATCGCGAGTGCGCGAATGGAAAAAATATCTGTTTTCCGGGCCCACCATCATGAAGCGAGTGAGGATAGGACAGACAAGGATAAATCTTACCTTAAAGGTTTAAGAATACGGGAAAGAAACGGATAATAGATGTAGTTGAAAAATCCTTACGTTAGTTGCCGAATCATATTTTTTAAGTCCTTTAATGGATAATTTTTTTTTTAAAATATTACGTTATAACATATTTACCTAAATAGATGCATTTCGTAAAAATTAAAAACAAAATCTTTCTCTTGTATAATCACTGAAATTCAATGTAAAAACTAAGTTTATGTAAATTTAAAAATATTTAAAAATATTTAGTCTACCAATGTAAATTATAATAAATTAAATAATAGCTGCATTAAGAAATAGAGGGACTTTTTAAATTATAAAATAAGTATAATAATTAAACTCAGATACATTGAAAAACATGTGAGTAGAGATTATTTTAAAAATTCATTTAAAAATAACACAACTTTGATGTTTCGAAATAATGAAAAACAGTTTTTTATATCAAGATGATTCATATTAAATTTTAGGCTTCTAAGAATGAAATTAAAAGACTTTCGATAAAAGCAAAATAATGTATGGCTGCTCATTTCATATTATTTACAACAGACATATTAAATTTTACACGCTTCATGATCTCACTTTTATTTTGCAATGTATTATTAGTTTTCATATAATTTCGCTGATGTATTTTACCTTCAGAAGTCTTATTGTTTAAAATTTCTAGTTGCAATCTAAAAATTTTTTTTTTACATAATATATGAGATCCATAAACATTTTGAAATTTTGAATCTTAAAAGAATTCATATTGAATTCGATATCTGAGTCTTGCTTTGTAATAAAATATGAAGATGGAATACGGCATGTACAGTCTATATTTTTTACAAAATAATGTACGTATGTATAAAAAATAAAATTGGAAAATTTTGTTGTAATGTATAAATAGAAATTCTGATCAAAAGAAAAACTAGCGAATGCTAGAAAAGAATCGGCGCGCCTACGTTGAAAAATAAAAAGAAGAGTAAAAAGATAGCAAGAGAGACGAGCAAGCAACTTATAAATACACCCATACATAGACGAATTCGGATAGATAAAAGCAAATAAAAAGCGGAGTGGACACACTGTGGATGAAAAGATAGAGAAAAAGGAAAAAGAGGTAAAATGGTAAATAGAGGCGCCTCAAACGAAGAGAGTGAAAACGACTTTCAAAAGAAAAAATAAAAACAGAAGAGAAAGAGAGTGATCGGAAATAAAGCAAAGGCAGAAATGCAAGGAAGAAGAGAGATAAGTGCTGCGTCGCACTATTCGCAATCCAGTCACGTTTCGGTTCGTCTTCGCTCGCGAGAGAAGGGTGACATGATTACCCAGAACGCTCTTGATGAAAATAAGGAAAACGATCTAAACTTTGTATTACACGCCTTTCCGGAAAGCCGAAGAGCTGATTCGGAAAACAGAGAGCGCACGATCGGCGCGGGAGAGACAAGCATAGCAACGAGAGAGAGAGAGAGAGAGAGAGAGAGAGAGAGAGAGATAGAGAGGGGGGGAGATATGTAAGCACAAGTGGTGTACTTGAGGATGAAATCGAATGGAGAGAGTTCGGCCGTTATTCGATCGCGCGTTCGCGTCTACTGTCGGATTATTTAATGCCTTCTGAACTGGCTCTTTTCCTCCTCTTCCTTTCTATATCCCTCGACGAGTGATTGTGAGATTCGATTGAGTGGATTTATTACTAGTTACACGGACTCTCGGGGATGGGTAAGTGGAGATTCCGTTTTATGTGCCTTTACCGGAATTTTTATGTATTTCGCGTGATCTTTTTCTATATACTTTTCATTTTTATACATTTTATGATCGAACACGTACTTTTTATATTTTTAATGATTTATTTTTATTTTTTACGCACCTTTTGCAGATTAAGCAAATTAAAATTATAATGTCGAGTGTTGCTTGCAGTCTTTCGGACACTTAAATTTTCGAGTGCAATATTTACACGTTATGCTTATAAATCACTGAAAACTCGCTCTGCATAAATTTAATGATCGATGAGCTGCAAGCTCCAATTCAAGGGAGCGTTTACAAAACTAAACACTAATAGTGGTACAGTAATTTCATTTAAATATGCAGCGATAAAGGAAATTATAGTACGAATATAAATGTAGAAAACGAAGTTTTAAAGATGCTATTGACATTTATCATACTCCTACATACATTCGCTATTTTAATAGTAAATTGTATTTTTGTGAGCCGTATTCATCTTCCGTTAGATGTCCTAATAAAAATGAATACATAATGATTATTCAGTGTGAGCCTATATTAATATAGATTATTTTTATACATAATACAATAATTAAACGAAAAAAATATTTTAAAATCATAATGGTGTAACAGAAAGATTATAAACAACATTATTTTTAATGTAACTGATGATATTTAAATTTATTTTTAAACTTTATATCAACAGAAATATTTACTTTATTATATAATTGTCAATCTACAAATCTTTTGACTTAATGTTTTATAATTTCATTCATGGCAGAAATTTTATCGGAGCATTTTTAAGATCAATAATTTTCAGATCAATAATAATCTTTGTGTACCCGAATGGAATATGCTAGAATTGTACCTATTTGTATATGTTTGTAGTGATTAATAAAGATTAATTCTACGAACAAGTTATATTCCTTCATTATTTATTAGAGCCAAATTTGAGCATGCAATTATTGTTAATTTTTTATAAACGAATATCTCAATTGTAGCACAAAACTTTAATTTACTTTAAAAAAATTATTGTATAATATCAATTGTTTCATTTTAAATATAATAATTTAATTTTTTAACGTATATTCTTAAAACATTCTTTATTTTAATTGTATGAATTTTTGAAAAGATTCCTTTACTTCTAATCAGGAATATGCAATTAGTTTTCAAAAAGTAATAAAAAAAATAACGTAAAATGATCATGATTTCATATTATATTTATTTTTTAAATAACTTAATAAATTATAAGTTTTAACAATTAATTTTAAAAAGTATTTGAATCGACTAATTTCAATTTATTAATTTAATAAAATAAATGTAAATTTTAATTTTAATTTAGAAATTTGTTTAAATAAGAAAAAATTAGTTATATAATAAAAACTATATTTTAAATATATTTAAGGAGTATTAAAATTTTCTATGAAATTTTTTTATAAAATTTTTTACATTCTCTTTTATTCTTCTGAAAAAAATTCAGGAATAAAAATGTTCAAGGAGAATTTATTTTCTATGCTATTAGACTAATAGTTTATTTAAAATATTTTATGAAAGGAAATATTTTCAATTGTATTATTAGAAATACAGTTTAATACAGTGCATAATTAGATGAGTATCACCAGATCATAACTATCATATAAGTAAACCTTTTACTAAAACCTGTATAGTCACTTAATCTCATACTGTTAAAAAATGTCCGTCAGCAAAATACGTAGTTTAAATATGCCTACATAGATTGTTTCATTACACCTAAATTGAAAGTTTTAAACAAAATTTTTTATAGAGTTTCATAAATTATCTATATAATTTTATATCTATAAAAAGCAAATTTATATTTATATTATAGCCGTTTATATATGCTTTTTCTAAAAATGTTTCATTATTTATATTTTGTATGTATGCTAAATTATTCTTTCTGTTCGTAAAATATTTTACGCGATCGAATATATCAATAAAATATAATAAAATAGAATTCATATAAAAAACCCTATTAAAGAAATCAAATAGCATCATAAAGTTCGACTCACTTTAACTAAAATCGGAAATCCGGGTATTGGTACGCCATTAACGATTTTCAAATCCTTAATTAAAAGATCACCAGGCGATAGTTCGCTAATATCAGTTTTCGCATCGAGAATATCTTGATACAGTTTGAATCTGTCTGTTTCATTGGTACCACAGATTTTATCAAGTTCTGCCATTATCTCATAGTCCAATGCTGTCGCTCTATTTGCATCTTTTGAAAAGTTCACAGTATCAATCAATATTGGACCTGTAAATTGTAGAAAAAAAAATTATTAACAATTATTGAGATTATTTTAAAGAATAAAATTCTAATATATATGTTTTATTTTTATAATTGATTTATTATAAGTTTTTTTTCAACGTTTCCAAACATTTCAATTACTGAAATAAATTACTATTCGCAGATTGACAACAGAATAATCATCTTTCATTTAAAATTATCCTAAGTTAAACGAAATATAATTAAAGTAAATATTGCTTAATTAATTGTTTATTTAATATCTAAATATAATCATAAAATTTAACATTGAGATATTTCTTATAAATAAAACCACAGTAATATTCATTTTTCATATTGGACTTTAATGATATATCCGATTTCGGTTATTTCGTTATAAAAACGAAATTAATTTTATCAAAAATTTAATAAAAAAATTTATTTATAAAGTTATTTGTAATGATTATAATAAATTCATAAAAATTCAAAAAAACTGAAAATTTTACTTTTAATATGTTTACTTATATAAAAATTAATTTTTAGATTTTAAAAAAATAAATAAAAAATTATTCATGATATTAATGATATAACTAATTCAAACAGTCATATGGAATTATTATATAAAAAAACATGGAAAATTATGACGTTAAAAATATTTCAAACAGATTATTTACATGAATCAAATAAATGCTACGGCTTAATTTAATACATCATTCAAATATTTCTGGCTTTGTAAGATAAAAATAAATATAAAACACTGTATATACTAGTAAAAAATATTTACCAATACGTTATAAAATTTTCATAGAAATTAGAAACTGAAATCTAATTCTTAATCTGTACAATGTAATAAAAAATAGCTGTCAATTGTAAATAGTATATGTATAATATATTCAATAAAATATATTATAATACAGATACTTTTATAGAAAATTAAAAATTTATCAAAAATAATATTTATATAGCACTATTTTTTGTACTATCTTATCAAATACAATAGAATAATATGCTCGTGACTAACTATATTTTTAAAACCAGGAAATTATTATTTTCACAAAAATTTTTATTTTTTAAATTATCTTTTTTTGCTGCATATACATATATTAATTATACACATATACGTTAAGAACAATTAAAAAAATTTTTTTTTTAATAACATTGTTGTGTAAAAATATTATTTGTATTATAATAATTAAAATATCTGATATATTTGTATAATTTTTATTAGAGATTGGTAAATTTGTACTTTAATGTTAAGTTTTTTTTTCAAAGGATCAAATGCACTGTGTACAAGTAAAGCTCTTCTTATAATAATTGAATGAAATAATTTCTTTATTTAAGTATTAGTGAAACAAGACACACCGCCCTTATTAAGTAGAGAACGAATATTTCAGCAACAATAAAAATTTTATTCGAGTGAAGCTTTTATTTTTATAATACGAATTAAGAGTTGTTATTTGTGTTATATTTTTGTCAATATATTTGTTTTGATTGCAAATAGAATAAAAGGAATAAATTTAAGAAAATTGGTAAAATTTTTAATTGATAATAATTACATATATTATTAATAATATAGCAATTAAATTATATATTGCTTTAAAAATGTATCTAATCGCAATAAAAAAATTTAAATAATAATTTAGAAAAAAATACATCGCTAAATTAAAAATATATCGTATTTCGAAATTGTTAGTATTTTTCATTTAATTAAAACAGTATTAGATATTAGTTAAATGTCTTATTTAATTTTTAATTATTATTAAAAATTTAAGAATGATTAAATGAATTTATGAAGAATAATTTAAAATAGAATGTAATCAGGAATATACATAATGAAATTTAGTCCAAAAAAGCTAATATATAATACAATTTGATTCATTTGATCGAGATCATTAAAATCAATTCAGAAATTAATGTAGTCAATATTCTCTGTATGTTAATATATTTTATGAAGTTATTGACGGATACGTAAAATCGTCAATGAGATTTTACTCAATATTTATTCTACTAATAATAAGGGAAATAATTGTAATTTACAGATCGCAAATTAATTAAAAAAATTTTATTATTTTTTTGGTATTTTGAATGTAACTTTTACATTGTAATAATTTTTTGCTAAATTAACGCAAAATTTCTATTAAACTGACTCACAATCAAATTGAACACTTTCATTCTATAATGATAGAAGTTTTTCAATATAAATAAAATTTTTAATATAATTAAAACTACACTTTTATTTACAAAATATATTTATCAGTTTTGATATGTAGAATATTCAAACTTGTATTACTTTATCTTTTGAAATAAAAAAAAATATTGATTTATCATGAAATAAGCGGATAAAAAACGCAGTCGCAGAGTCTTTAAGATTCGTATTCAAATTATTTTAATAGATTGTAATCATTTTCACAATAAATGGTTTGTCAAACTAAAAAAAAAACTTTATTTGATTGTACATAATCAGTTATTTTGTTAATTTTATCTTTTTTTTATTAGATTTTCAAAATACAAAATATTTAAATTCATTTTTTAAATTTTTGAATACTTGAAACAAAATAATAATAATAATAATTATTTTTTAAAATTATTTTACAAGGTTCACGATTAAAATCTCAATTAGTAAAAATTATATATGATTTATAATATAATGTAGGTTATTAAACCAAAATCTTGAATAAATAAATTATCACAGATCAACTTTATTTATTTAAGATTTTGGTATATATATATATATTTGGTATATATATTATAAAAATAAAATTTAGTAAATAAAAAATTGATATGCTTATGCAAATTAAAGTCATGGTCTTTCCTCTAACATCAGTTTTTAATAGTATCTAGAATTTATGGTTGAAATTACAAAATGATTAGATTATACTTGAATGGTCTTTTATAAACATCAATTGTTTGGGAATGAAAAATTTAATCTGCTATATTCCAATTAAATTAAACAAAAACTTCAGGGGCTAATTATTCAGGGCTTAAAAAGCACAAAGCTTAATTTTCTAAGTGTCATTATTCTATTTTCTCTCCGAATCTAATGTATACGATGAACCATTACAGATATTGTATCGATTTTTAGGTATATGTTATTCATAACTATAAAAATGTTTTGCTATTCTAATTTTTATTTCTAATATTATTTATATGAATTAAAGTCGATTCAAATATTTTTTTAGATTTTCAGACTCGTTATTTCTTTCAAAAACCCATCTGAACTACCTATTTTTGAATGTTTAGATATTTTCTATCAAGACAAAAATATTGATAAAAATTAGGAATATTTCATTTCTTCTTTTTATATTTAAAACATCAGTTGCGAATTCAGAGGAATTTTTTGAGAGGTAATAATTAATTAGTTAATAAATGCTTAGTTTTCATAAGTTAACTATAAATTAAAAAATTTATTGATTTTCTAGATATTTTTAAAGTTATCGAAAGTATTAAATTTTTTATGAAATTTTATCAAACAAAATTTCCTTCAGTAGAAGCATATGAAAACTCATATTATGAAACAGAAATTTAAGATAGTATTTTAATATTTTTAAAAGTTAAGAATATTGAATTTCAATTTAGAATTATGAGAATACTTTCGATGAATTTTATTTAAAATTTTTAAATCTTTGATAACTAATTATTGATAAGTTTTATGATATTATGGGAATAATTAATGGATTGCTACTTTCTTCTCAAGAAAAAATATTTTTGAAGAAAACTTGATAAAGATTTAATTAAATAATACTCGGAAGAAATTATAATTCGGCTATAAATTTTTATAGTTTTAGAATTATATATCTAAAACTATATCTATATATAAATCTACGTATATATATATATATATATATGTAGAAATTAATTATAAATAATATTTTACTGTAAACATGTAAAACTTTTAACGAACTACAAATTTAGCGATCCATGTTATATAAGGTCTGATAGAAGCGCGTCTATAAAAATATACTCTGTGAATAAAAAGAAGAAAATTTCTATTCTAAATAATGCGAAAAATTCTCACACATTAATAAAGATGATGCAAAAATTATTAAAATTATAGAAGATGAATAAGACAAAAATAATTAATGCAATAAGTGATACACATGATGTACTACTCAATAATATTACAAGTATTCCTATAAAATTATTATTTTTAATCCATATTTTATTTAATCAAAAGGGTCAATTATATAGATTCATTTTTTATCAAAAATATTCATGATAAATATGCTTAAGAATATTACGAAAAATAACAGCAGCTTAACTAATTTAATCACTTGCTGCGCATTTATTTATGACAGATACCTAAAAGGCAATAAATGAAAAGTGACTTAAATCTAACGAATTCAGGCTCAATGGAGAAAAAGAAGTAAGCTAAAGTTGCTGTGGCCTCTGCAAATCCGTGCTGTAATCGACCGAACGGCTTACTGTTCTTTATTCGTTACTGAGCTTCGCTAGTATTGGTCAATTGAAATTCTTTCGGTAGATGCTCAATCGTGCAACAAACGATCTGAGAGATAAGAAATAGGTAAAAAAAAGAGAGATGAATAGAGGCAAATAGACAAAGACAACGAAAGAGAAGAGCTGTAAAAAGGAAGGAAAAATAAGAAAGTGAGAAAGAGAAGAAAAAGACAAATACACGGAGAAGCTCACATAAAGAGACTATTTTCCGTCAAGAACAAAAAGCTGACGGTAAGATCAGCTTACAAAGCAAATCGTTACCTAGATAATTCTTACTTTGCTTAACAACATAGTTTATCAGAATTAAAATTTTCTGAAGATCATATTAAATACGTTAAATCAAAGATTATTGATTGAGTAAAATATTTTGATCACTGTAAGAAATTAAATGCAGTTTACTAAACTCTATTATTAAATATGATAAATATTTGCTTATGTTTTTCATAATTTAATCCCAAGTTGTAAAATTTTCGGATATTGTTCAAAATTTAAGATGGAAATTTTGATATAGAAATGATATGATAAGTGATTTTCCACATATTTATTTTTTTAGAATCGAATTTCCAAATATCAAAATTAATATAATATATTAATCTAAAAATTTTACTGTAAAGAGTATCGTATGATTTTATACATAATGTTAATTATATTCTTACTTCACTAATTTTACGAAAAGCGATTGCCAAATTAATAAATTGGATTAAAAAAAAGCGTATATTGTATTTGTAGAGGAAGATGTTTCAAGATGTTTCAAAATTTAAAACATTAGCTAAAAATAGTAATCTGTTAAAAAAATTAGTTCGTGTTAACTTATAAAATTCAAACTCATTCCTTTTCCAAATCATACATACGCACGAGTTCGCCAAAAAATTTTATCGTATATGCATACTCTCAAATTTTTACACATACGTAATGCCTAAAAAACAAACATATTTACTTATTAATATATTTAAATATTTTCAATAAAATGATCCCAAAGCACTTTTTATTTTTATAAAATTAAGTATATATTTATTACGAAATATTTTTATCGTAAAAATAGCTACGTATTCAATTAATTCTGGAGGCACAATTTTTACGTGAAAATCATAAAAGCTTTCTCGAAATTGAAGTAAGTTCGTTTGTGTGATAAATCTCTTCAATACCTAAGTCCTTCTGCTGATTCTCAGTTCTTTCACGAAAATATATTAGGCTGCTTTCTTTCTCTATTCACTAAGTACTTCATCGCACATACTTAAAAGGATAAAAAAAAAAAATAGAATGCGATAGAGCACGTTTTATTATTGATCTAGATATACACATTTAAACCATTATTTTTCTTTTTCTCGTGTTTATATATTTAAAATATGTTAAAAACTCAGAGATTATAAAATACTCAAAATGGGCTTCCTTTTTAAAAAAAAGTTGTAAAAAATTATAAGGTAGAAAAATACTTTATAAATTTTCAAGAAATGAAACTTAGTTTCCAAAGGATCTTCTATAATTCTTAAGACAACTTTATGTCCGATGAATTCCTCAATCAAATTTTACTTTATATAACAAAAAATCTATTTTTAAAATACTACTTCCAATAAGCTTTTATATTAAAACTTCTTTTAAACATAAATTTGAATAAATTACGAAAGCGTTTTATTTTATTATGTAAATTAATACAGTGTCTAATTTTATACATTAATTTTGATTTTTGAATTAAGAAATATTTTTATTTCATTTTTAGTACACAAATCTTAACTTTTATTTATAAAATGAAATATATTAAAAAGAAGCCTAAAATACACACAAAAGATAAAACCCTGAGTTTTGTTAGCCTAAATAATGATATATATGCAACGATATAAATTAATTTAAATTATTTAATTTTTGAATTAAGTTAAAATTTTTAATTTTTCAGTTGATCTTAAATCTTTACAATGCTTATATGGTTTTATATGATATATGAGTTGTATGTTTTAACGTACAACTAAATTTGTAAAATAATAACGAAGTTTTTATGGAAAAAGTTTATTTTATTGTACATTTAGTCTAATAATATTTAAAATTTTTATAATTAATAAAAGATGTAATTTTAATATTATTAACAAAAAATTTGAATTTTATAAATGAAAAATATAAATAAAATTTATTCTATTTATTTTGATCGATCCCACACAGAGCTTATTCAAATTTTTAATAATATTTAAATTAAAAATATAAACAAAAGCCATAGTTTATTTATAAAGGAGTAATTTACTTCTTCGTTTAAAATTATCTTTTGCCACGTACGAAATTGGTTACTCGATACAAGTAAGATACGTTAATACCAGGAATACACAAAGGGCAAACCCTGCCCGATGCAACCCGAGCTCACCTTTTTGCGGGTAATCCACGCCAAGGAGCCGGAAGTCTACACCTCAATTGGCAGACAGAAACCGTGAAGTTCTCTGCTGTCAGGGGGAGTCAAAAACTAGTATTCGTAGTAATTATTTGTAAGGGAAGAAGTCTTTCTTAAGAATTTGTTTAATAACCTTCAATTGTTAGAATGTCGAGCCATAGCAAATAAAGAAACTGTACGCTAATATCAAACAATTCTGTCTGTTTTTTACATATTTATCTGTCTGTTTGTTTGTCTCTCTATTTCATACAAGGATCAAATCAATAAGACGTATTAATCCTAATCGACCATTTCATTAATTTATCCTCGCCTACAGTCGAGGTAATTCGATTAATTTGAACTAGCGCGAACAGACGATGGATTCTACGCTTCACCCTATCCGTACATAACACCACGTATTTAATCAAGTATTTGATCCCAATTTAATTTTTAAGGACAGTTCGTAAAACTGTCGTAAACTTGCTTTTCCAAAGTTCTGTATATTTAAAGGAATATATGCAATAATCTAAAACACAGTTGAAGAGTTTTTCAAGATTAACGATCAACGGGTTAAATTTGTAAATAGTAATTATTGGAGTTTACTTTGAAGTCGATTAAATTGAGATTCTGATTAGATTAAAATTATTCTTGTGAAATTCTAAAAAATATTAATCTGATTAATTTAGGTCTTTATTCGTTTGTTACGCACTTTGGTCTGTTCTTAGTCAGCAAGATATTACCATGGCTTTTGATTAAACAATTCTTGTACGAAGGGATAAGAGATAAGAAATATACTGCTTTTGATGCACGAAGAAAGGTATTCTACTTTATTTGCTTCCCGTTTATACTGACGTATACCATACCGGCTTTCGAGGGATTTATGATTAAATTATTCATTCGTGAACGATGTCTTTTCTTTTCATGAATATGAACTAAATAATTATTATTTCTAATTAGTTAAAGAGCTTTATGTTGTCATTTCTCAACACAGTTGTTTTTGTGCGTATTAATTGGTAAGATGCTGTTACAAAATTTATTTCGTACAATTAAAAATGTTTACGGATTATGTATCCGTCACTAAAATTAAAATCTGTACACGTTTCAGTTCTAAATTCGAATCTAACGGATCATTAGAAAAATGGAAATCTGAATTTAAAAAAAAAAAAAAAAAAAAGTTCTTTAAAATAAAGATTAATGCGAGCAATTTTCAAAGTCGTCCTCGATACGTAAACAACTTTTATAAATTGTCAAGATTGACAGACTAAGATTTTCGAAAAGCAAGTTTTGACAAATTAAGAGAAAATGTTTTTAAAATGTGTTTTCTCCGCTCCTCTAATATTTCAGGGAGAGAAGAGAACGATTAGCTCGGAGCAATTTTTTCCAACGGTTTCGCTAATCGTTTCTTTCCCTCCAGCCCTCAAGAACTCTAATGAGTCGCAGATTCGTGATAGCTCCGCTCGCTATTAGTATATGGGCATATATACGTGTAAGCTTTCCTCAGAGCCCATCACCCGGGGGCTAGCCAGCCCAGCTAAGTGTAATATGCGTTCCTAAATGCGACGATGTAGGATTCCACTACGTGGCATTTGCGTGCTTCCGACCGGCCGCGCACATTTGCACCGAGTACACCTGTGCGACTGTGTATGTGTGTACATACACATCGGGTCGGTGCAGCGCTTCGCCGAGCTAAAGTAAGCTCGCACGCGGGGGACGCCGTGAATCCCGCTCTCTCCCCTCGCGCTCTCTCGCTCGCCCCCGCCCCCTTTCTCTCACTCACCTTACTATCCTCCTCTTGTCGTGCCGAAAGTTCAGCAGCCCTAGAGCAACTTTCGACCCCTGTAGGAATAGCTCTGCGGCTGACAGGCTACTGTGTACATGCTCAATTATACCGAAAACAATACTTGCCCGAGCTATTCTCGAATGTAAAGCCAAGCGTAGAAGGAATTAGCGAGAAACAGAGAGATAGAGAGGAAAATAAAGTCCGAGACGAAGAGAGTCTAAGTTGAGGAAAGCGTAAAAAACTAGGGCGGACAGGTATTTAAGGTGTAGAAAAGTAAAAGTACCGGAGAGAAAGAGAAGGAGAGATTGTTGGAAACAATTTTCGTAGTATACGAAAAGAAAGTTTCGTTGCCAATACAGCGTCAGCAATTCTAGTTGCACGGCTTTGTGCATTTAAGTTAATCGATCATTGTAAACGCAGTTGAAATTTCGCTGCACACAGTATGTGAATAAAAGGAATACAAGTGCAAACTACATTACTTTACTTCAATCTAGTCCGGGAAAAATAATGCTTGCTGTACAATACATTTATGTATAACAAGTTGTTACATTACTTCTTTTAAAGTATCTTTTGTGTGAAGAAATATCTTACACTGTTCCTCCTATAATTTTGATAAAAATAGAATTGTATTTATTAGCAGATTAATCTTAAGCTTTGGTTCTTTAGAGAGTAATAGTAATTTCTAATGATAATACAATTACAAGCATCAAAAAATTTTCACAATAATATAATACTGGTTTTATTTTTTCAGTTTTTAACAATATAAACTTTATTGAATATATGAAGTATAATTATAACAAAAATAGCTTAATAATATTATTCTTTAGAATTAAAAAATATTAGTCTAAAAAAATTTTTATTTGTGATTTTCTTGGAAAGATTTAAGTTTTAATGTAAAAAATAATGTGAGCCATTTAGTATCAATTATTTTAATAAATTATTCTACTGACCTAAGTATGCAAATAAGGAAGATTAAGTAATTATAATAATTTTTATCAGAGACAAAAAAATTTAAAAGAATATCTAATTAATTCAAAAAAAGTAGTATAAGAAGTAGTACAATAAAAAAAATATTAAAAATTTTCTAAAAGTAGATTATTTTCTAAAGTTCAATTTGCAATTTTCATTTCAATTAAATTTTTATCTTCAATTTACATGAAAATCTCGACAAATTTTTGGAAAAACAATATATGACTAAAGAAATAAGGAACTTTTATTTTAATATTCTTATGTTTTTAAACTGTCTTAATATTTTAAGTTTGCATTATTTTGGTTGGCATTATATTCATAAATTCATATAAATCTAAGTAAAAATATATTATAGTCATATACTACATGTCAATAGAAAACTTAAACTTAACTAATGATAATGTAGAAAATTACTTTAGAATAACGTGTATATATCGTGACGCGAATTAAAATGTTTTTTACATAAATTTGTTTACATCCAGCTACATAAAAATACCTGATGTATAAAACAACAAACATTAATCGCATACTTGACAATTTTTTACCTGTTTTGTGAATATCTTTATAATCTATTGAATTTATCAGTGAGTTTTTACGTTTATTTTACAAATAAAAATGCAATGCTTCAAAAATTATAATACAATTGTTATAATTATATAACTAATTATATTATATAATAAATTATATAATTAATATAATACGACTGTTTAATGTATAACTAAACATATTAGTATATAAAGAATAATAGATTCGCAAAAGAACGATTAAAAAAGATTATTTTTTTATTACTTAAGTAGATTTCTTTCTCGTTTATACCTATTACACGAGTAATTTAAAAATATTTTATAAAATAGTAGAAGATTTAACATCAAATACTAATTCTATAACTTCAATTAAATGTATGCAACTTTTTTTAATATTAAAATAAATATTAACATTAACAGAGATTAAATTTATTGTTTTATACGTATTTTTACTCCTTGAATGTTAATTATAAATTACATACATCTATACAATGTAATTCATTATAATATCAGTATAATAATAATTAAATAATACAATAAATAATATATAATAATTAAGTCTCTGTATTATCTATAATTAGTTGAGTATGAAATATTCTTAATTAAATTAATATTTTTCTTATAATATAATCAACTTAGTAATTATGTAAAACAAATTATCTTATAAATTTTATCTGTACTTAATGTATGACAAATATAACTATAAAAAAGATAAATTTTTTGTAATATTGTTTATTTATTAAATTTTCATAAAAATTACACATAAAGTACAGAAAATTATTTAATTATGTAAAAAATTGAATTATATTTATATTTTAATCAATTGCATCGTAAAATTTATTTATTAAATGAAATGTATTAGGTTTAAAAGTAAAGTTTTTAAAGCAATTATATATTTAAAAAAATTAAAAGTAAAAGAAATGTTAAATAAATACTAGGTGATCAATTAATACAATTATTAAAAATTTATTAGTAACATAAGTCGTGAATTTTTCCTGATAATTAAAAATTTTAAAAAGTATAGTAATAGAGGATATTTTGTTAGATTTTTCATATTAAAATATTTAAATTTATTATTATAATTATTTTTAATTTATATTACATTAATTGTCTAGTTTTTTATTTATTTATTTTAACATAATGAATTATAATTTTCAATTTAAAACATATAAATACGATTCAATCATTAGAGAATTTCACGATTTGATAAAGCTTTATTAATATTCTCAATTAATTACTAATAATAGTAATAAATTTTAAAAACAAAAGAAAAATAATTAGGCTAAATATATATTGTTCTGCGCCTAATAACATAACTCGCTATTCCGTGTTACGCGTAATACTAATCCATCTTGAGATAATGGGATTATTAAAGACATTTATTATTTGACCAGAAAAATTAGTTATATTAATCAGTTAGTAAAAAATACTAAAATTTCTATTTTGCTTATAACAGGTAATATTTTGATGGTTAGGATTACATTAGCTGAAGTTCCTTCATCCATTTTAAGTCAGAATTTTTACTATTAAAATTTCATAAGCTGCAGTAATTTATTTTATAAATAAAGAAAAATCTAAAAGATAATGAATAATGAAAAATAAAGGAAAATTAATGTTTAAAAATTTGACCAATGCATATTTATTATACATAATATATAAAATAGTATACACATATATGATAATTGAGAATTAATATTATTTCATTGTAATAAAAAATACATATATACATTATTTAAATAAATTGAAGTATTAATATCCTTCAAAGCATTAATTAATTTTTCTAATTAATTAAAGTACTCCTAATTTATAATTTATAACATAGTATTATAATGAGTTTTTTAAAATATAAAATTATAAAACAAAATATCTTTTACTTTTAATCTATATGATTAAATGAATTTTATAAAGACTTTAGTAAATAAGACTTAATTAATAAACATAGCATTTACATCAAAATTTTGGACCACAAAACTTCAATCACATATTATAAAGTTTTTTTAGTCCAATGGAAAGTAAAATTGATAATTTATGTGCAAGAAAGGAAGAAAAAAGTGCATTCAATACTTTTCTGTATTTACTTTCAGAATAAAAGACATAAATCGAAAGAGGTGAGCTTGAATGGAAAAAGGGCTTGAGTGAATCAGGTAAGAAAAAAAGAATTAAATATGTATTTAGAAAGATGTATTTTGCAATAACATATAAATAGAATACAATAAAAGGAAATGGAGTACTCTCTAGTGGTATGGTGATGATTGATGGAATGTCAAATATGAGCGATAATAAGAAATAATTTGATTTAAAACAATGTTACTACTCATTTTGCAAATGTACATTTATTTACGAGAATATTATATTTGATAGATTACTTTTTATCACATCTGCCTTGAACGTCCGAATTATTTAGATAAATTTTTTATAGAAAATATTCGATATACATTAAAATATTTTAATACAAAATTCATTGGTCAAAATATGAATTAAGGATATTTTAAATGAAGACATTCTTGTGAATATATAATATTTAAATATTTTTTCAACGATTATCCCTGCAAATAAAGACTCAACTATATATTTAAGTAATGTTCTAATATTTTTTAAAATTTTTATTAATCTTTATATGCAAGTGTCAAGAGAATATGTAATTAAGAATAATAATATAAGAAGTTTTGTATAAAAATTTACGAAATAAAGTACAAGAAACTTTCATTAATGTAAAAGGTGCATTTTAGTAAAAGAAAAAATGGAAATTTCAATTCTTTTTCAACTTGTTTGATAAAGATTTTCGTAAAACAAAAAAGAGTTTTAATTCGAATTTTGAGAATACGAATTCAAAAAATACTTGTGAATGCCATGAACTTACGAATGAATTTGAGATAAAAGTAAAAAAGTTTTGAATAAACCTATCTAGCGACGAAAGGATTAGAAAAATTAGGAAATATTAGAAATAGTATATAAATGAAGTATTTTTAAAAGGAAAATATATCGAGCCGTTACCGAATAATCTCTCCTTCACAATGGAGCAAAATGCCCCAACAAACGGAATAATTCATATTCAGTGGGCATAATCATCTCAGCAATAACCTCGCAATATACTATTGTATATTCACTGATTTCAGTGAAACATCAATACACATGCATGGGAATAATGTACATACCTGTGGGCAGAGAGAAAGAGCTAGAGCTCGACGAAGAGAGGGAGGAAGAGGTCAAAAAGCAGGCCTAGCCGGAGGGCGAATCGTCCGATTGCCATGCGTCCGGCTAATATAATGTTTACAAAAGTATCAAGTTCGTGTGTATTCGGTGGCAATGGATTGAGGTGCGCGGGATTGGACTGTATGTGATTGTATGAAACAGGAAGGTAGACAGGCAAAGAGAGTGAGATAGAGAGAGAGAGTTACCTGGCTGCCCACCCCTACCAATTTTCAAGCATTCCGCGCGCCACCCACAAGGCCACTGCTGCTACATCTGCGGATGTATCCTATTCTAGCAGAGATGGGGGCGAGGGGTAGGTTTATGCCTTTGGCAACGTATTCGCGAATATTTTATCTCCTGGAAAAATAACGATTTATCGACTGGCGAGAGTGAGAAAGCGGGTCTGCGAAAATATTTAACGACTCGTTCAATGGGACGGCGAAACAGCATTGAACGTAGCAGAAAAACATCAGCGTGCTCTGCGGGTTTTAGTCGAGTTATACGCACTTTTTGTACTACCCCCTTTTCCACCTTCCTCTTAATCGCGTCGTCTCGCTCGCACTCATTCACTTAGTTTGGTATTCACCCGCAGCAAAGCCCCGAGATACGAAACAAAAAACGGCTGCTAGAGAAGAAGGGGAGAGCAGATGCGAGAACTTGAAAAGTAATAATGAAAGAAAGCAAAGTTATACAGTGAAAAATTAGATTGGGGGAAAAAGAAAGTGGGCGGTAAGGGATTAGCCGGGTTTAAAATTAAAGAAATAATTGTTTACTTTTTGGGATTTTTGTTGTTACAGATTGCACGAGACGCTTCTTTTGCAAATTGCATTATTCAAAATTCTCACTATTGAAAGAAATTTTTCACATTATAAAAAAAAATCAATGCATTTGAAAAAATAATTTAATAAAAATAATATGTCTGTGTTGATAATAGAAATTATGATGAAATATTGACGATTATAAAATCTAATTAGTATTATTCACTAATTTGCATTGGCCTTCATAGTAAGATGTACTTACACAAAAGGAAAAGCTACAACTAAAATTTAAAGTTTTTTTAAAAAATCACAACAATTTCAACAAAATTACTATTATTTGGTAATGGTAATAATTTTACATTATTGTAAAAGTAAATTGATTTTATAAATGTAAAATATTAAAATCTGGTTTTAAAATATATTACCAATACAATTAATAATAATCATAAATTCCCTTATTCGTAGAAAAAAATTTTAATTCTAATTTGTCGCGTAAAATATAATTTCTGATACGTAAGATAAAGTAATTTTTCTCGCTTCGGATCAACAGATTCATAAAAACTTTGAAGTTTTTATTGAATATTATGATTTATGAATCAGTGTAATTGTGGTACAATTAATAAAATACATAATTTATTGGGGTGTATACGTGACAGAAGACAAAGTAGAAACTGAAGAAATACGAATAAAAAACTAAAAGTAATAATGAATAATGAAAAATTACGTAAGGATATTGTGTAATAAAATAGCCAATAAACTAATTACTGATATACGGTTGATTATTTAAAAAAATAATCATTAACAATTATTACCATTGCTTGAAAACATTTTTTATATAAATTTTGTGAGAATATAATAAATTTAACCATGCAAAATTTATCAAGTAAAAAAGAAAGCTTTTTAAAGCTCAATTTCAAGTGTAAATATAAATAGAAGTTTGATTAATTAATTTTTTTTACTATTTGTTAGATAAAATACTACACAGTAAGTCATCAAGCAGGATTGCGTCACCATTTTGCAAGTTTATTGGTTACGGAATCACCGAATATCAAATTCACTATAGTACAGGAAATATAATTAGAATAATACTAGGAATTTGAAAATGAATTTATGCTTTAGGCGTATGTGCAATAGCGTTATTAACAGCCATATTATTACAAAGTTAGATTATTATTAAAATTTTATATACATATAAAATATATAAAAATTTTATGTATATTCTACATAATAAAATACGTATGTATAAAATTATTACAACAAACATTACAATCTTCTTTATATACGTAATTTTATACATATTTAAACAGGAGTTACAATAGAAATATTGAAGTATAAATTAAAATAATTCCCGTTTAATAATGCACGCGAGTACGCGCATTTTCCGAATAATATTGTTACAAATTTTCCGAACGATTTAGCTTTATAATGATCATTATAATTATGTATATGTTTAATATGCGCAATTTATGTTATATATTAATATTAATATTAAGTTTAGAATTACATAATTAATAACTTAAGATTCATTTGTAATATTTGCTCAAATATTTATGTAAAATATTTCTAATTAAAAAATAACTATATTTTATTTAAGGAAATGCACGTCTATAATAAAAAAGATTCTAAGAAAAAATGGGCCTCGATGCAACTGAAAGAGATAAAAGAATGAAGAATGAAGATATATTTTATGCTAAAATATAGTTTATTAAAAAAACTTCTTTGTGATAGGTATCGCATACTTAAATTAAATCTTCAATGAAAGTAGAGAAATACATAAATAAAATAATTTAAGACGTGATTGAATTTTGTGCGTATAAATTCCACAAAACTGAATTTTTATAGTATGCGAAGGAAGTACTTATTAAAATATTTTTTTTTATCTTTCACGTACGTTATCGAACTGATGTGTCGATATTTTTTATTATAATTTATATTTTATCTTATAATTTATCTTCGAGAAATATTTTCTTTTTATAACTGAAATTATGAATAAAGACTGCCATGCTTTTTTTAAATTATTCGAATGTTAGAAAAAGTTATGAATTATAAAAAAAAATTGTATGATAAATCTTAGCTCAACTAGTAATAAAATCTACCTTGGCTGCGGAATAGTTGAACTAAAAAGACATATACGAATTCAACTACACCATCTTTTTATATAAGAGACTCTGCCATGAAACCATTCTTCCTTTTTTGTTCTCAAACTACTTCAGTTTCTAGTTACTACGTGAAATCCTTCGATATTTTTAAAGAGAGCTAAAGGGCTCGAAGATCAAAAGCTGCTAGTTTACTGGTTAGGCTAATACATTCTACTGTCGCGTAGGTTGGGAAACAGCTGATTTGAAACTCGAGACGCGCGCTAAAGCACTAAAGCGTCGGAGAAACAACGTCGAAACTGTTTCAAAGCCAGATAACGGAATTAAGTCAGAGAGACGACAGCTCTTAGTGTATATGTATATATTCACCTTGTAGTAGGCTCGAAAGGGTCGGTATCGTATCCGGCCGACGCTTGAGGATGTTCCTGGCGATGAGGGTGGCGCAGCTGCCTACAGTATTCAGAGTAAGCCTGCGCCCGGTCCAGGGCCACGTACTGTCTTGGGGTCTATGATCGATAACCTCGACCACCGAATCGGCGAGAACCGCATCCTCAGTCGAGAGAGCGTGATGATCGACCAAGATGAGTGCCAATTTCCCAGAATCGTGTAGACTCCGAAGGTCTATCTCATTGCTAAAATGCATCAAAGTCCGTATTGTATTATTTGTCATTTGATTGTGTTACGCAGCCCGAGAAGTATCAAAGGATTGCTGAATGCGCGCCCGGATGGTTGGAGAAGATACGATATTGTTATATAAATTTTGAATGAATTTCGCGTCAGATTACAAACGGCACGGGCAAGGGGAAACTTCTGATAAATGTCTTGCAACTTTGAAAGCTCAAATTTAAATTTCGAAAAACATAGATACTCTTAAGCGACTTTTCGAAGACTTTATCTTGAAGAAACAATTATGCTTGTGATTCTGTTTATGTTTTAATGTTTAGTTTTAAAAGAATTTTATTCAAAAATTAAATAAATAATCAACACAATCGTAATAATATATATGTATATTTTTTTTAATTTCACTTAATTTCATCTATTTAATAATATATAATTCTGTATATTTTTTAAAACATTCTAATAAGTATTTGTTTTAGTAAATTAATAACATTTTAAAAGGTTTGCTTAAATATATATATATGTATGGGAGAAGGCTCTTAATCAATAATATTTTTCATCACTTTTCTATTAAAATTTAAACATTATTATATACAGTTAATATGAATCCAGATGAATTTAAGTTTATTTTACATAATTAATATTGATGCATTAGGTTAAATATAGGCATCTAAACTGCTTCGTAAAGGCCGAAGAGCGCGAAGGGTTCCTGTAGTTAGCATTGAATTTTTCTGTCTTTAACCTTTCTAATCCTTATAACTCAGATAACCAATACAGTTGTACACTGATTTAGCAAAAACAAAAAAACGCGCAAAAGAGAATTCCAGGTAACCATTTTCTGCTTTCAAACCAAGTCTGCATAATAATCATTAATATTCATTTTTAATGGTGCTTTTGTTTTGGATAAATCTTTCTGTACATCATTACTTTCCTAAAATGCATACTTAATGGAATTTCTGTTTTAATCATTAGTTTAAAAATTCAAAAACAGTACAATTTACATACAGTTATAATATATATAATATATGTATACATAGTTTTGAATTTTCAAAATTAATAATTTAAATTAAAATTCCTTTTCATGTATGCTTTAAAAATTAATAATATGCAAAATGGTTTACTTAATACAAAAGCATTGTTTATACATATATAAAATTGCCATACAGACTTTACAAATTAATAAATCTATACATAGTTTTAAAGTAATAAAAAAGCTGTTTTGATAATTTAGTACCAAATTATTAATTAAATAAATAAAATAATATAGTGCATTTTTCAAGTATTTCTTTCATTATATTTAAACGAAATCAATTTCAAATTTTGTTGAAAATGTTGAAGAGAAAAAAATTTGTTTAATTTTAATTTTAAATACATTTGAAATGATATATTATACTTGACGAAAATTTCAATACATTCATACTTGCCATATGAAATATTATATAAGAATGTTATGAAAAGTATCCAAATTAAAATTTGTGATAGAATATTTTTACTTTTTATAAAGGAGTCAATATTTGGTTATTGAAAGAACTAGTTGCTAAAAATAGAAGTTTCATAAGTATTAATTTAAAAACTATTGCTTATGAAACATAAAAAAATTAAAATCATAATTTTTTTTTACTGCATAACAATTTTTAAATATAATACACATCAAAACTTTATTTAAGAAATAAAAAGTTTTTAAGAGATAATAGAAATTTAGCATACAAATTTTTCATTTTACTTATAACCACGTCGAATAATAAATTTTTATTTACTAGAAGATTATACTAATAAATATTTATTATTTATTAGCACACATAAATATTTATTATATATTAGCCGACATAAATATTTTCAACTATAAAATTATGTATATTTAGTGTTTAATTTATTTAAATGTTTTTATTTTAATTTTTAGATTGAATTATGAAAGTGACACTGCTAAAGAATTTCACATATTGCCATAACTCAGCTAAATTTTTGAATTCGAGATAACTAATATTGACAAAAATGTTTTCACAATAGATCACTCACATTAACAAATTAATTTACAAATTAAAATTCAAGTTCAAAATTACTTTTGAAAAGTAATTGAAAATTTTATGCCGGATACTGATTTACATTACAGAAAATAGTTTGCACAACGATTCCAGACACTCTCAGAAATTAAACTCTTTAAAAACTTGTAGAAGCTTCTGTGAATACTAACTATATAATTATGCAAGTTTCAATTTATTTTTTGCTTCAAAAATTAAACAATATGATATAACATTTATTTTACATAATTTTAAAAAAATTGAAGATAAAATAAATATTTCTAATTCCAAAATATTGTATTAATCATGTTTTTGATTTGAGAGACTCAAGAAAGATTCTCATCAATTTATTTAATGAAACTGTATTTAAAACGATGAAATTTTTTAATAAAAATTTATATTTCAAGAAAAAATATTTTTTCAAAAAATTTATTAAAATATTCAGAGAATAGATAATCTTCTGCATAATAATTGCATTCACTATTTTTAACTAATGTTATACATACAATATTCTAAATTAATTTCTCTATTTAATGAAAAATGTTTTTTACTCCTTCATCATATATACTTTCATATTTACCAATGAAATACATAAATTTCTTTTTGTAGGAGTTACTTTTGTATGATACTAGATACGGGACATCTATCTATTTATAAAATTCAAAAAAAAAATTTTATTATTTCTATTAAAATTTATAAAGATTTGTAAGGAAAAAACAATAAAAATCTGTATATAATTTTATTATGTTAATTCTATAATAATTCTAATTTCTTCTCTTCTTATACTAATTATAACATGTGTAAAAATAATGAAATTAGATTAACAATATTTTGATTAATACATTTATTTGAATTTATAAATTATTTCTGTTTATTATTTAATTAATACTAGAATACCTAAAATTAAATAATATGTTAGCTTCAAATTCATCTAATCTCGTTAATTCAACCTTTTAGTTTTTATTTTAATTGGAATTCATCTGAGCTGCATAGTTTGTATGTAAAAGTCTTTTACTTTTTATGTATTTCACTAATAAGTTAAATATTATTTTAATAATATTATTGTTTTTTTTTTATTTTCAAGTATAAGCATTTTAAGTACTAGAAATATATCAAGCTTTCGCATATCTGTATTATTTAATTAAGTAACAATATTGAATAAAATATAAAATCTACCTACGTCAAGATTATGTGCTTACTATATTTCATAACTTCTTTTTTTAATATCTAAATACATTTTTGGAAGTATTCTTTATAAAATATTTTTAACTGGCTATCTAAATGTTATGTATTTACTGTATGAGATCAATAGTAGTGTAATATTTACGAGTAATATTTACATTAAAAATATTCATTTCATATTCAATTAAAAAAAAAACTATGAAAAAAATATAAATTATATAATTATAGTATTTCAACAATTTTTAAACATAACAGTAATAAACTAAAATTTATTTAAATTTTTTCTTTACTCTTACATTTTCTATGTGACAATTGATTTCTATTAATGAAATATTAACAATAATTTTATAATATTTTAAAAAAGAAAAATAAGCAAATAATTATGTTAATTTGTTTTAATCGTTAATATTGCCATATTATTTACATAAAAAAAAAATATTTTTTCTTAAATAAAAATTTTATTTACATTTTAACGAAATAGAAATTAGAGTAATATGTCAGATTTCATGCTGATATCAGTTTTAGTTGATTATACAAAAATATTAATATTATATCTATAAAATATAATTATAAAATACACATAAATAAGAAATAAGTAGTAAACACTATACTTTATCTTATAATAAAAAAAATTAACTAATTTAACATTAAATATATTTTTTCAAAGAAGCTTTTATTTTAGTTGAAGACGAAAAGATCAATTATTTAAATAACGTTTTTATGATTCATTTTATATTATTGATGTATAAATAATACAAAAAAATATTTTCGTTATTAGCTTATATCAATACAAATTTTAATAAAAACTGTATCTATAATTTTAAACTTTTAATTTTTTGCTTTCAAACTCATCTAATAAATTAAAAATTCTTGTAAAATAACTTGACTATATTTCTGTTAATTATTATTTATATCAATGAATATTTTGTCAAACTTAATTACTAAATATAATATAAATAATCTTACCTTCACATGTTTTTAACTTAAAATATATTTTAAACATTTATAATGACATATAAAACCTTAAAAGACTACATTTGTAACTATATCAAATCAAATTTCATTACTTTGTCTCGTCATTAAAGGAAAGTTTTACGGTCAATTGTTATCTAAGAATCCCAAACCATTTGCGAAAGCTCATATATTTTCTAATAACTTTCACTAGATAACCAATCAACCAAGAAGCCATGTGGCAGCAATTAGAGTTCATGTTGCTTCATATAAAACGAGCTATCACTGGTCTGCGAAATTTTCAGTCATAAACTTTCAGTGGCGATACTCGTATTTCTAAGCAGTTGCTCTCATAAAAAATAAATATTGTTGCATGGTACTGGATAAACATTAAAGAATAAAAACTTACAAAACTTTATTCCATTACTAATTTTATCGATGGGCAATTAATCGTTAGACAATAACTTGTAATTTTAATGATTAAAAGATACTTTAAAATTGATGATGATACTTTAATAATAGTATTTCATATGTTGAATTTAATCAATTATATTTAATTTATATATAAAAAAATTATTAACTTTGATTTACAAAATGTAATCAGAGAATCTTAGTATATTATGTAGAAAATACTTGAATGACGTACTGAACTTTTTCTATAAAGAGTATATTTTTTTTTATGTTGAATATTATTTAGTATCAGATAGTTACGACTATCTATCTTATAAGCAATATTATGTTTATATAAATGTATATTAAATGCAAGTGTAACGGATATCTAACGTTATCATTTATATTTTTATTTCTAATATTTTAGTTTTAATGCGTATTTTACAGAAATCATTAATTTGAATTAAAAGTGTATACTATATTAATTAGAATTATGTACACTAAAAATTTTTTTTTTAATTCGTCTCCCAAATAAATACTAATAATTATGTATGTATATAATATAACTAAATATGCTAAACAATTCTTGTGCATTTTTGCATTTGTATCTTTACTTGCAGGTAACCAGATGGATATCCCATAAATATGTAAAGGCATTGTTACTAATTAATATTTTATCTAAAAGTTTAAAGTTTAATAGAGTACACAACTAATTGTGACTATACAGTCCGTATCTGATAAACATTGTGACTTTATTATTAGAATAACTTGTTAAAAAAAGTTTCAAACTCTAAATGTGGCTGAGGAAATCTTGAAGTTATTTTTAATACTGTCAAAATCAAAATTCAACAGATATTTTCACACAATGTTATTCAATAAGTTCTACTTCTTCAAAAAATTTCTCTACTATTATCATAAAATTCTAATAATTAAAAATTAATATAATCTTCTTAAGTAATTTACAAATAAAAAGTTAAATAAAGTTACATTACTATTTACGATGTACTGTAACACAACAATATACTAGAAAATTAATTTGCTTCCATTCCTAAAACAGTTAGCAAAAAGTTATTCTATGAATAAATAAAGTGGTATCTTCGAGAATAACTTTAAAACATCTAATTGAACGATATTTTATTAGAGTTAAGTAAATACAAGAATATATAAATTGATATCACTAATAAATAAATGTAAATTAAAATTAATATCATATTAATATTTTTTTTTTAATAACTGTAGATGATTGCTTATCTTCGGTTTCCTGAATCTATAATAAATCAACGCTACTATAAGAATTTTATTTAACATTATACTGATAATTAAAACCTATTTCATGAAATTAATTAGCTTGAATGCATGATATTAAATTATATATCATTAAAATTAGCATACGAATGATGAGTCCATGCAAATGAAAATTAAACATTATTTTATAAGTAACAAAATTAAAAAAATGTTTTGAAAAAATTATTATTTACAATTTTAAAATCAATAGGAAAAATTGTCTTATAAAATAAAAAAATTTAATTAATTTTATGTGAATGATAAAAACATAAATTAAAAAATTGAATGGCATGTGATAAGAAACTATAAGAGCAGGAACGTAATCTTTATAACTTAAATTTATAATATTAACATAATGTAATATAAATACATTAAAAAATGAGATGTTGTCAAATGCTTGATAGTTTAGTATATCACTTTTTCAATTATGCAAGCAAACCATTAAGTTTACAAAAATAATTAAAAAGAATTTTAAAAGATGTACAGACTGAACAAAAACAAAAATATATAAGCCTAATATAAGGTTTAAAGAGCTTGCACAGCGTTCGATTAAAATCGCAATTTAAACTTAACAAAGCCGAAGAGTAATACTTTTTCACGAAATACATTAAACTCGCATGTATAAATAAATAATAGCATGCTCGTAAAGTACGTGCACGTAGAGTCATGATTTCGTTTTGTTTTTATGACGTTTTTACGCTCGACGAACCCCTTCAGTGCACAGTGCAGCCAGGAAAATACGATTTTTTGTTTGTTCTGCGTATTATAAATAATTAAGCAACCCAGACTACACGAAAAATATTTTCGTTGAAACAAAAGATTGCTTTTCGTAGATTAATTTTTTTTATAGTATAATAATAATAAAACAAAACTTTTAAAGAAATGTAAACACATTTAATTTCTACATATTCAATAAAAGGTTTATTGTCAACAAAATTATTATCATTATTCAACAGCACTTATCGATAATTTTTTGTTTAGCCTTTAAATTTTTAAATATGTACGTATAATATGGAATACATTAAAATTACTAAAAATACTTTTGGCAGAGCCAACATTTGGTTTATGAAACTGTACTGCTTTGTCATTATAAAATAAATTACTTAATTTTTTATCCAAACTATGACAAATTTGAGAACATTACAAAAATTAAATAGCATTCTAAATGAACCGAATACTTATTGATACAACGCTTGCATATTCTGTATAATTAACCGATTTAATCTGAAAAACCATTAAAATTTTTAAAATAATTATTGTCACTAATTAATTCAATATGAATAGCGTTTTTATAGTAATTTTAAAAAAAATAAAATTTTTTAAGTATTTATATTAATATTAAAAATATTCTTAGATATTGTTATGTAAAAATACCACAGTTTATCAACATCTTTTAATTCCTATATTAAATTTTATAGAATATGTATATATATATATATATATAAGATTGCTATATATAAAATGTTATAATATTGCTTATAAAAAAAAACTTCTTAACACGTACACTGTACAAGCCTCTTGTTTCTCATACAATTTTTATGCAAGTAAACAGTGTGAATTAAAAATGAATCACTACATTTTTAATTAAATAAAAATGTAGTTTACATTTATTATTTAATTAAACTTGAAATAATCATTTTATTACATATTCAAAGTCAGTTTGACAATTAGTTAAACTTTATAAGTACTTTATGAAAAGTTTTTTAAACGTATCTTACGCGCAACAATAATTTTGTAGTTGGACGATTCGCCATGCTTTAAACCTTAACAGCAGAGTACAAATAAAATTAATTATGCAATATAATTAACATGAATTTTCTGTATATTAATCTAAATCAAGAAAAGTTAAAATTAAAATATTTAAAAAATATTACAATATCCAGAATTACAAATGATTATTGTATTTGTAACTGCTTTATTATAAATTTCTGTAGATTTTTAGCTAAAGTTATGAGCTGAGTTGAAATTCTACTAATTATAATAAGGTAGAAGTCATGAAAATTAAGTCTAAAGTACGTCATGCGTGATTTAGCTGAAAGAGACCGACGAAACGAAATTATTTTACCTTTTCAGATAAAGATAAAGATGAGAAACAAAACTGAACACGAATTATCAACTTCAAAGAGTATGTCTAGAAAATATTAAAATATAAGATTGAAAATCTTCGTAAAACATAATTTTTATTTCATTATTTTTGATTATTGTTATTATAAATTCAAAATAAAATAAATATTTGTATCGATAAAATATTTTTATACATGGTAGTTGTATATTATTCGACAAATTTTATTTTTGAGTAGCAAATATATTTTAGCAATAAAAGAATTATAATATTCTTTGAATCTTTTTGATTTAAAAAATATCATGGATAAAAAGCAACGCAGATGACATTTTTAATGGTTTGCACTGAAACCCCCAATTTCAAAGCGAAACAGTAACTGTCGATAAGAATAAATGCTTTATCAATGTGTACATTGAATAGAAATAAATCTTTTCATAGTGAATAATTTTCAAATAAACGGATAATTAAATCTTTCATTTTTCAATATATAAAAATCCAAAAGACCATTTGTGTATTAACAAATCAAGAATATTAGGATGAATTTAGTTTGTTTATTGATTCAAGATTTACTTTAAATTACTATAAACTTTTTATTTATATGTTGTATTTGGAATTAAAATTAAGAATATTATCATGTCTAATTAAATTTGTTACGTTATTAATTGTTCTATTAATTGTAAATATACTATATTCACAGATAATAATATAGTGCGGTCACAATGTCTCATACTTAATACATTACTGAAAACTTATTAGAGAAAATTTACTGTAATGACATAGAATTTGTAATAAATAACGAGCTTTGCACACATCTATACATATATATGAAAAGTCAAAGCTGTTAAAACATTTACCCACTTGGAATTTCAGAGTGCATTTTGCCATCACCATGTCTGGAAGCATCTGGAGACTATTAAAAAGAAAAGGACTCGAGAGCATACTTATCTGACTACTATAAGCGTTCATTTACAAAAGTGTAATCCAGCTCCGCATGTGTATTGTGCATCAACATTTCGTTCATAAACAAGAATAGAGTAGAACATATAATAAAGTTTTTATGCAGAAATTAAAACACAATTGGTATAGAAGCATGTTAAAATTTCTAATTTCTCAGTTGCAATAAGTCTTTATTTATAACCATCTTAATTATTAATATTTTTATATTTTTCTTTATCTCTCTCTCTCTCTCTCTCTCTCACTCACTCACCTTTTCTACACATTTTTTGTTCATTATTACGATCAATTATTTTTTATTTTTTTCGTACAAATTTATCCTTTCCTTGTATTCGTCTAATTTTTAGTATAATTTTCAAAGAAATCAATATAAAAATATTAATAAAAAAATTTTTTATTTTAATTGAAAATAAAAATGTTATTATAAGAATATATTTTGAACCTAAAATTTATAATTTATATTTTCTATATATTGATCAATTACATTTTTTGACAATTAATTAGCAATTAATATTTTATTTGATATTTATGTATGTAATAATAAGAAAAAACTATTTCTATATCAATTAAATATATACACCAGAACTCAAGAAAATCAAAAAATTCATAGCAAGATGTATCAGAAATTAAACTTAATTAAAATTTTATTAAAAAAAAACTTTTTTTCAAAGTTTCATTAGGATATTGAAAGAGACATTATTCATTCATAGTAAAATACAGTAACTTTCAAACTGACTAACTTATTACAAAAATATAAGTTAAATATAATAATCTATAATTTTTAATAGTTAATAAGCTAAGAGAAAAATTCTTCTTATAAAATTTTAAAAACTAATATCTTTATAAATTTTTAAATTAAAGGATAAAAAAATGAGGTATAACAGAAATATCTTCATAATTTAAAATATCGCCAAGAAATAAAAAAATATAAAATTTGATAAATTTATTTTATAATTTTAATAAAATTAAAATGTTATTTAAAATGATTATCAAAGAATTAATATTTAAAGATTTCTATTATGAAGTATCTAGATGATAAGAAATAAAGGTAAAATAGTGAAATTATTTAACGAATACAAGATTTAAGTATAACCTAAGCATTTGCGGTATTGATTTGAATGTATCCATTTATAAATTTATTCATAGTGAAGGCTAGATATCCCATTTTGTAGTTTTGCGAATTAAATATTCATTTATATTGAATATTTGTACATGAGGGAATCCTGATATTCCCATGTACTGTGTTTCGGCGCGAAACTATAGAACACTTTACCTCTTAAAGTTGGTGGAAAATTTAAATTTTTTGATTTTAGATTAATAATATTCATTCATTTTAATTTTTAATGTATATGAATTTTTATACGTTTTTTTAAAACCTTCGTTTTAATTTATATTTTCAATTATAATCTATTGAATTAAATAAATTACGTATTTTATGTTCAGGAAGAGTGTTTTCCGATTAATCATACTGAAATAATAAATCTTATAAATAAAAATTAAAATTGTTCATATAATAAAATTAAAAACCAAAAATAAGAAAAGTTTTTTATCAAATAAATCGTTTAAAAACTCGATAAATCATTTGTAACCACATAATGAAAAATATAATGAAATTAAAAAGTTCGTTCGAGAAAACAATCGGCCTCGCTTGCTATCACGTATACAAATAACTATTCACGTATACGGTCCTCTTAATAATCTTGTTTGCGACCAGCCAATGTTCAATTATACACCAGCCAATTTCAGTTTTTAGTCCAGTTATAACATGACTGCTTCCCGTTATGTCGCTCCATAACCTTGTATTACACATTGGCATATCGAAATTATTTTTATCCGCGACTTGCACTCGCTATTAATATATGTAACTGAAGAATATTACATATATTTCAAATTGAATTAAATAAAAAAATTCATAGCAAAAATTAGATTTTTTACTATTATTCTATATTACTAATATTATTAACGACTATAATTAAAATTTTTTCATAGTTTGAATTGCATTCAGACTACTAAATTCGAGTCACAATTTTATGGTTTTAGAGTTCGAATTTTTTTGTAATAAATTATATATATTTCTAAATATATTCTATATTAATTTCCTTTCTCATTTTTTTTAAGTTCCTTAAATTAATATCTGTTATCGAAAAGCAGTATAATAAATGTGTAGAAATAAGGTAGTATTAAAAGAAGTTTGCATGAAATTTATATTTAATACAAAAATAATAATTTCAATCTTTCTTCAAAAGTGTTAAAGATTTTTTATTCAAAATGAAAAATTATCGTATAATTATTTTATAATTATATTTATTATTTTTATTTCAGAATAATAAAAAAGTTAATAAATTATACTATTTTAATATTTGTTAATATTAACCTTTTTCTAAATTGATAAATAAAATACATAACATGAATATTCTGAGATATTTTTATTCCAAAATATATATTGCGCATAAATAAATTTAGATTATAATTATGAATTTATTTTAAACGCACAATAATTTATAATAACAGTAAACGATAATTAAATTAAAATATATTCTTATATTTGTTTGTATAATTAATTCAGGTTCAATATATATTTTACGAATTTCAGCGCTGAAATTAACTACGTAACTAAACCAAAATTAAAAAAAGATTTAAAGTGAGGAACGATAACTGTTTAATTATAGAATTATAAACATTATTTTTAGATATAAATTGATTTTAAAAATTTAATTTTTTTCATAAATTATGTAAATTAGTTTTCTATTTTTATATTTAATTATATATACCAATCTGACAATAATTGTAATTTTTTAGATAAGTATTTTATTTTCTTTGAAAAAATTCCATAAATTAATGTCACTTTTACACGTTTCTTTAATATTCACGGTTGTCCAATATTTTATCAGTAATTGTAATGTGGAATGATTGTATATTAGCTCCAAATTAATTTTGAACTTTGACCATAAATTATAAATCTATTATCCTTTTTGCTGTTTCTAGTGATACTACTGCACATACTGCTACTTCTCTTACCATAATTAATATTATTACCGTTTTTTTGCTACTGCAGCCACTAATGGAAATTGACATTATTATTCTTATTAACTTTGATGTCGCTCTCAATGCGACTGATGTCGTAACTTTCTCCAATATATATAAAATCATAAACAATCTCTGTTTTAAGATTCGGAATTTTTTATCAAGACTGTGGTATAACAACGAGTACGGGCTGCTCCAATACTTAATTGAAAGTATGAATGTGTGAAAAAAAATTAAAATGCAAAAGTATAATTTAATTTTTGTAAGGCCAATAACTAACTGCTTTACTGGGAACGCAGAAATCGAAGCCAAAATTTATCTCAACCAAACTTCTACAACAGCAGTAGTGCAGCTAGAGGTGCACCTGCGAATTGAGTGAAAAAATTCGTCGATCTTTTATAAATTGGATATGGTAATTCGAATCATGCTCCATCCTTTTTTTATTACTTCGAGTTGTTTTATCTATTATTAAACGACATTCACATGGGCTGTCCGACTTCTCAAACGCCTAAATAAAATTCGCAAAAATATTCGCAAAAATGATTTATTAAAGACAGAAAGAAAAACAAGCTGAAGCGAAGCGAAACTTTTTTCTGTTCAGGTCATAGTATATATGTAAATGATAGCACAAGAAAGAAAGTACAGGGCCTGAATCATTAATCGCTACGGGAGCTTAGCGCGCACGAGCAAGATTCGAGTTTAGGCGTAAATTAATCAGAGGCCGAGGTAAGTCCCGTATATTTGAGCTCTCGCATGGAAAAAAAGTAGAAAATAAACATAAGAAATGGGTAGTTCTTTGTTTAAAATGAAGGCTAAAGATGTATAAAGTGCAAAAGCATTTTTTATCAAGTACGTTGCCTATATTTTTCATTAATGCACTAAAAGTTTATATACTTATAATTTTAATTAGCTGGTCTATTATTATTTTCAACATTTATAGCTTATCAGTTAAACTCTAATAAATTAATTATATAATTTTGTAATTAAATACATTTAAAATAGGTATAAAAGCTTAAATACTTTTTCCACTCATAACATTATATTTCAGTCCATTTGTAAACTTTTTAATATATTTATATATACAGAAAATAAATGCACAAATTTCAATTTTACCAATTATATAAATACAAATCAGATGTTTGCATAGGTACATAAGATTGTATCTCAATAGGGTAATCCATGAAATTTATAAGATCGATCACTGCTTAAAGTATTATCAATTGAAGCAAATTGTTTTTTCTTACTAGAGGTAAGGTCAAACAAAAATTTATAAATGTCAATATCATAAATATTACTGTAAGAAAATAAAGTATAAATCAGTTTTTTAAAATTTGATTTTTATAAACACTTTGTATAAAATTGATAAATTTTCTTTATCTTATAGTTTGAAAACCTATTTAAAATTAAAGTTTTTTTGTATTTATATAAAAATTTGTATTTTTTTATAATTTTAATTAAAAAATTGATTTTTATTTTTCATAGGATGTACTAAGTATTTTATAAATACTCTCTTACAGAAGCAACTTTTAAACTCCTAGTTTAAGGGAACTCAAGTTTTTCATTCATTTTATTCTACGTTATTATAACGTTAAAATATTATATTTGCTTTAAACAATATATTACAAAATGATCTTTTAATTTCCAAAGTATGTTTACCTTTATAATATAAATAAGTATGATATTAATAATTTTATTTCACTATATTGTGTACTCATTACTCATTTGTCGTTAACAAATTATTTTATTATTACCAAAAGTATTTAAAATTTTTTTTAATATTTAAATATTTTTTAGAACAACATATACATATCTTTTTTACTTAAAATTTGAAATATCGAAGTAAAATTTCATGTTATATGTAATTATGTAATAATATATTGGAGAAAGAAACCAATTTTGTAAAATTATAAAGATTTAATATAGGTATTTAAACTAATTTATAAAATTGTTTGTATCCATTTTGTATTCTTATTATTCAACAATATGATTAGTTTCACATAATTTTAGTAGTATAAATAAAAATCAGTAAAATCAATAATCAAAACTAATTTAACTTATCGATTGATTCATGCATAATTGGCTTTAATTAAAAAATTCTTTGATTTATTAGAAACTAAATTCTCATTAATTATAGTAATCTAAAATCGAAATATATTTCAGTGAATATTTCAACAGCACCTATTGCAGTTACTGTAAGTTCATTTATGTAATGTTTAATCAACATATTACGATTACAATATAACTACGATTCTCAAATCAATTTACTATTTACGTAAATTAAGGTAGTTTTTAATACATATCTGTATTTAATATTAAATAATTATTTAAGTATTAAATAAAATATTCAATATTACATAATTATTTAAGTATTAAATATATTATTCAATATTAAATAATTTTTTTAATATTAAGTAGAATACGTTTAAAAATACATTGCAACTCTACTTTTTTCATTTTGTCACAATTACAATGTATTGTAACTTCATTTAATGTACCTAATTTTTTTTAAAGATATACGAAAGTATTGAAGATCAATAAATATTATTGAAAATATGCTAAATTAACATAAATGTAAAATTTTTTAAATATTTAAGTTCAATATACTTTTAAAAATGAATAATTTTTTAAAGATGAATAATCTTTAAGCTTTGTCTAGTTTTATTAAATACAATTAAAACCATTAACCAATTTTAGCTATTTGAAAAAATATAAAGTAATCTAATATAAGAAAGAAAATATTTTTAAATGATTTCTTATCAAATTGTTGAATATTATAAATTTATATAATGAATTTATATAGATTGATTATTATGAAGAATTAATTCAGTCCATTTTATATATAATATTAATATTAAAATAATATATTTTGTGATAAATAAAAATTTTTTAAATTAAATAACTTTAAACTTATTAAAAATATGAATATAAAAAAAAATCTTAACACAATCATACATAAAATAGTTTATAAACATATCAAGTGTATCAATAATTTATTTGCTGAAATAAATATTTTTAAATTACTTTTTATAGTAATATTTTTATAATACTAATAATAATAATACTTATTATTATTATTTAGTAATACATAGTTCAATAAAATTGATTTATATAATAAAATATGTATACAACTCAAGGTCAAATTAAAGTTTTTAATTACATACATTACGCTGTATCATGTTGATTAAGCTAAATGGTTTTTTAATGTTTTAGTAATGTTATTATTAGCACACATTAATTAACTACAATAGTGAATTCATATATGATGAGCGAATGAAGAAGATATATTTCAATACATTTAGGGATAGTTCGTGCCTTAAAACACCTAATCAGAAAGTTTCAAACGTAATGTTGAGATAGTGTTGATAATAAGATCTGATCATCTTAGCAATATCAACCAATAATTTTCACATGATAAGATATAGCAATTACGTAATTTATAAAAATAAAAGAGTTTTCTAAAGAAATAAAAGTCTTTGAAAGTGAATATAGAGCAACTGTTATTAAAATTTTAAACGTGATATGAGTCGAGTCAAATTAATTTGAAACTATTAAATCTTGAACAAAAACATATCGTGAAACGATTGTTCTTGGTTATCAATAAAGCATCATTCTCATAACGTAACCACCCTATTCTACAACTCAAGAGGACACTTAACATGTTTGAACGATATAACAGAAAATGAAAAAATTTCAGATGAAACTAAAACCGATACTCAAAGAGATTTTGAAATATTGCTTCCCAAATGTAATTTATTTTAAGTTATAACGTTAAAAAAGAGTTAAATAAATAGTTAATAATTTAATAATTAATAAATATTTTATAATTTTATACAACGAAATTTGTAATAAATTAAAAATCTTGAACTTAAACTATATTTTTGTCAAGTAATAATCCTTACCTAATAATATCATTTAATATAGTTAGTATGATAACATTCTAATAAATGTTAACATAATTTATCTATATCGGATGGATCAATTGCACTATAAAATTAAACTATAAATTTTTTCAAAATAATTTAAAAGCACAAACATGTGAATATTGAAGCATAATCTAATAATTCTCAGATATACGTAAAAATCTACAAATTTTATGATTTAATCTAGATAAAGCCACTATTAAAAAATAATTGGTTATGTCGGATACATTACATAAAATCTTGAATTATTGAGATATTATTGATTATCTGCATTCCTAAAAATATAAAGTTAATTATACATGTAAATATTTTCATAAAGAACAATATGTATTCAAACTACATTAAATATGCGTAATATAAAATATAAATATTTAAATTTTTAATGCCAAACGTAAATTACTATCATTAGATCAGCAGGTATACAGAATTCACTGTTTGATGTGTTTTAAATGAATTGGTGTAGATGAGAACGAATAAATCATAATTCTTTAACATACTTACATAAAAACTGTTAAAGTAGGTATTAATATTATATTTATAATTATATTTTGATTACATTAATAATATTTCTTTAGTAAAGTATAAAAAATATTAAGAATATTTATAAGTTATATTATTTCTAATTATTTAAGAAAAAATTGTTTTTAGGCAAAATTAATATTGTTACCCAATTAAAAAGTCATGATAATTGTTTATATTTTAGTAAATTATTTAAACGAGTGAACTTAAAATTATATATATATATATATTTCATTTTCACTTTATTTGAAAGAAAATAAAGTATAAATATATTAATTAATTCAACTAAAACCATTTTAATAATAAATTGATGAGAAATATTTTAATTTGAAAGCCTTACCTATATTAGATTAATATTTTCAATAATTGAATAATTTTCTGAAAAGAAACTATGTAATATTAAATATTTAATTATGAAGAAATGGAACAATTTCAAGTTACAACAGTCGCATTAGTTATCACAGTATAAAATGTTAACACTCTATACTTTATTTAATATTATAAAATAGTACCGATGGAAAATAAAATTAATAATAATTTTCCTAGATTTAATTTAAAGCGTATTAAAATAAAATAATTTGAATTTAATTGGAAATTAATGAATTGAATTAATTATTTGGTTATAAATCTTATATTAACTTCTAATTTTTATTTATTATTTCTCATAATTGTGTTGCAATAATGTATAAAAAATTTTAATTAATTCACATGTTTTCCTAGATAAAAACATAAGTTTTAAAACTCTTTCAAAAATGTTTGGCACCAAAAACTACACTGTACCTTCTTGATCTGTGAATTTAAGCGATTCAAGTTTTCGAATACTTTTCAATAAATTACATAATACCTCGATGATTTCTGTGAATTTAAATACAAATCGATGAAAGAAACTAGATAATACTAGAAAACGACGAGTTTCTCGAATGTTTGAAGGAATCGAAAAGTACTTAATGGCTTAAACTTTGTGCGCACCAAGTTGAATCCCTTTACCCAATATTTCGAGACCCAAATACGTAACTTGGAACTTAAAAACTCGTACTTAACTACTTTAATCGTTAAATCCGCCTACTGCGTATCTTCTGATACCATAATTAAATGTTCACTCGTTTTTCCCTCAATTTACCAAAATTATTATTTCTTGACAGAATATAATATTAAATATGATATTTATATAATAAATCTAAATTTTACATAATTTAAAATAGTATAGTTTTATTATTATACTAATAATTTATTTTAAAATATTCCGATTTATTTAATTTATAAAATAATTTTCTTATGTAATTTGCTCCAATTCAAATTACATAAGTTTATGTGCAAACTGAGCAATCTTAAATAATGTATTATTAACTAGTAAAACAAGTAATGATATAAGTCATTACTCTTATATATATATATAAATTTATAATTGTTACTTAATTAATATACGTAGTTCTACTTACTAATATATTTAAATTATATCAACCCCTTAAAACATCTTTATGCTCAGCAATTTGCATTTAATGTAAGTTTTTACGTGTATTTGCCTTTACTAGATATTTATTTATGCATCGTACATCTAAATTAAATCAATCCCATTCAAATATTTATGAAACCCTCAATTATTTAATTAAAAATAATATAATAGGTATAAAATGTAGATTAGAATTTTTTGTTATAGGTTCCAATCAAAGAGGTGACTATTTTTAATTATAAAATCAAATAAAACAATTTATTAATTTAAAAATTTAATTTTTTCTTCGTGCATATTTATATTTGTTCATACAAAATAACTTTCACAGGAGAACGACAGAACTTTTACAGAATAATGTAAATTTCACCTGAAAATGGTCACATCCCATTCTTTTCGAATTGATGCTTTAAAATTTATCTCCGTCATATATGCTTATCTCATTATTTAAAATCTGTCGAATGCTTTTAGAGAAGTTTTTAATTTACAATTAACTGATAGTATAGTACTTTATGAAAAAATTATAGATGTGAAGTTTGAAAATTCATATACTACAAAGACTAAAAAATTTGTTGATGTCAAAAATAAAATTTTGATATTATCTGATACATATGTAATAGCTCATCTAGAATGTTTCTGTAAATATCCTTAAAAATATTCTTAAATAAGGTTTTTCAGTAAAACATGGTTATTTTACAATTTGCTAAAAGGAAATTTAGTCCAGTAGAGAATATGAATTTTTTATAGAAAATTAAAAACTTGTGTTAAAAAGTGAACAATAGAAGATAGTACTGTGCTATAAATACTAAGTAGGTCAAAATATCAAGAAAAATTATTATGGAAATTATAAAGAAAATTATTTGAAACATCGAAAAAATGTACTTTCAGTAGTATAACTTATTTCATCAAGTTACTCGTTTACTCTAGTATAAAATTATTGATTCATACTATTTATAAATATAGACATTAAGTATTATAAAAATACAATATTGTTTTAAATAATATTATTAAACAATGAAATAGATAAATATAAAATAATAACTTGTTAACAATAAATAAACACTTTTTTAAATTAATTATAAGCCAATCAAGGATTATTAAGATACAAAATTCGAAGTTCTAAGCATGTTTACTAGATTTAACAACTTGTTATAATTTGCATACGCGTACCTATGTTGCAAATAAGATAATTTAAATCTCTCATATTTTAATAACTAATAATGCTTTACGTCTAAAATTCGATTGTAATTTATTTAATTATTTAACAAATTTATGTTAATGTAGAGTAACTACTTTAACCTTTTCTGAAATTATTTTTTATTAATTATCTCATTAATAATTTAAGGTAATACTATTAAAATTAAGAATGTATTGGGAAAAAACGTATACGCTGGTGTGTTAATTTGATTCGTATGTATCAAGATACTCACCGAAACGTCAATAGATCTCTAGATACACAGCAGCGCCGCAGATAGTAAACGACCTCAGTCCTCAAGCGGAACTCGTTCTTTGCAACATTCAGCACAGGAATGATGGCGACATTGGTTTCTCTATTTTCTGCTTCCTTATATTCAAAGAAACCGTGTGCTAAGGCACAAATAGCGGAATCAAGATCGCAGGTCGGATTACCCAGGATAACTTTAACATGGTGGTAATCCTTCAAATTTGCCTACGCAAAATTTCAAGCGTACATTATGAGTCTTAAGGTTTGCATACTTTTTTCGAACATTTATAGATGGCATATATCTTTTAAACTTTTAAACTTAAAGTTTTATTTAATTAAATATTTACAATAGATGCTATAACTTCCTGAAATATTTTTCTTGTATTAAATATTGCGCAGCGGTTATATTGACATTACAGAAAAGTTACTAAAAATTTTCTAGTACGCGATGTACAAACACTGTAATTAAAAAGTAATAAACTGTGTAAGAAAAATAATACTTTAACAGGAAGAATTGTAAAAATATTATTTTTAATAAATAGATTACCTAATTAATACTCATTGTGCATTCTTAACACATACAAATTTTTAATTTTAAAGCATAAAAAGAGTTTTTAAAAGTACGCAAACAATTCATAAACTATTAATTAAATTAAAATTACAAAAAATTAATTTATTTATTATTTAAATTTTATTTATGTAAATAATTGAAGTATTTATTTCAAGATAAATAAATTGCTAAGTAAATTTATTAAAAATATTTATTACTAATTGAAACTTTTCTAAATTCTTTTTTAAGGCAGAGATGTAACATTTTATTGTAATTAAAACTATTATATTTTCTTGAAAGAAACGCTTGGCACGTATGAGTAATTAGGGTACTCATTTTAAAACGCGAACATTTTAAACTAACAACTATATATTGTATGCAAAACACATATTTAATTTTATTATTATTTAATGTCTTGTAGCAAAAAATAAATTAAATTTATTAAAATAATAAGAAACTTATTAATAATTTTAAATTAGTTTCTTCTTATAAGTAGCAAAACCGATTTTTGAAATTTAAGCTTTATTATTGGTAGTACTACTATTTTCCGCCTACAAAATTTTAGAAAATTTTCCATGCTGAACATTCCAAAAGCTTTTTGACTTGATTTCAAACTGACTTTAAGATAAAATTTAGTGAGTACACGATAAGAATTCCGAATGCATCTACACGTTTTTTTATTCCCGTATTCATCTAATATTGCGATATCGCAAAATTTATTCTTCGCAGTCATAAAATAGACTGTAACATATAATACATTATAAATATTTATAACAAAAATTATCTAAAAAGTCGTTTAAAAAATACTGAACAGCTAACTGAAAATTAAAAATTTCTTTATGTATATGTATTTAAAAAGTTATAAAGCGAAATATTTTTCTATTTAAATGAGTCCTATATCTGTATGTATGTATGCATGTATGCATGTATGCATGTATGCATGTATGTATGTATGTATGTACATATGAATGTACGTCTGTGTATGCGTATGTATAAATTACGTGTGTAAACATATTTTACCAAAAAATTTAAATATACACATATATAAACAAATTATTGATTGAATTAAATAAATTTCTTAAACTTAGTTTCCTATATTGGTAAGTAGTATTTTACAAAAATATGTTTTGCACTTTTTTAATATATCTAATTTTTATAAAGTGTCTAGTATTATTTTGAATTTTAATTTATTATTTGAATTTTATTTTACAGTTTGGAATTTATTTAATTCTTTTTAGTATAATGCCATAATGGCATATCGGAACCTTGTTTTATGTCGAGCAGAAATTGGCTAGCGCTTGTCGGATCAAGCTATAAAATATTAAATAACGTTAACTGCCAAACCTCTTAGAAACTTGATCAGAAATATGATTAAAATATCCTAAATTTTGATTGAGAAATCCGTACAACTGGATAATTATGTCATCAATATAAAAAACATCAATTAATAAATCATACAATGAGAATTTCAGTTTATAGAAAAAAAAATATTGAAATGGATTCTCATTTTTAAATAATTTGAATATTTTTTTAATAAAAGCTGAATTAAATTTTATTTTTCTTTAATATAAAAAAATTTTACTTAACACTAATTATTATACAAACTAATATTTATTTATTTTTTAATTTTCTGCTGATTGACTACCAAAAAAAGTTAAAAACTCCTTTTTAATTATTTAGGGAAATATTATTCTTCAATTCGGACATCTATTTTTACAATTAGTATATTAATAATTATATAAACTAGTGAAAAAATAATAATTTTTACAATTGTTTTAAAATACCATATAATACTGAATTCTAAATAAAATAAATAAGCTAATAATTACTTTGCTAGATACACACTTATTTTACATTTCAAAAATATCAGATCTTGGCCAAGTACTGAATTAATTCGCTTCTTATGGAAAACCTAATTGAAGTTGCTATTTCTATTTTGAATCTTTCACAAATCTATATACTGTAAGTGCTTATAATTTTCTGTATAGTGGGTGTAGAAATAATAAACTCTGATCAAGTATGAAATTGGTTATTAACATTTTACTAAAGCAATTATTAATTAAAAATAAACAATTAAATTATTATAAATCTCATTTTATAAATTATATAAATCTTAATCTATAATACATACATATCATGTACCAGAAAACATGTATGCATTATGAATAATAATAATAATTCATTTAAAGATGCACAAGTTTTTATTTAAATTTATAAAAAATTATAATAATAATAAACTTGAAACATAACGCCCATTAGAAATTATTCTAATAATTTTTATGTGTATAAATTGCATCGCGCTTTAAACAAGTTAAAAATTATAAAGTTTTCAATTAATTAGTAATAAGTATTAAGCAAGCGATATTATGAGAATACACTGTTTTTAATTATTTTTAATGTGAAAATCTTCGTGTAAAAAATGTTTTTATAGCTTTAAATTTTTTTTCTATTAAACTTGCTATTAAAAAAAATTATATTTGAAGAAATTTAATTTCAATAAATCAATCAATTTTTATAAATTAATTTGTCAAAGTATATCGAATATTTACAACAGTCAATTTCGACTAACACATCTTATAACTATTTAATATTTTAAGAAATAAATTTCATGGTATTAATATATTTCAAATATTAATAAAAAATCATATGCTATTGGTATTACTTACATTATTTTACAAGTATTGTTTTGAAATCTGTAATGTATAAGTCTACAATGCGAAATATTTTATGCATTAAATACATGAAAAAATTATTGTAAAAAATTTTTATTTCTACACTGTTTGATTAATGTCTCAATCAATTACGTAAATATATTACGATGCTTAATAAAAATAAAAGTAATAAAATCGTTCTACAACTGAAATAAAATTATAACATTCATACAAACAAATATGCTTAAATATTATAAAAATTAATTTACCTTTCCAATATTATAAAATATAAAAAATATTACAACCCGTTTTACATCTACAAATTTCTCAATGTTCATGGTAAAAAATTCAAAGGATGAGCATATTTTTTGTTCGATTTTATAATTTTAATAACAAAATAACAATATTATATATTAAAATACTCTTATACATTTTACAACAATTATCTAAATCTCTACAATGCGAAATATTTTATGCATTAAATACATGAAAAAATTATTGTAAAAAATTTTTATTTCTACACTGTTTGATTAATGTCTCAATCAATTACGTAAATATATTACGATGCTTAATAAAAATAAAAGTAATAAAATCGTTCTACAACTGAAATAAAATTATAACATTCATACAAACAAATATGCTTAAATATTATAAAAATTAATTTACCTTTCCAATATTATAAAATATAAAAAATATTACAACCCGTTTTACATCTACAAATTTCTCAATGTTCATGGTAAAAAATTCAAAGGATGAGCATATTTTTTGTTCGATTTTATAATTTTAATAACAATATTATATATTAAAATACTCTTATACATTTATAAATGTATATAAATTACATAAAACTTTGAATAATATAAATATTTTTACCAAGTAGTTTCTTGAAGCAGTGAGAAATGACTCCATGGTTTTTACATCAAATTGATATTAGGTTATTCACTGCATATTTCATATGATCATAAACTTCAACTGTTGTAGATGCACTAAATAACGAAGAAAATGTATTTTCATAAGAGCTTATTTCTAAATAAAAAGCTTATACAAATTAAAAATCATGTTTATAATTTTTTAAAATTAAAAATATAATGTAAAAGAAATAATACTATTAAAAATTTATTATTTTTTGAGCATTAGACTTATTAAATAAAAATATTAATAGTTATTCCTATTATTTAAAGTCATTAAAACTATATTTTGCTTGAAATATAAAATTTATATAAATCTAGTATATATATAATTTTACATATTCAATTAAAATTCATATAAAATAATTCATCTTTGTATTTTCGTATATATATAAAAGTAGTGATTTCACACGTTTTTGATTTTTTTACTTTTTCCAAAATAATCATTTTTACTGATAAAACTACCTAAATTTTTATTATTATATGAACAAAAGAAATAGTACTAAAATTAAAAATAAATATGATTTTATAAAATATTTGTATTAGTATGAAATAAAATACTTGTTTAAAATTATTAAGTTAATGTATATTAATTACTGAAAACTAATTTTCAATTTTTTTTTTTATTCACTATTATTTATTCAATATTTTTAAAGTAAAAAATTCTCTATCAAACTATTGTGTTAACGTATGTTAAAACAATGTTACACATAATTAAATAACAAATTATTTATTTTTTCGTTTAAAATCTTATTAAAAACAAATATTATAATCATTTTTAAAAACTGTTTTTAGTTTATAATCTTAAACTTATAAATAAAATGTAAGCGCATTTTATACTCCTGAATTTAGACAAAGATGATATGAAAAAATTTGAGGTAAAAAATAATATTTTAAATTTATTGACATATATGAAAAAATTAATTTTAGTAAAAATTAGATATTTACATAATTCTATGAAGCCTACCAAATAAATGTTCCTTCTAATACCTTTTTAAATTATATAATATAAAATAGTATTTAAATTCCGGAATATTGTGCGTCATCTGTATAAAACTTTCTAAAATTTCCCTGCATGTATTGTGTCTACAGTCGGTATTACAGAATATATATTATACGTATTATAGTTACATAAAAGTTACTATTTAATCTAATATTAAATATGCAACGCGAAAAGTCCGTAATTGATAATTCATACTTTTTCTATATCTATGCAGCCATCAGTGGAGTGGAACCAACTAACGCAGAATAGAGCTTTAAGATTCAGTATGGTACTGAAAACTATAGAAAAAAAGAAGAGAGAGAGGAAGAGAATCTGTCATGAATCGATGTGCCGCTAGTCGCGCATCTCAACGGTGCGTTCCTCATTCTTCGGTTGCAGATCTTCATGGCAAAATATAAATAAACTATGACCGGCCCCGCACATTTGCGGTCGTCGTATTCGCAATGGTGATGTTGAGTGTCGTCTTTCGCAAAAGCGGTTAACTTTTTTGATAAAGATGATGGATTGGACAAGAGGACGCACCCCACACGAGTGAAAAATATTTTAAAAAGCTGGTAAATCCCTACTGTTGTCAGCCACACGCGTATAGCTATAGATTCATTTGTCAACAGCACTGTATAAGAAAGTTTAGGCTTAGGAAGAAGAAGGAAGAAGGGATATGCGTAGAGTTTGTGTTAATGTTTTGCGTAGGTGTACCAGTAGTGATACATTTTCCAGCTGATTGACTCCATTGGTTACCATCTTAGTGAATACTTCATTCTGTTCCACAAATATGTACAAGGTTTGTTAATTGAATCTTTTTAAAATTTCTCTGTAAAATTATTATCTTGCAGTAGCAATTGTATAGCCTCAGTTGTTTAAGTAACAAATAGAATGTTAACGCAACATTGAGTGTATTGTATCAATATTACTTGAAAAGTGATTTCAAACTAAGTACAAGTCTCTTCTAGTCTGTAGATTTTTTTAATTATAATAAGTATATAATATAATATTAAAAAAGAATTTTTTTAAATACACGCTCTAAATATTAATTTATAAATAGCAACTAAATTATTTGCAATACATCTAATAATTTTATCTGTAAATTAAATTATTATATTTTTAAGAACTTTTTGTATTTTACTTTTACAATTTATAAAGCGAAAATTTACATACATGAAAAGAAGTAGGTTTTTGGTTTTTTATGTTTTGTTATTTATCACAGAAAGTACTTTGAAAATTATTTGAAAGGTTAATATGTAGGAATTTAATAGGTAAAAAATAAATAAGAAGTAATGTGCTTATTATCAAAAATTCTTTAAAACTTTTTATTGTTATTTTATAATATATTTGGGTTTTTATAGGATTGTATTTAGATGGATTGACGCTTAGGTAAGAGCTCTTTTAATAAAAAATTGTATTAAAATTTGAAATTTATATATTTTATATATAATTTATTTTTATACATTGTTCATAAAATTATTTATTACATATAACAAGGAGTTCGTTAATATATATAATTAAATTTCAATATATTTTAGCATACATATTATATTTATAGATTTCATGATTTCAGTTATGAGTTTCTAAAAATATAAATCTTAAAATTGAAAATTACCTGAGTGTTATATTTTAATAAAAAGTATGGATTACTTAATATACACATTATAAGGTAAAAAATAAATATGCTTTTAAAAATATAAAATATCAATTTCAAATATAAAATACCATGCATTATTAATTTAAAATAAATTACTTAAGGTTGTAAAATAAACTAATTCAATAATAATTCTTAAGAAAAATGAATATAAGCATTAAGAAAAAATTATAAAAACCTTAACAAAAATTTTCAATTCAGAATCATGTAATCATGCAAAATACTGTGTAATAAATACATATTAAGTATTATAATAATAGAATATATTTTTTATACCTAATAAAAATAGATAGTTATTATTATTTGTATTGAACAAATAATTGCCTACAAAAAAAATAATTCTTAAAAGCATTGTTTTTTTATAAAAATATAATTGTGTATACCAGTTTTTAAAAGATTAATAATAAATCAATAAATTTTAAATTATAAAAATGAATTATATAATAATTTTATTTACTATAATAAAATGAAAAGCTTTTATAATATGGTAAAATTAAATATTATGTATTTATTGAAGTACACTAATTAATACTATTTCAAATTTATTCATAAGAGACAATAGTAATATAAAAAAATTAAGTTTATTTCTTCCAAGGTAAAACAAATAAAACAAATTTAACTAGTTAAAAAGAACTAGTATTGGATTTCTTTTTACTGATTCATGATTTTTTAGTAAAAGATGCAATACTGTGGGTTGGAAAGGATGTGGTAATCTTTATCAAGATGAGGTTTAACAAGCAGGAGTTGATGGCTTTGGCTACTCAGCCTTCACAGAAATTTGAGAAGGAAGGTATACTTTACCTACGAGAACGACAGGAGGGCTTCTTTCGTAGAACTGAAAGTAAGTTAGTATATTTTGATACATATAAATAACTTCAAGGAATGCTTATATTATGCATTCAGTTGATGTTCATCAATTAATGAATTATATAGGTTATAAGATAGCTGCATGTTCTTATATTTATACCCAGTAATTTGGTCTGATTCCTAAATATTAAATGAAAATTTAAATTATTTGATTAGTAGAACATCAGTTGTTTTATATACTAGATATTTTATTTAAAAAATGTATGATAATTGAATAAATTTATCATAGGTTTTTGTTTCAAATGTCTCAATTTCTTAAAAGTAATTTAATAGTAATAATTTAAAAAGTTATGTTAATATAGATTCTTGCACGACTTAAATTTATTATATTTAGTATTTCTAAAAGATATATATTATTTTTATTATTATTAGAATGTGTATTTTGATTCATTTTCTTTTTACAATAGCTACTGATTTTTAAAATAAATTAATTGATTGTTAGAATTATTTAACATATTACTTATTAGAAAATATTTTGATATACTTTATATAATAAATTTATCAATAAATTGGAATTTGAAATATGATTAAAAATTTGTTTAGCTTTATATTTATTATATGTTTTTATTTTTGTCTTGAATATTTTTATATTTTAGTTTTTTATTGTATTTATTAAAAATAGATAGGCACACATTTTAGATATATTAAATATAAAATAAAAAAATATTAGTATTTTTCTAGAAAATGGGTTTAAATAACTAATTTAGTACATTTTAAGGTAATTATTATGTATCCTCATTAAAATAGAAAAACAGGTCTATTTTATTTGACATGCAAAATCTAATAGCACTATGTAATCCAATGCTTGAAAGTAACTCATTTTACATGAAATTAAAAATAGCAGAACTAATACATGTTAATAAAATTAATATTTATTATTAAACCAAATCTGTGGCTACATTTCAAATTAAATTTCGTTTAACTCAGTGTTAAATGTGCAATGCTAATAATATAATTTTAGTATGAAGAATTAATAATAATATGATACAGTTGTTTAAAAAATAATTTCTAATATTCAAATTAAGAAAATATCATTAGATAAAGAATTATTTAATGTAATTTTTTATCGATGATCAATTTTACAGCAATATTTACATAATTATAGTGATAATACAAATTGTATATACCGAATGTTCATATACCTTTTAATTTTAAACTTCGGTGTAATTATTTTTATATTACTTTGTTGTAATATAAAATTTAAATATAGATACAAATAAATGTTTACATTTGAATGAACAAAATATAATTTTCTTAAAAATCATATAAAATTGTTGTCTTCTAAATTATAAAACAGATTGAATATTGACAACGATGCAAATGGATAATTATTTAATGTAAATATTTATATCATTTAATGTCTATTCGTTCCAATATTTAAAATGTTCTTATAAAAATATTTAAATAAATATTAAAATAATTGTAAAATTAGAACTTTTTCGGTGCATTTTTGGTACATGAAATCAAAATTAAAAAAAATTTCGAATCATTTTATAATATATATTAGAAATACACAGTTATAGATAAAAATAATTTAAATTAGAATAAAAAAGTATAAGTAACATTAAAACTGTACTAAAAATATAAGAATATTTTTTTTGTACTGTAAAACAAGGTTGATTATTTATCAGATATATTATCTACTGCAAATAAATTTACAAATTAAAATAAATTAATTGAAATACACCATTCATTTTATTTTTGTTATGAATCCACAATAAGTAAGATTAATTTTCTATAATGATAAAATTTATTAATATTATCATTTTTTAAATAATAATATCATAAGACTAACATATTTGATTAAAAAATCTTATTATTATCATATATTTTTCAACAAAATATACCAACCTTATTTAAAAAATATTTAACTTTTAGTCAGATAAGTTTTATTAAATCGAAGATTTTATATTATATATATTATATATATATATATATATATATAATATAAAGAGCATTGGAATCAAATTTTATTTTTTAAAAACTATCTAAAATATTAATTATAATTTATAGGTAAAAGTATAACAAATAAATAAATTGAAACTGATATTTTTAACTTAGATAAAAATAATGTGACGAGTAAAAAATTATGTTTATTTATTAAGCTAATATCATACGATGAAATTTATAAAATAAAATTAATAGAATATTTTTTTTTTATAATATTTATTAAACATATTTAAAATTATCATTTCTTATTCATTTAACCTTCTTTATCATAGAACCATATCATGGTACGTATTTCTGCGGAAAAATTCGTGTCCAAAATAAAAAATATTTTAAAATAGAGTACGATTCATCATACGAAATCACCGCCATTTTTAAAAATAATCTTATTTAATTATAAAATGATAAAATCATTTATTTCAGGTGTTTTTTAATGACATCTTTATACACTAACAAGAATTTTGTAGATATAAAATTTTAAAAGTAAGTAATAAAAATATTTTAAAATGGCAAATGATGGTGAAGTGTGACTTGGATAGTACTTTCTAATCCGCTTACGCGAGAACTTGCAAGGATTCCCGTATTGACTCATAATTATTAAGTGTTATAATCAACTATTTTATTAAACTTGTATATACGGGGCATGGCTAATAACAATCAGTACCTCCATAAAATTTCCAGGTACAGGTAAAAAACTTGACAGCAAAAAACCAAAAGGAAAAACACATAAGACTCTTCGAGACTTCAGTTGCGTTTCAGCCAGTACGAGTAAAGGTATCATCGAGCGAATTTTACCAATTTGATACTTAAACATTACTTTCAAATAGTTTTTCTTGCATAATAAGTAAATAATTATAATTTGAAAATAAGTCTTTAATGGAAAAGTAAGGAAAAATTTTTTAACTTCAGGAATATAAGAAATAATGAATAAATCTTAAATTTAATAAATATCATTTTTTAAATTGAAAAAGTTTTCAAAAAATATAAGTAAAAATTTCTTATATATCTAAAAAATTTATCAGTTATCTCTTTAAATACATATTAGTATTAATAATATACATGTAAATGTAATAAATAATAATGTTTATGCGTGTATATATATTATGAAATAAAATTAATCAATTTTATGTTTAAAAACGTAAATTATTAATTAGAATAGAACAATAAATATTTTAAACTTCAATAAAATTATTTTAAACTGTTTGATGGAAATGTTTTTGTTTAATAATTTTACCTTTCAATACTATCCTCATCGTCGATCCCTTGGATTCTATCGCAACTAACACACCTCTGAGTTTATTGTCTAACACCTCATGGTTTTAGTATTTAGGAAAAAATATTATCTTCAGTCATGCTAAGTTTACTTCATATTTTTTTCAAGTTCCAAATTATATTATACTACCAAAGTTAACAGTTGATTAATGATAAGTATATTTTGAAAGAATTTGAAAAAAATCAAAGATTATAACTAATATTAAAATATGAAGTAAATTTTCGAAGTATCTATTCTTATATATAAATAGCGCACTTTAAGAAAATTAGTGACATCAAGCGCAAATAAACCAAATTAAAATAAAGTAAGTTTAGTGTTTTTTTACTGTTTTTTAGCTAGACAAAGATTTTGTAATGAACGAAAATTACAAGAATTTTTGTTCAAAATTATGAGTGATAAATATTTTTTTTTTTATAAGAAAATCAATCAGCAATAGATCAGTTCATTTCATTTTTATGTAGAAACAACAAAAGCATAAAATTTTAAAATATATTTCATAAAAATAAATATTTCCTCTTATTGATGAATATTTTGTAATAAAAATATTGTTTTATTTTTATAATTTTAAGCTAAGTTTTATTTATTTTTAACAAACTTTCTTTATACTTTCCTATATCAAATAAATAAAAAAAAACAAAAGTTAATAAATAATATAATTTTGATTATAAGTAATAATAATAATTCTTAAATATAGGTTAATTCATAAATTTTAGAAACAAATAATCATTGAATTATTTTATTATAACTATCATTTTATTCAAGTAAATAGTTATCACTTTTGTTTATTTAGAAAAAAAAACTCAATAATAATTTTATTCGAAAATAATTAAATAAAAAATATTTATTAAACTTTTTGCATAAATTTTATATATTTTATATGAAATTTTTAAATAATGTTACAATTTATATATTTAGATATACTTTTAATCATTGAAGATAGTTTGAAAACTACATATAATTTTGGAAAATTCAGCTTCTTTTTCACTTCTAAATAGTTACAAAATTAACTGATACATAAGTAATGTAAATATAACAAAATAAAAAGTTTGCTAAAAAATGAAAAAAATTTTTGTTAAAGAATTCAACACGTATGTGTTCATTCATTACGAGATTGCTTTTACAGATATCAAGAAAGATAGTTTCTTATTATTATATAGTGAGTTATGCGAAACATATGTATTTTGCAAAAGTATACGTATATTCGTGCAACAAATTACCATAGCCTTATTCGCTTATTCCATGGTTGTGGTACACCTCGTTTGGAAGCACTTTGTTTCTTTTTCAGCATGTTTTGATTGAACTTGTACGTTTATTAATTTGCATGGAAATGTCGACAGCACGTTTGTCACTTTAATAATCTTTAAATCGTTTTAATCGCATCTAATTTATAAATTTTTTATTGTATATTTTTCTTAGAAAATCTTTAGAACAAGTTTCTTTAATTTTAAACAAATCATAATGAAATTCTTTTTAAACTAGCAAAATTTGCATATAATGGTTTTTTAAAAACTACTCGAATAAAATATTTTTGCTACATGAATACCAAGATTTACTATAATTTTTACGTGAATCATCAAGTATAGTATCAATTAAAAATTATATAAATATATTTTCACTAAATTAAGTTACTTAAACGTGTAGAAATAGGAAAACAGCATTAAAAAATAATACAAATACTAATGTTTTGAAATAAATATATAGATTTTAATGACAAAATAAATTGCAATTTATTATTAATATCTCATGGAGTGTAAAAGTTGCAAGTTTAATTTACAAACTTATAAAGAATTTGATCTATAACATTTACTTACGTTATTTGTTCAAATATTTTTGATTATTTATAAAAATCACTATCTTATGTACAGTATTTACTTTTAATATTGAATATTTTAACATAAAAGAATTGTTTTTTTTAATCTTATTAATAGCAAACTTTTAATTAAAAAAACTTTTTTTATTTGTTATAATTTTCATGTTAATATAAATTTAATTATAGCTGTAAAATATATATTCGAAAATATTTTTAGAAAATGTGAAAAGCAAAAAGTTTGCATTATATATAAAATTTGCACTAATATTTTATGTATTATATATTATTTTAAGTCAAATTTGAATTTTTTTTTTATTGTAAAATCTTAAATAAATTATTTTTGAATATTATTTACGTGCATGGTTTTATAAAATATTATTTTATTTCTTTTTTTGAAAAAATGATTTTGCGTAATATATTTAAATTAAAAACACGAAGTAAACACAATATTGTTCAAAATTATTATAATAATACAATTTCATAATTTTTTCTATTTGCATCTAATAAATCAAATTTTTTAATTATAAAGAACTATTGTGTATTATCATAAAAATCTATTCTGAATCATTTGATGCATTCATTAATTTAATAAACATTATCAGAATTATCACAATTATTTTTTTTTCATTATAAATAACAGATTGTTTGAAAAGAAAGAATGTATAGATATTGTTTTTTAATAGATATTAAGAATTTTCATATTAAAAAAATTTTCATTTTATTTAATTTTAAATATAACAAATGATCGTGAAAACGCTTTAAAAATTATAAGATTTAATTTATTAACGTAATCGACTTAAAAAATTCTACCTGACTTTTGTTATAAATCTTATAAACTAAGCTTTGAGTTAATTCAAAAATTTAAGTTACAAAACTATATTTTCAAAATAATTCTGTATAAAAATCTCATAAGGTTTCAAATATTTCAATATTTCAATAACTTTTATCACATATATTCAATTAAGAAAATCTTTTTTGTTTACAAGCTTTAAACAGCTTACGAGTTAGATATGTTATAATATTTCACTAGTACATAAGAGTAGCCATAAATATACAATTTCATTATAAAATTTTATATTTATTTTTAAAAATTTACAATACTTTTTTATTGGATCCTTTTTAATAATTTATATTGAACTTTATTGCAAATTAAATAAAGAACATAAAATTTAAATGTGGTTATTGTTGATTTCTTGAAAGCATGTAATTATAATTTCTTTATTCATGAAAAAGTACATATTAAAACATGAGGTAGAGATTTTAAGAATATGTGTTCATAGTTACAATCATTTTAAATTTTGAAACTAAAAAATTTGGATTTACAATTATTTAAATTTTCAAAATCTATTCTAAATTATAACAAATATGAAGTATAAAATTACTTAAAAATAATAATATTAGAAAATACTTTAAAAAACACGTTGTAGATTCTTTTGATATAATTGTCAAATTAAAAGAAAAAAATTGTTAAAAGACAAATTTCAGTATCCTTTTTCCTTTGTAGACAAACCATTCCTCCGCATTATTATTTTATTTTTAATCTTGCTCGTTTAGTTTCTTCTTTCCATCTAATTTGCATACTTGTATTATTTTTTTCAAAACAATTATCCTTTCTTCTTTAAAATACTTAAGATTAAAATTTAATTTCTCACAACACTATTTTGCCTAATTCACATTTCCACTATGTACGTAACGCGAGTTACTATATGAATACCGTTAAGTATATCAACAATTTATAATGAGCGTTTTGATTATTCTTGCTCGCAGTAAGTCTCGAGCGATGGTGCAGATTGCGGGGCAATCTCCTATTTTATTTCAAATCCAAAGAGCAATGGTCGGAACCCGTTGGTGTTATAATACTTGAGCAGTTCGCCGTTCGCGTCGAGCAACCGACTAATCAGATTCCTTATGGCTTTAGTATAGGTAAGTTTGACTCAAAAAAATATTTTTTGTAAAATGTAACTGATTAACTAAAATGTAACTGATTTAATCATTAATTCGAAATTAAAAATAAATAATATTGTTCTTTGATGAAGAAAATTTGTATTTTACATTCACCCAATGTCTATGTAAAATTACTTAAATTGTAAAATTATCAAAATATTTTATTTTTATTCTTTGTTATTATACACATAATTTAAAACAATTTATTTAAATTTTTAAAATAAAATTAAAAAATTAATCATAATATTTGTAATAAATTTTATTAAAAGTTCTTTAAGTTTTTAGAATAAATTTTTGTAAACTATAGTATGAAATAAAAAAACAAAAAGATTTAATATTGCTATTATGCACTAATATTATGTATTAATATCGTAGTACATTAAAAATAGATTTAATATTATAATATTGATAAGTTGAGGTTTTTAAATATAATTTATATATTTATAAATTTATTTATTTTGATTTAATTTAATATAATTTTTTTAACATTTCTATTCATTAAAAAAAGTTTTTTTTTAATTGTATCACTTTTTTCTCATTTACAGTTTTTAAATAATAAATACAATCGTAAGTTATTAAAAGTCTTTATCACAATGAATTAAGCACAATAATAAAAATTAGGTATACTTTGACTATAGCGACTGAATACGTTAAAACTTTCAAATTAAATTCAAATAAATACAATAGGAAAAAGGAAGTTCGCAATATTACGCTGCTCAGGAAGTTTACGAGCATGCATAATTATACATTAACAGTTTAAACGCATATTTTCTTATTAATATTCTTAACACAGTGTTGATTATAAGTATCCGGATAGCAAATAAAAAAAACAAAACTAAGATTTCTGTGTCAGAAGCAATTGTATAATTGTTTAAATAAGAGAATTCGAATAATGTAGGTAGGATTAGTTGAGTAGCGTCACCTAGTGAGAATATTAATATTTTTCACAATTGTTTTATATTTTCTTATCTAAATTTTTGAGAAAGAGAGATAGAGAGAAATACTGATTAAAACGAGATTTTCCATACGTTTAATACAAATGAATTTTCACCATTCATTAAACATTATTTTTACAGTAACATTTTTTGTTAAATGATCTTATTTTCGTTATTTTGTCTAATCATTAATCGTAAAATAAACGAATGGAAATATTTAATTCGAATTTCATTACTTATCTATCTTGAAAATTTTCAATACATAAAACAAGAGTTTCAATTCATCGATGATCTGTCACGATAATAATAATAATGACGAAAGAGAATATAAAATTTTTCAAATTTTTTGCAACAGTATTCGACGGTGGTGTCTATCAACAACTTGGTGCCAATTCCTCGGAAGAGAGGGATAGCTGGCTGCAAGCTTTGCATTTAGCCAGTTACGATTGCATGCGAAGTCAGCTGCTGTCGCTCAGACAACGAATGGAAGCTACAAGTGGTCATAAGCACGATACTGATATCCAGATGTTGCGACTCAAGCGAGGTATTACTACAGGTTTGTAAATAATGCCTCTCAAACATTTATAGATGCTTATGTGTGAAATAAATTGTGTATAGATAATTTTTTTAAGACTCAAAAATATTTTTGTTAAATATAATCATTGTTACAGGAAATTATCTTTTTAATCTTCATTTTAATAATTAATCACAACGAGCGTGAAGTCAGTGATTAAAAACTATGTAGACACTACTACGTATTTTTCACTGATTAAATGCTTAATGGAGCAAGATGTTTTTCATCGTTCAGAATCCATACAAGAATCTCATTCGCTATCATGTTTCATTAAATTCTTTTTAAATAAAACACTTTTTTTTAATTCTATAGAATACAATAATTCAGTTTTTATTAATTATTAATCTATTTATCTACTTAAATTTTATATAGTTTCATAATTGTTGTATAAACTAGTATTTAAACATTTAAAAGCATAACTGTTTTTAAATGATAGATGCTTTTTCAAAAAATTTTTATCGATAAAATATTAATTTTTTCTAAAGTAGAAATTAAATACGGAAAATTGAGTTTTATATTAATCTCTATTAATTCTAATATATAAAAGGTAATAATTTTTAATCAGCACATTCAATCTTGTTTTTACATTTTCGAATTAAAATTATTAAATGGTTATTTTTAAATATACAAATATTTTTTTGGTCTAAGAAGATTAAAAATCCTATATAATCGTCCAATGGTAAACATTTGTTTCTTTCGAACAAAAATTAAATATTTTATTCCTTAACTTAATATTTTCATCGTAAAACATTTCATTAATTATTATCATTTTTATATTAAAGAATCAATTAATGTATATCAATACATTAAATATGTCAGTAAAAAATTTAAAAAAATTTATATATTTGTTTGACACAGAATAAAAAAACAATTTATTTAACATTGGAACATAATCCAAAATTTTGTTAATTTTTTTTTATATAATTATCGGTAATCTTCGTAAACAGAACAAAATTTAATTCATTTAATTGTGATTCTGTAAAATAGTAATTAAATTTAAATTTAATATCTTTCATAAGAATAAAATAATTATTAATAAAAATAAATCAATCAGCCTATCGGTAATTTCACACGTCTTTTTTTTTTTATTTCAGTCAATGTATCAAAAGCCTAGAAACTTCTGAAACATAAATGTACTTTTTCCAAATGAAGATCTTATCATTTTTTATGTAATTAAACGATCAACTCGTTATGTCTAATTATAAAGTCGGTCACAGTCGTAGTGCTTAATTAATAAAAGCTGGAATTTATTATGTCCAAGTGGCAACCTAAATAATAAAATAAAGTAATGAATTCATTTAAACTTAAACATTAAATTTAAACTTTATTTAAGCTTAAATAAAATATATCATGTCAACAGATCCCGCGGAAATTCCAATGTGTGAGATTTCACTAGCGTGTGACAACCTATTGTGCGACGGTCACGGTCGACCGCCTAATGCTGTCGTGGAGATCGAAGTGCAGACTTGCCATTCTAAGACCTGGGTAAAGTACACGCGTACGGAGGTTGTGGAAAGGAGTAGTAACCCTGGTTTCTTGACAACGGTGAGCTTCCGAGCGAGCGATGGAATTACCGCAGACTGCCGCATGCGCATAACAGCGTATGACGTGAGAGAACGCGTCAGTCAAACCGCTACGCCGATCGGGAGTGCTATCATGACCTTCAGCGCAGTTCAAGATACGCCGAGGTCTGTGCATTCCCTGACAACTTGCACTTTTTACTTTTTGTTTCGATGCGATGATTATACTATGAACAGAAAACGGAAGGAAATATACTCTGCTTCAAAATTAAATAGAATCCACATACGATTACTGACCCACAATAATCGAAATTTTCTCTAATATTCCTATACAATAAGAGTTTTTCATTTACTTAATAAATACAAATAATTCATTTAAAAATTTTCAATACAAAAATAAATCGTGCAAGTATATTCTAGTACTATTTGAATGATTCAATAATATTTTATGTTCAAATATTTAAGAAAGAGCTGAATGACATATTATTAAAAGACTATGCAACTATATGGTATATTGTAACTGTATAAGTAGCTATATTAGAAAACTTAAGAATGTTTAATATAAAGATAATCAGTTATTAAAAAAATAATTTAAACCATTTTAGATTAAGAATACCTCTAAAATCTGCAAAAGCAACGACTGTTGGTTTCCTAACGATTAATGTTTGGAATTTGGAAACTGAAGACAAAGGGAATAGTACTGAAAGTACGCCTTCCAGAAATGTGCCAAGTAGTTCTAATCAATTGTACAGTCATAGACGATCACAATCACTTCCTCCAAGATTAGGTACAAAAATAAAACTTCCGCATCAAGGACAATTAAAACTTCTGTTTGCCAATTCTCATATTCAAACTTATAGGTATATTTATTTGAATAAAAATTATATAGTCTAATGAATTTTTTATTACTATTAGAGTTTTTTACTACTCGAGAAACCTTTATTATTTAAAAAAGATACCTGTTTATTAAAGACTAATTGATATAAAATATTTCGACACAAATAATATAATTTTTTCATTTAAATTAGATAGTATAAAATTAAGAACAGTAGTGGATTTTAATATTAATAATTTATTAAAGGTTTCAACTTTAATAGTCTAATAAATGAAAAATATAACATAAGTGTACGTGTAAAACTTACGAAAGCGACACTAAGATTTTTCATTTTATTGTTTAGTATTATGCTAATATTTCCACATGTTTTATTTACAGATTTCATTCAGGCTTAGGTGGTGATATTTGTGTTCATGAGACAATGGCTGAAAGCAAGTTATGCTTCCAATTTCCACAACAATTATTGTAAGTTCATTATTATATTAATTTAAGTATTATTTCTAAATGTTAAAATATAAATGAATGATATAAATAAAATATTGAAACTCATTAGATTGAAAATTTTATAGGGGAATTTGGATTCAAGAAGAAAAGGAACTTCTGCAAGAAGTAGCTGGTATGGGCGAATTGCGGGAGCCTTGGCACACAAAACAAGTTGAACTTTTAGATCGGCATTTACACTTGTTACATTTATATTCTCAAGCGAAAGAAAATTTAGCTGCTTTCAAAGGTAAATAATATTACCATGTATAAAATTTTATTAAAATTACTGATTTTATTAATCAGAAATCAATTCACAGGAAGTTACTTTAAACAATCATCGCGAAAGAATGATCGATCGTTAGAATTTGCACCTTTAAATTTACATTTGCAAAGAATGTGGGTTCATAATGACACATTAAACAAATGTGGATTATACGATTTCATTAGTGTAGGAGCATTTACTGCACATTCTCATAAAAGTAAAAACGGTGGACTTTTAAGGTAAAATTATGAATATGAAATTTTTTTACTTTCACTTTAGCCAATCATTCTTGACAGTTTTTTACATTTTCAAAATAAATATTTAATAATAATGGAAATGTTCAGTTATGAGCTAATGTAATATATAAATAAATAAATAGAATAAAAATAATAATATTAAAAAAATTATTAAAAAGTATCTTTCAAATTTAGAGTAAATAAAAATTGAACATTTTCATATTAAAAAATATGAATTAAATTTTAAAAATCAGTTTTCTAAAATGCATTTAATTTATTTTTTACAAAAAAATGTATTTTAACTTTAAAAAGAACTATATTTGACGTGAAATAAAGAATATATGTTGACATTTGCAGGCTAGTGCAAGCACTCAAAGAATCTCCAGTCAGAGGTGTTCAACTCTATCAAGGAACCTCAAGAATATCTATGGCACATGATGCTATTCAAACCATTAAGCAACTTCGTAGAGATGTGGTTGAAGCAATGCGTTCACTCATGAAACTAGCTAAAGACAAACAAACAAACGGTATGCTTCCAATATGCGAGGATATGATCTCTAAAACTCGAATACTACTCAGTCTCTGGGATCCTGGATTAGTTGAACAGGCTTTAACATTCTTAGAAGAACATAAGGTGGCGAAGGTGACAGAACCTATTAACAACGAGGACTCCTTGACCCTTGACTTTCGCGTTAATCAAACGTTGTCGCCTTTTAAAAGAATCACTCAACAACTTAATTTTGATCTCAAAAGTCCTGATTTTGATGATTTTGTTACACCAGATACCCCAGAGTGTGTACAAGACATATGGGCAAAAGAAAGTTCAAGAAATAAATTTATAAATTTTTCTGTGAATAATGAAATTAATAGTAACGTACGGGATCAACAAACAAATGAGAATTTTGTGATATTTCCAGAGGTAAGATGAATGGTATTACTAATTCTATTCTTCGTTCATTCATAGTATTAACATTTATAAGAATAATATAAATCTGAATTAATATCCTTAGAAACTAGAAAATTCCATATTTTTAACATTAAAACAGCTTTTCGAATTAATTATATATGAAACTTCAATAAGAGAAATCTCATTTTTCATTAGAAAATTTTTCTAAAAATTAATAATTTAAATCATATTTCAATAAAAAGAATATTCTATTTATTATGATAATATATGAACTTAGAAAAATAAACTATTAAAAAATTATTATAGGTCGAAGATGAACCTGAGAAAATTAATGTGATAGAGGATACGAATAAAGAGAATGTGAAAACTGAAGATAATAATAATCACAAACGGGAGGAAGAAGAAAAAACTGATTTCGATCGTCTTAATGATATAGATTTAAGTAAACGCTTTCTTGATACGCAAAAAATGTGTAATTCTCCCTCTGCAAACTACTATAAGCCAACGGATGAACCCGAACCATGGGATTTAACCCAATTAAATATCGAAGCAAGTGTTATGTGTCTTGTGTCAAAAGTAAAATTTCTGTGTGGACGATGTAGCAGTCCCGCGGTGAGATTACGCAATAAAAATGGTATAGATAGGAATCAAAGCTTAAAAAGTTACCTAGTAAATAATAGAAATACTACCACTGCAGTTGTAACTATTCAACCAAAAAACGGTATTAAAAGTGAAGAAACTAGTAAACTGTTAGATAATGGTATACAGCAAAATAATCCTGGTATGGATAAACAAAACTTAGCTCTGTGCAAAGCAAAAGAAGGTGAATAAAGCATGTAAACCTATTTTTTTACGATAGAGTTTGAATTTGAAAATTCTAAATTAAAAATATTAAACAAATATTTTCTACCTAGGAATTTTTTCCTAATATTTATTATGCAGAGTACATATTTTATTAAAATTTCATTAAATTTTTGATAATTCTACGAAGCTGTAATATACATAATTTTATAATTAATTATATTTGATTGCTGTCATAATTTGTTTAGGAAAATTTGATAAAATAATTATTTATTCTCAAACTCTATTAAAATAAACTCTTGGATTAAAAAGTAATTTTCGTTAAATGTATAACTATTCTAGATAATATTAATATTCATTCACGAATAATTTCTTTTTTATTTCTTGAAATTTATTCATACTTCATTTCATACATCACTTTTATTTTAGTTTTTAAACAAATGATAATATTATGTTTGAAAGTAATGTACATCTCGTAATTTTTATTTTATTTTACTCACATTATTTCATTATCATGATACATGATCATTTTATGTAGGAATAACTGTGATTTATTGTAATACATCTTCCGATAAAGTGTGTCAAGCTATGGATACCATGACACGAGTAATAAAGAGCAATTCCGGACAAAGAAACAAGTTCACAGAAGGTTTGGACTTTGCCTCGATCGTAGACTGGACCAGCGAATTAAGGCCGAGCATGAAGAAGCTTCGTCAGGCGATGGATGGCTTGCTAAAAACTGCTCGACTCACTCACTCAGTTTTTAGAGTGCAGGAAGATGCTAAAAATGCTCAACGTGTGTGCAATGTTCGGTACAGGCGCGATGTATGCTTCAGTCAAGCGGTAATAATTTTGATTGTCCTTATCTAGCGTTTTTGTTATTCCCGCATCATAAAGAGATATCCGAAAAAGCTGTTTTTGTATTGAACAAGTTTTGTAAAATATAAATTGAACGCAGCCAATTCTTAATTAATGTTATAATTTATAAAATGATGAATTTTTAAAATTATTTTAAATCTATATATAAGTATTTAATAAAAGAAATTAAAACCATTTTTAGAAAAATATTAAAAGTGTACATTAGATTTAATAATTAATTTTATTAAATTTTGTTCGCTTTAGCTGACAGCATTAGTATCTGGTCTGATGGCGAAATTATGGTGTCAACGACCAGATCCAATATTTTTATTAATACTAACAACACTAGGTCCAATTGTGTCCTTTGAAGGTTTATTAAGTTATTACGGAGATGAAATTGACATGTGGGGAGATATGGCTGTAGCAGTAGAAGATATGCATACAGTCACTTTTTCATTGTCAAGAAGTGGAATACATACAAGGTATATACATTTAAACAATAAATTGATTTAAAATTAGTTTTATATATGCAAAAGTTTTATTATTTATATTAACTTTATTTTATATAATTAATAATATAATTAACTTATTATATACACAAAAATATTCGAAATCTTACTAATTGTTCTCACATATTCTGTAGTCGGATTGATGGAAAGCAAAATGTCACACAATTTCCTTTGCCTAGAGTAATTGGATCAAGAACATCTTTGACAGTGCTTCTTCCAGTACCAGATGCTATATACTCCTTACTTCCATTAGTTCCCTCGTCCAAGCAAACATTAACTTTTACAGTGACCCCAGTATTTTTCAATATTGGAATCAATGAAATGGCTTCTCTGGCTGAAAGTCTTGGTACAACAAAACCGCAAGAAAAAAGTAACATGGATAACTTTGATCGACTGAATGAATATTATTTAAGATTTAAAAAGTTAAATCTTCCAACTGAGCCTGCATCTGCTAGATGTAAATATATTGGTTTAAATGAATTAAAATTTTATTCAGAAAATCAATATTTCTTGTACTTTTATCACGTTTTAGTTGGTACTCGATCAGCTTTGAATCAAACTTTGACTGATATGATGACAAATTTAAAATCTTGTGTTCAAACAAAAATAAATAAAAACGTCGAAATTTTACAATTGTCTTCACAAATTTGTAGACGCATGCGAGGTTTAAGATTCACTAGTTGTAAAAGTGCAAAAGATCGCACTGGAATGTCTATTACTTTAGAACAAGTGAATATTCTTGCAACAGAATATCATCTCGCAGAACATGAATTTTCAAGAGCTCTTGATTGCATGAGAAGGTAAATAACTTTAAGAAATTAAAATTAAAAATTGATAATTCTTGAATGTGAAATTCAAGAATAATTATTGAATTTATATTGTTATAAAGATATTAAATTTATAAATAAAATAATAATAATATCGGTTTACCACGGTTAATTCAAATATAAAGAAGACATTAAATTATTTTCAATTTTTGTTAAGTTATAAATCATAAATTTCAATATATTGAACGAACATTCTACATTTAATCATTTTTTTAAAAAGTCAAAATTGTTTTAACCGTGTTTATTTTAGCTTGTACTTAAAATTTAAAACATCTAAACGTTTCTAAACAAAAAGAATAATTAATAATAATAATAATAATAATTCAAGGAAAATTTAATTGGAAAAAATTATTTAAATTAAAATGAGATTTTTTTAAACCAGTTGTTTATTATTTCTTAAGAAAATTACAAAATCAGTCAATATTTTTAAAATGTCAAGTTTTAAATTTATTAGTAATAAATATCTGAATTTTTCTTTTTATTACAGCGAAGGTTGTCGCAGAGAAAATACATGGAAAAACATTGGTGTGAAAAAATATGCGTTTAATAGCTTACAGATAATGACTCTTCCAAAAATGTATCGGCCACCGACCGGTACTTATGGTTCAGCACAGACTTAATTTAGATATTAAATAAATTATATTTTAATATTTTAAGGTCTTGTACAGATTAATTTTCTAAATACTGCAATGTATTTTAGTGGTTGTGAATGAGTGAATAACGTTATAAATTACTATGCATTAAGAGATAGAGGGTTAAAAAAAAATTTTAATGTAATTTATCTAAAGGTGCTATTATTTGTCTGATTTAGGTAAATTTAATTACCGTCTCTTTATAAAATGCAAAATGTCATAGATACAATGTAAATCATTTAAATTAATTGTTAATTGTAGCAAATTGTACAGTGCCATTGTTTTGTAACTTATGTCGATCGACTAAAGAAATGTAAATCCTAAATGAATATATTAATTATTTAATTTTTACAGGGAAAAAGTTAACAAATTCATTTACTTTTGAGTCATGTAAATAGTAATTAACACAAATACCTTACTATTAAGATTATTATAATCAATAATATTCATTTTCATATTTATTTTATTACGTATAAAATTTATAATTAAGATATAATAATTAACAAATAATAAAAAACGTGACATTAAAATCGAAACAAAATAACTTAATTTTATTATGTAATAAAAATTTAGAAGCAATTCCATAGATAGCTTACTTTTATTTCATTAATATTTAAAAATTAAAATATTAATAACGATTATTATTTGCAATTTTTTAATTATATAGATCATTTAACAAGAAAATTTTTTCAAATAAAATTGTTAACAAATTTCTATCGTTATAACATTTATTGTTACGTTGCATAAAATTTGAAATAAAGTTTTTAAATCTCAACAAAATTAATTTTGTTACTTTTATTTAAATATCTTATCACCATTGAATTTTATTAATATTTATATAAATCAAAGAGTTCATATTAACATTTGTAAGATGCCACGTTAATTTTTCTTTTTAGAAAACTATTAATTTGCAAGTAAAACTATTTCTATCAAATTAAATTAATAATTGAAAAACATTATAAAATTTTTTAAATTATCCGAAAATATTAACTTTAAATTTTCTTCAACTTGAATTGAAATTGATTTGTAAATTAGAATCAACATTAATTATTATTGTAGTATTTACTTATATTTTAGTTATTATTGGAACATTTTACTAAATTTAACGTTAAATTTTTAAATAATAATTGCATAATTTTCTGTGTATATATATTTAAGTCGAATTTTATTATATACTAAAATATAGAAAATATCGCTTATTATCTGACTGGTGGTAATATATATTGCAATCTAAAGTAGTTTTTGGTATTCAGTATCTTAATAATAAAGATGTAGATTAAAGTGTTATAGCTGATCTTTAAAAATTTAATTTAATAATTCTGAAGGTATTTTTATGATTCGCTTATAAATGCCAAATATCTGAATCAATAATTATTGCGAAATTTTCATAGAGAAAATATTTTATCTAATAAATAATGTATATTTTATATTTTCTTAACATAGTGTTTTTCATAAGCCACGCTTAAAACTTATCATATTTCTTACGTACATACATTTTGTAACTTATTTATTAAGAGGCGATTGGATCAATTCTTTTGTGGTATTTTTCTTATAAGCGCTTACGTTAATTACGTGTACTCAAACATAAATAAATACATACAAACATGCATTTATATATACATATATAATACAAACATACAAACATACATAATTCCGTCAATATTAGTTCATATAATTAATAAAATTAATTAATAAATGCATAATATTTATAATATATTCCTAAAATTGTTAATCAAATAAAAGAAAAATTATTTCATACAATAAAGTTATTGCTTGTAATAAAACTAAACCAATAAATTTAAAATAAATTTTTACCAAAGTACATATGATTTCACAAAAAATGTTATTTAATATAATTAATTTCTATTTAATTGCTTTCTTTAATTATTCTAAAGTTTTTTAAATAAAATCAATAATATTTATAATTAAAGTAATGATGGACTTTACGTTTAATATTAGTGTTCGTTAAAAATTTCGAATAAAACTCAGTTATGCTAAATCAATAACACAATACGCTTTGAGGAATATTTACTTAGTTCAATAAAAACATCTTTAAAAAACTCTAACAGAAATTTTCATAAACATAATAAAATAATTACTTATCTGTCAGTTACAGTTTTAAGACTTAGTAATATGAAGTAAAGCTATACCAATATTTTTTTAATTATTTTTATAAATTAGTTAAGTATCTAAGTAATAAAATTTTATATAAGATATTTATTTTAAAGCTTCTAAGTTTTTTATAAAGTACTAACATTACGCGACATGATTTTAACAGTTTGAAAAATGTAAATATTTGAATAGAAAAGAATATTTAAATAATATATAAAAGCCTACAAATTCTTTATTTTTATATCTACCTATAATTACAAAAGTTTTCCCGATTAAATTTATTAAGACTTCACTGAATTTCAATTTTGAATCAAACATCGTTTAAATTCATATTTAGATTTTCATTTTTAAATTCATGTTTAGATTCATTAAAATTTTTAATCATAATATATAACTAAAAGAATACTAAAATATTAAAATTTATAAATTCCATTCGTCCAATTGTTTTCGAAAGTTTATTTAGCGACGATATCGTTCAAAATAAATGAATCTGCATATATTTCGTTCTTATTTTTTCAATGATCAATAAAGTTGATCACGAATAAACTTCCAATCCATTCACCATAAAAACTAAATATTGTTGTTCAGATTCATTCGAATCATTAAAATCGAGTTTTAAATATAATTTTTATTTGTGCTTATATACTCCTTATTACTATAAATACACGAATAAAAAAACTGCACTTGTAAAAATGATTATTCGCATATCAAGACAAGATTTTAGTTTTGAAATAATTTTCTCTTTTGTAAAAGGAACAATAATATAGTCCAACTATCAGTGTCATGCTTCGCGAATTTTTTAATAAAGTAAAAAAGCAATATATACCAAAAAGTAATTAAATTATGAAGAATTAAAAAGTAAAGATTTATATACCGTTTAAATTTATTTTATTTAACTCTAATAATACCTCTTATATAAATTAATTCAAAATTATAGTTATATTTCTGATATTCGACATTATTTTAAATATTTATGATAGTTTCATCTCAATTAGAATAATCACTAATTCTATTTTAGAAGGTAAAATTTATATTTTGATCTGTTAATCTGCAAGATTGTTCATTTGTTGATTGCTGACGTAAACACGTGTTCTGCTTCTATTTAGGTTGAGGTGGAGCGTTCGCGCGCTTTTTAGGTTTTACATTATTTTTTTTTTCGCTTTATCTACGTTACTTTTTGTAAATAATGAATAGGTAACATTAAATCTATTTTATGTACTAAAACTATGGATCTCAGTAAATCAATAGAAAAATCTATTGATGAAAGTTATGAGGGTAAGTGTTTCTAACCAAACATTTCAAAATATTTTATTCTGAGTTTCTTTAATTATTTTTATGAATGAAAAATTATGATACCATTACCTAGATGATAGTAATGAGCAAATATCAGAATTACTCAACACTGTACCTATATTAAACGATTTTTTTCGCATTCACTATAAAGTTGGTGAGGGTACGTTTAGCTCTGTGTATCTTGCTACATTAAAGAATTCGTCACAATCCAAAAATTTTGCTGTAAAACACTTAGTTCCTACTTGTCACCCTGGAAGAATTGAACGAGAATTACAATGTCTCAAAGATATTGGGTAATGTAAAATTAATACATAAAATTAATTTAAACGTACAATAATAAAAAGGATTAATTTTATTTTATTCTTATTTTGTAAGTAAAATAATGTTTACAATTATACTCCAATTCTGGAATTCAATTAATTTTATTATTTATAATATTAATATTAACTATTATGTTCTAAATGAATATAAATAAATTTTTTTACAGAGGTAAAGATTATGTTGTTGGTTTGGAATTGTGTTTACGTCATGCTGGATCTGTTGTTTTTGTAATGCCGTTTATGAGGCATGATAGATTTTCGGTAAGAGCACTAAAATATTAAGCAAATTAAATGAATTTAAATCAAAATTTTATATTATATTAGGTATTTTGTTCTAGGATTATGTACATGATATGAATCCAACAGAAATGAAAGATTATATGAAAGCTTTAATGACAGCCTTACGTAGAGTACATAAATACAATATAATTCATAGGGATATTAAGCCAAGTAATTTCTTGTATGATAGAAGTAATAAAAGGTAATATAACATATTTTCTAAGATAAATATACGAGTAAAAAGTACCATATTAATTTTTAAATATTAATAATTTATTTAGGTATTTATTAGTAGATTTTGGTTTAGCCCAACAATATACTGCTAATATAAAAACAAATAATATTAGTTCTGAAATTCATCAAACTGATTCTCCTCAATCTGTAAAAAGAAGAAAAATTGACGAAGTAAGTTAATTAAAAAAAATTAATTTCTAAATTTAAATTTATCCATGAAAATAATCATATCTATTAAAATATTTAGAATAAAATTGATAGAACTTTAAAAGCTTCAAATAAAACAACAGCAGACAAATGTTACTGTTTTGGCAAACCAAAAGTATGTTCACTTTGTTTGATAAGGCCACCTCAAGCTGCATCTCGTGCAGGAACACCTGGTTTTAGAGCTCCAGAAGTTTTACTGAAGTATCCTTGGCAAACACCAGGTAAAATTGAATTTTTTCTAAATATTAACTACATAATATATTAACATAAAATAATTGACATTTTACAATTTTCTACAAAGTTTTTATGATTAAAAGAATATTTAATACATAAAAAATATAAACAGAGTATTATACAACCAAAATTAATTATTATTTAAGAACAAAAATCTAAATGAATAAAAAACTAAAAAATATTTATTAAACTATGTTTATTAAACTTTTCAATGTGATAAAAGAAAAATATACTACTTATTTTTAATCTTCATTATATTTTAAACTTATGTCTAACATAAAATATTATTTTAAAAGTAAACATATTGTTTTATTTATTAACAATTTTATCGAACTTTTTTAAATAAGTGAGGCAGCTTGAATATTCTTAAAAATAACTTGTTAATAATTTTAAATAATAAAAAATACTTTTTTTATCTATAATTACAATAATCTGCATGGAAGATAAACAATATTTATCATTTACAGAAAGGGCGGTTAATTGTTAAAGTAAATGATGTTTTATAAGAAATAAATTGGTGTTGCTGTTTCAGTGAATTAAATCAATATTAATTTTACATTTTAATTAGAAGTACGTATCTTGAGACAGCGCCTAATTGTATGATGATTTATTGAAAATAATAATCTAAATTCCATCAATACTTTTTTAAAGAATCCACCGTTATACAGCTAATTTTCCAAACTCAGTACAATAGTTTTCAAGCACAGACGTTAAACACGGGCTTTAGTTCATCATTCATTTTTAAGGAATGTATATAATGTCTTTTTCTTAGTTTTATTCAATATTAAAACAAGATAATTTTTACTTTTAAATGTCGATATTCTTTATATCTTCGAATATTGCCGCCTTTACAGGAAGATTTAATTAAAATCGTGTTTATTCCAAATAAATGATACTTTGTATTTCAAATGAATATCTTCTGCAAAAAGACAATTTTATAAAAGTGTAGAAAAAATTACTAATTATTAACACGATTACTGATAGTACTAAACGACATTATTGTTATATTAGATATTAATGCTTTAAAATTACTTCATTCACTAACGAATTAATTAATGCATTTTTCGCGTTAAAATGAAAAAGAGCATATTGTAAATTATTTTCTCCCATTTATATTCAAACATGTAAAAATTAAATTGTTTATCATCTAATATAAATCGTTAAATAAAATCAATAATTTAAAAATTTGTTTTTATGATTATATTTTTAATCATTTTTTATCATTTTTATAAATTTAATTACAAAATTACAAAATTTATTTGTATCAAATACTCAATGTGTTGTATTTATATGTTCGGATCTTATAATTAATTGTAATGAATAAATACATTGTAGCTATTGATATTTGGGCTTGCGGTGTCATGATGCTAAGTATACTGAGTGGGACACAACCTTTTTTCCGTTCTCCAGATGACATGACGGCACTAGCTGAGATCACTGCAATTTTCGGGTCAAATGCAATGCAAATGTGTGCGAGAAAGCTTGGTAATTAATAATTTTTACGAAAAACTTTCTTCATAGTTTTTTTTTATAAGAATTGTTTATAAATCTATTATTTACAAGAAAAATTATTATCTTTTATATATTTTTTTTTATTTATATTCTTGTATTAGGAAAAAAACTTATGTTTAGTTCCGAAATTCCTGGTATTGATCTTATTTTGCTTTGTCAAAAATTACAAAGACGCAATAGGTATTCGAAAAATACTACATCTGAAACCTTAAAAGAGGTACATTTAATTATTTTTATTTTGTTTATGTATTCATCAAATTTTTATTTATTTTTTTGTTTAATAAAAATAATTGTATACTTTGAAAATTTAAATAATACAATATTTATTTAATTTCTTTTTAAGGATATTAGATTCAAGTATCCGGAAGATGCATATGACTTACTTGTAAAACTATTGGATATAGATTATAAAACACGAATTACTGCAGATCAAGCATTGTTTCATCCATTTTTGAATTCATAGACTAATACTTGTATATAAATAGTAGTTTTACGATTTAAATTTTTTATAAAATTTTATTAAAATTAAATAACATATATTTTATAAAATTTTATTAAAATGAAATAACTATATTTTATAAAAATTTTATTAAAATTAAACAACAAATATTTTATAAAATTTTATTAACAAGTTTGTTTATGTACAATAAAATACAAATGTAAGAGAATTGTAAAACTTGTACATATAAATAATTAAGTATAAGTAATAAATTTAAATGAAATATAATGTTTCCAACTTTATCTAAATGCAGTCTTTAAAAACAAAATCTTATGAATATAAACATCTTTCTTTATTATTATTTAAGAAAAATGTTTTAAATGGTTGAGTCTTTTAAGAATTTATGATCACCAATCCAAAAACACAATTTAATTCTTTTAGAATATAAATAAATAAAGAATAAACCTAGTGGAATACTAATTAAAAAAATCAAATTCTTAAAAAGTAAAATCATTTTAAAAACATAGTTAAATATTCTCAAAAAAAGAAATCTTATTAAATTAACTTTTGTTCAAAATTATTCCACATGCTCAAGAGGATTATTTGGTGTCATGGAAGGAGTTGGTGTATTTGTAGGTACATTAGCAATCTTTTCAACAAGTTTCCATTTAGCTGCAGCTTCCAAAGCATCACCAGCCAACTTTTTAACGGTTTCATTTTGAATCAATTCACTTTTTGTCATGGCCATCAAAAGTTCCATAAGATCAGTTTCAATTAATTTTGCAGCCACTTGTTTATCACAATTAATAATCATATTTGAAATAATTACCACACCTCGATGTTGTAAATCTTGATTGGGATTTGCTAATAAAAATTTAATAGATTCTAGCCAATTGTTTGAATCAAATATTTTGTTACATGCAGCTTTACTAGCTGAAGTAAGAATAGCTAAGGCACCAGATGCTGCTAAACTGGTATCAAGATCCTCTTCTTGGCACAGTATGATTAAATATTTAACTCTATCGTTTTCTCCCTCAAAATATTTGATAGTATCTTCACACATTAAAAGATTATTTATAACTTGAGTGGATGCTCTTCTTAGCATATCATGATCTTCAAACATGTAAACTTCTATTTTCTGGAAACCTCCTTCTTTTAAAATTTTCTTTCGTACATCATCATTAAGACCTGCTAAATTACAAAGGGCCATCATTGCTTCAAAATTCTCAAGAGAATTGCACTCAGGATCTAACAAATTAATAAATGGTCGAATCACTTCATAAATCCTTTGACCTGGAAAAGCAACTTCGGGATTTATTGTAATTCCCAAACGAGCCAGTGCTTGTGATGCTTGTTTCTTTCCTTTATTTGTACCATCAAGTGCTAGTGGTAAAAGAGCTTTTGTTCCTCCTTGTTGAACCACAATACCTCTAATTTCGACTTGACTACAGATTGCATTAAATACACGAGATATTAATTCTTTGCTATTCTGACTGTCTGTTTTAGAGAGGGCAACTAATGCACTTGTTACTCCATCTTTTACCAAACTGATAAGTCTATTGTTAACGAAATCAGGATCATCTAGCTCTGATTCTTCTGGAATATGGTGCTTTGCAAATTTTGCTAACTCTACCATTTCTGGAATAATTTCTTGTTTATCGTAAGCATTACAAAGATTCACGAGAGTAGTAACAACACCATAAACCACAGATTTATCTCCAGTTTTTGCTACTTCAATCATGGCATAAATGGCTTCCTTATCTTCAATTAATTTTTCTTTAACCTCTGCATCAAATGTTAAATACGAAAGACCTTCAACAGCCCATTTTCTCATATCTTTGTCTTTTTTCGGATTAATTAAAAATCTTCTACAAGCTTCCGCGAGCTTCTTAGAAGCTCCATCTGCAAATGGTTTTATAGACGCATCTGTGCCACCAGAACTACTTAATTTGCAAAGTCCAACAAGAGCACGAACTCGAATGGAATCGTCTTTTGATTGATATAATTTTTTTAAAATATTTACACCTTGATTAATAATGCTAGTTGCCTTATCTTTTTTTGAAGCCGCAGCAATAATACATTCACAGGCAACTTTTTGTTGAAGTACATCTTCAGTACTTGCCATTACAAGAATCATCTGTAGGATTCCGTCTTTGGCTATTATACTATTCCCTACATCTAAAGGTCCCAGCAATAATGTTGTAATTGCCACAACTACTCGTACCTATGATAAAAATAAAATATATTTACATAATTAGTTATTTTTGTAGATATCAATCTTTTATTTATGATAGATATTTAGTTTTTAAAATTTAATGTATATAAAAATTAGATTCTTTTCTTATTTATATAGTTTTTATGTAAACAATTTATTTTAGTTTTATTTCTTTCTAAATACATAAAAAAAATTTTATTTATTTCTTTTATTTTTTAGCATAATTAGTTCAATTAATAAAACATAAAGTTTATAGAATGTCATAATTGAATGTAATACCTTTGATTCAATGTCAGGTGCTAATAATTTATCTTTGATAAATTCATCAATCGCTGCTGCAAATTTTTCTTTTGCAGCATCATAATACATATTTTCATAAATTCGAGCAAGACAAACACTGGTTACTGTCCTAGTAGAGGATGTAATATCCATTGCAGACTCATATTTATATTCCTCTAGTTCACTAGCGATTTCCATCAATCTTTGTAAACCTCTTAGCTCCACAAATTTTTCAGCCCAATTTAATATGTCATGGTGTATGTTTCTCATTATAAGCTCTATTACAGCATCTCTAGCCTGTCCAGTAAATGTTCGATTTGTTGTACAATATAATAGACATGATAATATACTATCTATTTCTTTTTTATACTTTTCACACATTTCTTTGTCTGGTTTTGAATTTGGTTTTGTATCCAGTCCACTATAGGTATTGAGAACAGTCTAAAACAAATATTTTATTTTTATTCTAATGATAAATAATCAAATAAAAATTTATTTTATATTATTTCCATAAATTAAAAACTTAGCATTTTTTTATTATTTCAGTTTTTAAAATATTATATTATATTTTGAAAATAGTGTAATAATTTCAGGTGTTATCCATTACATTTTTAAATAATATAAAAATAATATACATCTAATCAAATATGTTAGATGTATTTTATACATTACCTGTATACAATATTGTCCAGCATTTACTCTTTCTTCATTTTTGCTATTAATAGCATCCAGGAACCAAGGGATTCCTACATTGCGTAAAATAATTTCAGTTCTCTCTACGTTATCTTTAAAAAGTTCTGATAAAATCCGAATAGCTGCAATTATAATTATTTCGTTTTTTTCTGATTTGAAAAGTTTATGAATTTTTATAGCTATTCCTTGTTTGTATATCAATTCAGCCCCAGCCTTTTCTTTTGTCAAAACTAACAAATTATTCATAGCAGTTTCTCTTTTATCTGTATCATTACTTATGTCAAAGGCCAAGTCAAGCATTTGAGACACCTAAAAATTATAAACAATTTAAATAATTATGAAAAAATTAAAAAATATTATTTTAACTTACTAAAAAATATAAATATAAAATATTGATGTGGAATATTAAAAAAAATTTTATTTATTTTATTATTTAAAAGGTTTTACAGTAAATAGTTTTAGATTCATAGTTTTTATTTATGTAATTTTTAAATATTAATGATCATTGCAATTGACCAAAAAAGCGTTAATATAAAAATGAATTTATTTTAAAATTTTTATTTTAGTTAAATTAATATTTATATCATTAAAAAAAACTAAAATATTTACTCAACCTTAAAAGATAATTGAGAACTTTGTTTAAGTTTTTCCTGACAAGTTGTATAAAGTCTAGCAGCAATTGGCTGAATAGCTTTATTGCTAGGGTCAACTTTGATAACTTCTAAAACATCTCGATAAGCCTCTTCATATTTCTCAATAGCTTCCAATGCTTGACATCGTCTATATAAAGATTTAGGATCATTTGGAGTAATTTTCAGTGCTTCTGTACAATCTTCAATAACTTTCTTATATTCATTTTTCTTTAAATATACTGCAGCTCTATTTTTTAAAAACACTGCTTTTGCAGAATTGTTCTCATTGACAAGTTTTATAGCATTAGTATAACAAGATAATGCACTATCTAAAAATCCATATTTGAATTCTTCATTTCCCTTTTCCTTCCATTCTTGTGGAGTTAAATTCGTTGTACTCATGTTTTTAAAATTATTATAACAAAATTATTTCTAGAACAAAAAGTATATTTTATTATAACTTATTAGTACATGTAGTTAAAGATATTAATCGAAAGAATATAAATTAAATAAATCACATATTTAAAAAATACAAGTAACTATAAATTAAATTAAAAAATTTAATAAATATTTACAGAAACAGGCATTACATTATATTTTAAATAAAATAAAATAAATTTTTAATATAAATTGAATGATATTACAATATATTAATAGCAATAATTCATGAAATATGAAAAACTTTTTATCACAATTCAATCGAGATGAATTAAAAAATTTATATCATTTTAAGTCAATAAAATATTATTGAAATTAAATTTAATAATGTTTTACATATGATTAATTGAAAATTAGGAAAATATTATTTCACTTTCAATATTATTAATTGTTACTGTTTCACAATTTTTATCTGCATTAAAACTTAACATATTATTTGCGAATACTTACCTCAGTAATAATGTTTCAATATAATTATAGTCAAGAAAATTAATCTAATAAAGGCATTTAGTTTATTTAAATCTCATTGGAATTTGATACCATTAGAAAATAGTGACTATATACTATGCCTTGTATAAAAATAGGTTGAACCGCTAATTCATTTTTAGGTCACGTTTTTAATACACGATTGTATTTAAAAATCACATACTGAGGTGGAGAGATTGTTTCTCTTGTATTGATCTTTGGTTAATACATATTATTGCATTTTAATTGAGTTTAATTAAGAAAAATAAAAATAGACTAAATAGGTTCAACTATACGAAATTACTAATTTATTACTAATTAATACTAATAATTACTAATCATAAATACATGTATCAAAATTTTTTTCATTTGATATTCCATTTTCAATATGAGTTAAATAATTCAAAATTCACTTTAATATTTTAATTTTACAAAAAATAAATTTTATTATAAAAATATGAATAAAGCATAAATTAATATACTGAATATTTCAATTCATAAAAATATAAAGTGTTATAGCTAATAATTTTTTTCTTTATTTTTCCTTAAATTCAAAATTATAACATGTATGATTATATATGCAAATTTAAAAAAAAATATGATAGATGTATGAAAAGTAAAATGCGGAAAAGAATAAAAGTTTTTCGTAAAAGGCTAAGCAAGTAATTACTTGGCTGAGGTATGCACGAGCCGGTTAGAAAGAGAATATAATCGAATGTAAATACATTATACTTAATGTAAATAAATTTTAATTACATATAAATTTTCTAAATCAAATCAAATTATTCGAGAAATCGATTAAACAAATTTTAGTTGATGATTAAACGTAAGCAAGGAATTTATAAGTTAATTCTTTCAAATTCAAAAAGTGATCTATGTACGAAATTATATATTTTACACATTAATAAATATTTATTTGTTATATGTGCTAATGGTATTTCTTCAGATTTTAATTTATTTAATTTTGGTGAAATCGAGTAACATTTCAAATTTAAATATTGACTTCATAATAGATTTCATATAATTTTTGAAATTTATAAATAATAGATTATTATGTATTTAATATATATTTAGATATTTTATATTTATACATTTGTTTAAACATCTTTGTTATGAATGCATTCAAGAAACATTTTCGCGCTACAATTGTATAGCGACCAAATATGGTCACGTGATTATGTATTTTAGTAATTTTATCGTTTCATGAATTTTCTCCTTTATGTTGAATAGATATATGTTCAACACAAAAAAAAAATCAACACATCAACATTAATGTTAACCTGAAAATATGGTGTACGCTTAATTTAACATTACGTGTTACATATAAAATATAAAATATAAATATTGTAAAAATAATAATTTATAAATCTATGCATTTATAAATCTATTGTTAAATTGAATCTTGAAACATTATAATCCTTCAAGTTTTTTATTTTATTTATAATTTTATTAAGTAATATGTATAAATTTGAAAAATTAGTTTTTTATATTAATTTTATATATTATATTTATTTTATATTAATTTAAATTTATTACTATTTGTAGATTGCCTAAAATTATCTTGTATCATTGTAGGTTAATCAAAATGTTGAACGATTACTCAACTTTAGTTTACATAAAAATTAACAAACTGGAGTATGAATTCAGAAAAAGATAATTCCATTATTAGACAAAAAGGAAAATTTCTGAAGGCAAAAGATGAGGGTAAGAGCCGTCTTAGAAGTTATGGATCGACCAACAGTTATTTTAAAAAACTAGAGAAGGTGAAAGTAGAGGCAATGTCCCTAGTCCAACGAAATTGGAAATAAGTAAATATATAATAATTAAAAATTTCATTGGAAGAAAGAACGAATTGTCCGTCAATAAATAAAAAATTAATTGTCTAAATTTAAGAAAATATTAATTAAAATAAAGAACTAGAAAATGTATAAAAGTATTTCTAAAAGATCAAATAATCAAATTAAATAATAGATTAAAATATTAAATATGTTTATTATTAAAATTTTGTAATTTTTATATCGTTGTAAATATTTTATTTATTATTTGTTACATAAAATTTCCTTAAATATTTATTTTTATTTTATATTCATCTAAATATGTATTTTTCCATATCTTATTTAATTGATTTAAAATTTATTTGTCATTATAAATTAAATATTAATTTTCAGAAAGAATCAGAACCTCACACAAATATTTTAACCAAGTCTATTGACAGTAAGTATACAAATTAAAAATAATATTATTAATTAAAATAGCTTACTTTATAAATATTATATATATTTTTATTTAATTTTAAATATATTTTGAAAGTATTACATAATTTATTTGAATTTAATACTTTATATTCAAATCTATTATAATCTTTTATTATATTTGCAGCTCGTACTGTTTTATCACCATGCCCTGAATTAACCAACTGTATTAAATTTATGGATGAAAATATGCAATTATGTGAAAATCCATTAGAATATTTATATGACCAACAAGACTTTTTAGTAGTTGGTGGTGTAGGTGCACAAGGTGTTGGAAAATCAACAATAATGTCTCTTCTTACATCTAATTATATGTAAAATATGTTTCTTTAAAATTTAAAAAAATATTCAAAATTTTTAATATTTAATGTTTTATATAAAATAAGATTTTGACTGATAGATATTTTATGTAATTTAAAAATATTATTTTTTATTTTTTAATGTTATTATTTCTTCTATAAGCTGAAGGAAATAACTTTAAATTAATTTTATAACTTTTAAGAAAATTAAATAAATAAAGATATAGTTTTTAAATATTTTAGGCCTGATATTTTTCCTGTTCAGGGATCATCACATCATGAAAGTGGTGTTAATTGTACAACTGGAGTAGATTTTTATGTTACAAAAAATAGAGTTATTTATTTGGATACCCAACCAATTTTATCTGGATCAGTTCTGGATTATACAACATGTTTCGAACAAAAAAAAAATACTAGTGACTTTGTCGGCAATGAATCAAATTTAGAATTACAGTCTTTGCAATTTTTAGCATTTTTGTTTTCTGTTTGTCATGTAATCATTTTTATTCAAGATTGGTTTGTCGACCCAAATTTAATAAGGTATAGAAAAAAGATGTTTTTAAAATTTTTTAAGTAGAATTTTAAATTTAATACTATATTAATATAAATTATTTTGTGTAAATACATATTAAATAATCATTTCTATAAAAAATTTTAAATATAAGGTATGAAGCTACTTTATGGTTTTTTAAATCAAGTATTACTATTTTAATATATTGCAATATTTATAAAAAATGAATAACAAATATACAATATATTTATAGATTTCTTCAAGCAGCAGAAATGTTAAAACCTTCCTCAACAACTACCATGGATCAAGATTATGTAGAATATTATCCACATATTTTATTTTTGCACAATAAAGTTGAAGTTCAAGATTTCATGCCAAGTAGTATTGAAATGATGAAGGTAAATTAAAAAATACTTTTACCAATGACACATTTTTTATAATTTTATTTATATTTAAGGATTTTTATAATAAAACTTTTGCATCATCTCGGTTACAAACTCATAGTGGCCTTGATATGGGCTTATGTGCTGTGGAAAATCAATTAAATCTATTTCTTATTCCTTTAATTTCAAAAGATGGTAATGTGTGAAAAGACAAAATAAGTAATAACGGTAATTTATTTTGTATTACCAATTATGTATAATCATTATAAAAATTTTATTTCAGCTGAATCAATGTTTTATGAAGATGAGAAACAACTAATAGAAAAGTTAAGAAGAAAAATACACGGTGTTACTAGGAATGCAATGACACCTTCTAATTTAACTGAAAAAAATTGGTAAATGTTTATATTTCTTTTAAATTATAATTTATTAAAATAAAGTAATATAAATAATTTTTTTAATAGGTATCATTATGTTTCAAAAGTTATGGAAGCAATAAAAAAAAGTCATCTCTCTTCTGAATATGGCAGGTTAATGCCTTAAAATTATAAATGTAATAATTTCATGAAGAAAATATGAAGATTTTTAATGTATTTTTTTTAAATAAGACACTAATGTAAAGAACAAGTTTTTGTATAGCTGTTTAACTTCCAAGTAGTTATTATGAATTCTACTATTTTTGCAATTTCATTAAGTCATATATTTAAATGAAAAGAAAACCTATTATAATATATTTTGTAAAGATAGTTTTTTTCAAAATAATAAACATATTGTTATATTGGTATAAAGTAAAATTATAATTTTTTCTTAAAAGTATGGTAATTTACCGAATTTTTAATTACAAATTACTTGATTAAAAATTGCTTTTTTATTGATTGTACAGCAATTTATTAAATCACAGAATATCTTGATTTAACTGCTGTTTATTTAAATACTACTATATTCATTTAAATCTTATTAATGAGTATTAAAATCTGTACAAATTATAAAAATGTTACATAAATAATCTGAAAAATAAAATCTTTAAGTATTTTCAGCTTTAAAAAAATTGCTGCATTAAAGATTTATTAAAATAAAAAAAATTGTTCAAGTAAATTACAAAATGACATACTAATAAGATACACAAGATCTTTAGTAATCTTAAGAATAATCATCCTGATCATTATCATTATTCATCATTGATGACATTTGTGAAACAGCTTGTAACTGTTGCCACTGAATTTGCTCAGCAACTGCTTGTTCCTCTCTTGCTTTTGCAAAAAGTTCTTGTTGTTGCCTTAGTAATTCTTCTTCTGGAATACCTAAATTTTCTAATCTTGTACTTTGTCGTCTTCGTTTAGCTGCTACAGCTTTACAATCTCGTAAAACTGCTTCTGCTTCTGCACTATAATCACTAAAACCTAACTTTTCAAGAGCTTGAAGAACATGTTCAGCATTAATAGTTTTCTTCTGTTGCTGATTACAAATATCATTTGCTTCAGAGGAAAGGAGATGAATGAATTCGGTACAACAATTAAGGATGAGTTCACGTGATTCATTGGCTACTCTGACATGAGGTAGAATCTCCTTTATCATTTTGTTAATAGATGCTCTAGGTAAAGTCAGCTCATCATCTTCCGGTGGTGACATTCCAGCCGAAGCCATTTATACACCTTTAATTGATTTAAAAATAAAATTATAGTTTTATTAAACAGTATTATTACAGTACAGTACAGTTTATTACAGTATTATTAAATATTTTTATTTCATTGTAATTATATGTAATTTTATTGTAATTTACAATAAACTGTTCAAAGAATAATTTTATTTTATATAAAAATAAAAACGAATAGATTTGTTTAAAAAAAAAATATAAGTTTAATGATTGCTCTTTTATACATTTTAAAAAAAGAGAAAATCATTAACATAACCTCGTTCAACTTCCTACATTAGAAGAAAAGTACTTTATTTTTCAGCAAAAATTTCTTTATGTGAGTAATTAAACTATATTTAAGTTAGGTTAGTTAATTAAAATTAAATAATTATTAATACATCTAAAACATGTTTCCTTACGATAAATAAACTGTTAATTAACAATGTAAAGTTTGTAAGTCTTTTTGTTTTTTGAGAAGTATTAAATCACTTAAACTTCTCAATAAACAATTCAAAATATAAAATTGTTGTCAAATATCACTACGATTACTCTGTTCATGAAATTATGTTCTTCTCTGCCAGTACACATTACTTTCGAAGAGAATAGTATCATACACTGTACCACATCAATAACATACTTAGGGAAAATAATTCATGCAACAATTAAATTCCTACCACAAGCAGTCACGTGACCATTTCATATAATTGTTGGGTTTTACACAAACTTAGTTTTCACAAAGCACCTAAATCTAGTAACATTACTTAATTATCAAAACGTATGCAATGTGCATAGATATATTTTGTATCAGTTAGTTTAAACTTTTTGAACTCCGAATTCCTGTAATACAAAAACAGCGCGAAAATTTGATGTAGTGAAAATTACTAAAAATGTTTTAAGCAACATAGAACATTGTAAAATTTTAAAATATTAGAAAATAGATACTAGTTTGAAAAAAAAAATTTCGACTAAATTCTTTATCGAGTGGATTAGAATGTAATTAAATCATTATTGTAAATGGAATTGGGCTATGTAAACCAAACCATTTATCAGTTATAATTAAAATATTATTAGTTATAATTTTGTCTGCATTTGTATAAATGTAAAATAAAATAAAACATTAAAATTATCAAAGAAAAAATCATCTTTCATTATTTTATCATAAGAAATTTAGGCTAAAGAAAAAAAAGAAATGATCTCTTGAAAACTTGTTCTTCAATTTTTAACTCTTTGTAATCGCTACAATAAATTCATTCAATTCAGATTCAATGTATTTAATGTAAATTTAATTTATCTTTTTTTCCTATTTTTATTAAATATTTATTAATCTTATTTATGGTATACGTATTGGAAATCAAATTTATCGCGATTTAAAAAATATTTATTTTAAAAATATTATCCAGCATGAAAACAAAACATTAAATTTTTTTTATTAACGATAACTTTTATACACATTTTAAAAATAAAATTATTCATCATTTTTATTAGCTCAAAAGATTTTAAATATTTTTTAATATATTATTTTTCACTTATTACCAAATATAAAAATATTTTGTTAATAAATTAATAAAATCATTTTATTTTTGTCCTTTCTTATAATTCACCATATTTATTAAAAACAATTCTTCACAATCAATGAAATTTATTCTTTCATTATCAGATGTTACAAATATATTTATACATTTTAATTATTTTTAAGTAAATTAAACTGAAAAACAACATGTTTATAGTAAATAAATATTCGTTATATAATATTTACAGTGTTTTAGTATAAGCACTTTATAAATAAAAAATTAGGTAGAATTTAAACATAAATAAATTTGTGTATATGTATATATATATAATTATATAAAATTATCGTGGACATTAATATTATAAACATTAATAGATTCATTTATCACAGTTAAAAATTTATATTTAAAACTTATAAAAGCCTTAACAAATATGATTTTTAGGCACTTTGTAGTAATTCTAAATTAAAATATTATAAAAATATTGCAATTATTTCATTAGTAACTATATTCTAAGCAAAATTTTTTGGATAATATTTCAATAATTATATCAAAGTTTGCAACATTTTGTAAATACATCTTATAGGTATAACAATATATTATATATTATTAACGTTTCATTTTATCTAAAATTGGTACGACCATATCAAATGAAGGACGTTTTCCTGGATCTTCATTCATACAAATTCTAATAAGTTTTGCAAGATGTGGCGAAATTCCTGGTGGAATACTAACTCTAAGATCTTCCAAAGCAATCTAAAAAAAGAATAAAAATGAACTATTTATAAATAATGATTTATAAATTATGATTTATAAAAATAATTAATAATAAATATACCTTCATTCCACATTCCATAGGAGATAAATCAGCAAATGGAACTTCTCTAGTAGCAAGTTCCCACAATAAAATGGCAAAACTCCACATATCACTAGCTTCTAAATTTATATCTGATGGTTTTTTACTTAGAGCTTCAGGTGACATCCATGCTGGTTCATAAATACGACCAATTTCTTGGAAGGAAAATTTCGAGTCTGCCATATTTACTCGTGCTGTTAAATCTTCATCAATCTATTGAAGTTATGTTGAGTATAGATATCAATATAGAGTACAAATAGATAACAAATGTGTTCATTTAAATTTTTATAACTAACCATAACATGTTTACTATTCAGATGAAACCTACAGCGATTTTGCCTCTCAAGACCATGCAAAAAAGCCATAGCTCTTGCAACATCAAGAGCTAAATGCAAAGCACGTGCTGTATCAACTACGACTCCAGTACCACCATGTAATAAACGATGTAGACTACCTCTTGCCATGTATTGTGAAACAGTAGCAAGTCTAGGAGGTTGATTAACACATCCAAGAACTGGAAGAACATTTGGATGTGAAAATATTCGAAGTTTAGGAAATTCTTCATTAAAATCCCTGGAGATTCGTGCAGAACATTCCCGTACGCTTAAAATTTTTGCAACAATATCATTTATTTTGCCAACGACCTCTCCATGTTTCTCCACTTGGAGAAACAGCTAATTGAGTATGTAAGACAAATCTGCCATATTAATTCCCTTATGTCTTGATAATGTTGCATCACCTATTACATTTTTTAACATATAAAAAAATAATTTATGTTCAAAGTTTTAATAAATTTTTTATTATAAACTTGAAACTTACGACTTCTTGTTTTAAGACCAAGCCAGCTCTGGTCTTTGAATTGAATTTTTTTTAAATCTTGTCCAAATTCAACAGCGAGATCTAGAAATTTATTTAAAATACATATTATATCTTATTCTTTTAAAAATAATTTTTTTTATTTTTATTGTATACCATGTAAGCGCTTGGCAAGAGGTCCTCTAGCCTTGTCCAAAGGTGTATCACTATCTTTGTTAGCAATTGATACTAAAGCACCAGCTGCTACTAATTCATCAGCAATAGCCTGATCTCCCCAAAAACACGCATAATGAAGAGCTGTATTACCATGTTCATTTGTAACATTCACATCTGCTCTATTTCTAAGTAACTGTAAATAGAATTATTTATTATGGAATATTTTACTAATTAAAATATAATAAAATGTATAAATTTATATATATATATATATGTGTATATATACCAGTTGCACAATATCTTTATGACTATGAGCAGCAGCTAAATGTAATGGTGTATCATCTCCCCTATTTGTAGCATTAATACGAGCTCCTCTGCTGACTAGCAATTCTGCTAATTTTGTGTGACCTTCTTTGCAACACCAATGAAGAGGACTAAATCCATGGTCATCTCTAGATAAGAAAATTAATTAATTATATTCTGACATTGAAATTTAAGAGTTCGAAAAACGAAAAAAATTACTATCTTATTATAATTACTATACCATACCCTTGATTCATGTCATGTTCGGTATCATCGAGCCAAACACGTACTTGCATAGCATTGCCTTCCCGACACCATTGAAAAATATCTTCCATTTTTTACGTTTCAATTTTATTTTAATTTATACTTTTCTTAATACAGTGATCCAGTAAAACTTAAAATATCCATGAGCTCATTCAGTCAAGCCACTCCTGATTCCCGATCTGGAGTAAGAAACAGCCATTCCGCTTTCCACTGCATAAGAAACTTGTGTATAAACACTAAAAATGGAGTGGGAAATTTCTCTGTCTTTTTATGGAAATAGCTATTCCATTCTCAAACGTCAGTAAACTGAGTTACAGAATATTCGTTTATTTTACTTTACGTGTTACAAATGTGTAATACGCAATTTACAAATATATTATTTATGAATCATTTCGAATATTCCATATTTTCTCATATACTTTTCATTTATAGTTTCACTTGCCTATTTTTTTTATTATTAACTTAAAATAAATAAGCTAAATTTAGACATTAGCGTGGTTAATTAAAAAAATATAATTATTGAAGAATAAATAATATATTTGTTTTTTAATTAAAAGTAATAATCGATTATATATCTACATATAAAATTAATGTCTGATTGTAATAATTTATTTTATTTTGTTAAAATTATTATTTTTAATAAATAATAGAGCAAAAATTTTTTTCTCTTAAATTAAATATAATATTACTTGATACTAATTAAATTCAAATAATTAATAAATAAAAAATTTTTTTTATTTTATTTGTTAATAAATGTTAAATCTTGGGTTTTAGATGTTGTATATACGCATGCGCAGAATTCCAAATTAAAAAATGAATTTTACAAATTGTATATAAGCGGAATTTTATTATATAAAAGCTTTTTCTTTATGTATTTATAAAATATCAACATTGTTTACGTTAGGATAAATTAAATTTTTATAAATGTGGAAGAATTTAATTTAAATAAGGTTCTTCAGCGTAAGCTATTAAGAAAAATCATGAACAAATATTGTTTTGTTATTTATTTTTTTATGAAAATTGTTAATACATACGAAAGGAAAGTAATATTAGATTATTCAATTATATTTTTTGTACTATGTAAAATTATATAACCTTAATATTTTGTTAAATAATTAAAATTGTTTCTTTCTGTAAGTATAAAGACTTTTTATAATAATTATGTATTATTTATTACAATATATTATAATACTAATAATATATTATAATGTATTATTTATTACAATATTATACTACTTAATAATATATTATAATGTATTATTTATTACATATTATAATACTCAATAATACATTATAATATATTATTAAGTATATACACAGTTTAAATAAATATTACAAATAAAAGTAATTGTTAATCAAGACCTATTAAATTTTTTTAATTATTTTAATTTATATTAACATATGTTACTATATAGGCAAGAGTTTAAATTAATTTTATAAAAATCGTTTTCAAATTTTCACTAATATATTATCTATTATTTTTCAATTTTTCTCTAATATTAATAAATTACAAAGTAGATCTATCAATAGGTGTATAAATGAATCAAATATTTTATAATCATAGCAATAATCTATAACTTTAAAATAATATAAAACTAATATTTATATTATATTATGGAATAAATTAAAAATATGTTTTTATTTAGTTTATTGTATATATTTATGACTATTATAAATATATATTCTTGTATTTTTTTTAGAAATGTTATTCGATTCATTAATAAACCATGTTGTTAGTTAGAAATGCAATTCCTACTATACCTAAAAATAATTCTTTTACCAAGTGATTTTTTAAACAAAGAATTGATAAAGATATTTTAAATGAGATAATACGTGATTTAGATAAAACAGAAATTATTTTTATAATTTTTTTATTGATTAGCAACAATACTAATATATATGCAGTTATTAAGCTTATAAAAGAAATTCAAATTAAAGAAATTCTTTTCACAAAATTTATTCAATTAAGCCGATATTAATAATTGGGAAGAAAAATTATTAGAAATTTTAATTCTTTTGGAATTAATTCTTATGGAATTTTTAAATCATTCAAAAATTAGGCTATAATCATACTCAAATAAATGCAACGAAGAAACACATTGCATTTAACGTACATAATATTACTTCGAATTTAAATTGAGCAATAAAAAGTTTATATTTTTTATATGAATGTTTAAGTACACGTGAAGTTGATAAATTAATAAATGAAGTTAATAAATTGCTGAATGTACCTCTAAAACTAAATAGAAAACAATATATATTTGAAGCTTTATATTTTGTATTAGCTGAAGGAAAATTATATTAAAATTGATGAGAGTATGTATAAGATTTTTGCAAAAATTTTTCATGTTCATTCATAGTTTAACATTGATTATTTAAATTTACAATATTAATATACAATGTTAATACATATAAGAAATTTCGCACAAAATAGTGATTTTTAATTATTTTTATAAAAAAATTAAAAAATTATATTATAAAATATTTCTCAATTGATGTAAAATTTATTGGTTTGATAAATTTGTCATAAATCAATCTATATTTTCAGCAAATTTTAATTTAAATAATTTTCTAATGAACCTAAAAGATGTTGGATTGTTATATGAGTTACCTTTTAATTTTAATTATTGGGAATCAACAAAAAAATCAACTTGGCAATAATACTTTATAAACAATAAAAAATGATAGTTTTTTAATTAAATGCAAGTTGTAGTATTAAGACTAAATATTTTTTTTTTGGTATAAACTATAATCAAAACTATATTGAATAAATTTATGCTCATATAGTAAAAAACTAGATGAGGATCAAATCTAGATAAAAAAAAACTTAAAGGACTCTTTCAAAGGTTGCAATTTTGAAATTGAAACATATGAAGATTTAACAAAAAATGAAATGCTGATACTTTTGGATCAGTAATGAATCTCCATACAATAATTATAGTTCTATTTTTTTATTTATACTAAGTTATGGTTACGAAGGTACTAACAAATAAATTTTTAACATAACATTATTTAAATTTCAATATAAAAATAATTTTATTAATTTTTTAAGTGAAGTTATTTTTTCGTATAGTGAAACAGTAGCTAGTAAAACAATAGAGGAAAAATTCTATTGCCAAAATTTGTAAAAAGTATTCAAATTTGTAATCTTATAGTCATGTCAAGGGAAATAATTAGGTAAAATACTTGTAAGACTAATGAAAATTAATTTTTTTAGTTCTCTGTAAATAACAAGTCACATATAGTTCTTTAAATCAATAATTTATTATATAAAACAATTTTTAATAAAAGTATTTTTAATTTTATATATTAAGTGTATAACTTATACTAGGATATCTTGATAAAATTTTTATTACTAATATATTTTATTCACTAATACATTTTATAATAAACTTAAAAAGTTATAACAAAACTGTAATAAACTAAACAATTTACTTATTTTTAAATAATAATATATATAAAAATATTTACTTATATTATGTTTTCAAATTATTTACGTAAATTTTATTAAGAATCAAACATGTTATTCAGAAATTTATTATATATCGTAAGATTGTCAAAAAAATTTGCAATCTAATATAGAAACAAACTAGCATTTTTTGTCAAATTTGACTTAATTATTTTAAATTTATTCCATCAAATCAATATACTTTTTCAATGCTCTAATTTTTTTAACTTTTCTAATAGTAGTTAGTCTTGCTCTCTAAAATAAATGTTTGTAGAAGCTACAATCTTCTAATTTTGATGAACTTTTTGTGCTTTAATAAAAAAATTTGTATTAAGAAATAGAAAAAAGTTGTTAAGATCTATATCTAGCGAATAAAGATTATGGTCGATCAATTTACACTATAATTTATGAATTTTTGTTATAACAATCATCGTTATCTTGATAGAACAATATTATTTTTTTATATGACCGTCTTTTTAAATATCCAACTTCGATTTATTAATGAATTATATAATGAATTATGTCATTACTTTTCAAAGTGTTCAATGTATACAATGCTGTCTCTATTAAAAAAAAACAGTTATAATTATTTGTATGGGGGATGCAATAAAATAATATCTAATCCAAGTTTCAACGACAATAATTAAATAATTCATTCGTTTCGATTAATTTGATTCCAATCTTTCTTAAATCGTAAAAAATATTTCATTAATAAATTTTTATTTCAGTAAATATACATAGTAGCCAAAGCTTCGTTAGCTTGTACATATTTAATTCTCTAGTCAATACATGACAAATACATTTTTCGTGTACTTACAGTATCTGACATATCTGTAATTATAAAAAACGATCGTTCGGTATCATTTGTTTCGACATAAAATGATATTGATTTTCATCATAATTTTTGTTCATTATGAGTGCTATAATCAACCATTACCATCGCGCTACGTTAGCATACAAATTAAATTCTTTCTTTTTCCAATAATAAATAATTGAATAGTCTCCGTAAACAACATACAATTCTTGTTTAATTCTCATAGGCATATTACTTTTTAAATATAAAAATTAGTTATAACCAATATTTAATTTTTTTCATTTAAACATATACTGATGCAAATGATTATTCTTTAATAAAATAAATTTCAACAATTGATAAAATTTTCAAACATTTCAAGAATATACAATTGGCACATTTGAAATGAATACATGTTTCGCAATTTTTATATCAAAACTTAATTTTTCTGACTAACTACGTACATATCTTTAAATACAAAACATAGCTATAAATTTAAATTATTTGATATTACAGGCATAATAGATGGAAAATTAGTTACCGATCGCTCACTAACGTTAGTTGCAGGTAATTCAACAATTAAGTTACAGATGGATGAGCTTGCCCTATTTATCATATGCACTTTGGACTTTTCGGCCTACTATAAGTAAATTTGTTGCAATGAGAAATGAAACAAAAGGCAAATAATTTCATATTAATTATTATAAATATTGATAACTTTTTTTATAATCTTAAAGTTTTCGTAATTATTTTTAGATTCTTAGTTTATTTAAGATATATGTGATGTACTCAAAAATTCAACGCCAATTAAAATTAAAGAGTGAATTCAAAACGTTAAAAAATGTTTAAGTGACAAAAGAGATAAATAAAACTATTATAAAAAAGATATTGTTAAAGTTCCTCAATTTATTAGTAGTATATAAATTGACTATATCTTACCTCAGTATAGAGAAAAATCTTAAAACATCTTTTATGTCACCATAATTACAAAAACAAATTTTATTTTATTAATTATAAAAGCAAATTGTAAAACAATATTTTTTAATACATTTTAATAAAAACCTAAATTAATTTTTTGCAACTTCATAAAACTTTACATTTTCAATATTATTTGTAAAATATAGGCCAAAATATTTAAAGAAATGTAAATAATTTCAATTTAAACACTACTAATTTTTTAAATAATTTTGAACACTTAAAAAATATGACTTAAGTAATATTTTAGTTTTAATTTACAAAAACTTGTTATTATTAAATCTTCTTAAATTGAAAAAATTTAGTGTTATAAGAATTTATAAATAGAATATTTATTTTAAAAGAATTTTTTTTAATTTCTTTAAATATATATACGTAGAATTTTTATTTTTAATATTTCGATATGTCATTAAACATCTTTCAACTATATAATCTTTTTTATAAATAATTAATATAAGATATAAGAATATAAGAAATTTAATTATAAATTTTTGAATGTAAAAAATCTTAGAATTTAACTTAATATTAATATTATTATACTAATGAAGTTAATTATAATCTATATTATAATCAAATAATACATATATGTTTTTAGATTATTTATATATGTATATAAATATATAAGAAATGGTAAATAATTTGGACTTTTAATATGAATCATTTTAATAAATTTATTATTATATAATAAATATTTATTATTTTATAATAAACACAAAATAATATTTTGAAAATATATAAAATTTGTTTATAATCACATAATTTCATAATGTATCTTTAACAATAATCGACTTATCTTTGTTTAAATTTAAAAAATGGGTTCATTATTTTTATTAATTCTTGCTCAAAATATTTAGATGAAAATCGATTAACAGATTTCCTTGCAGCAATTTGTATCATATTTCTCTCTTCAGCAGTCATATTTAAAATAGAGACTACACATTGAACATATTCAAAAACTTCTTTTGCTAAATAACCATTTTTCATTTTGGTCGTTGTATTAATAATATCATTTTTGGGTCCACCAGATGCATTAGCAATCATGATAAGTCCAGCAGCCATACTATCAACAACACTTATTCCAAAATGTTCATTCCACATTGCATGTATACCAATAGTACCTTTTTGCATTTCAGAAATTAATTCTGAATATGGTATATTAATATGAAATTCAATATTAGAATCAACACATAAATTTGCAGCAAACCTTTTTAATCTATTTACATATGATTTATCATCTTCATTACGACATGAACCAACCAAAATTAAATGCAGTTTCTTCCAAGTTTCTTCATCAACTATAGATTTTAATTTCTTCATTACCTCTATCATAAGAATATGATTTTTTTCAGGTCTAAATTGACTAACAGAAAGTATACGAATTTCATTGTTCTTTTCTGATTCACTTAATAGTGGAAGTTCTAAAAGTTTCTCTACATCACAAGGTGGATATAAAAGGAAAGTGCGTTTTGGACATTTCCATATAGAATTAATATGGTTTCTAGTCCAAGAAGAATTAACCATTACAACATCAGTTGTCTTCCCAGCTAATCCATACAAAAAAGCAATAGCTTTATAATATCCTAACTTTATAGCTGTAAGAAGTGGATTTTTAGTTATTATATTAGAATTATTATAAGAAATTAATCTTTGAGATACATGATTTAACATATCTGTAGAAATAATTGGATAATGAGTGTAAGATACAACTTTACAACCACCACAGTACTTAAATAAAGGATAAGTAAATGCATAACCCATGGTATCTATATAAATATCAGGTTTGAAGAGTGTAAGAGCTTCCCAACCAAGCCATATAGATCCAATACTTTGTCCAAACAATGTACAAAATGGATAAATTTTATGTTCTACCCATTTCCTTCTATGCAAATATACAATATTTATATTTTCTTGCATTTTTAAGTCAAAAACTTTTTTTACATTATCTAAAATTGTTTCTCGATCATAATCTAGATCTCCAGTATAAATAAAAATATGTATGTTCTTATAATTCGCTTGAAGTGCTTTAATCACAGACCAAAGAACTCTCTCTCCTCCAGCACCAGCATTGCAATATGGATGGAAAATTCCAATTGTAATTTCTTGCTTATCTTTTTTATCTATTTTATGTCCTTTCATAAACAATTTTGTAATAAACATTAATATTACTAATGGATATAAACATAAAAAACAAAGCCAACATGTTGCTAGAAATGCAGCTACTTCACATAAAAAATAAATTATTTTTTTTTGTACAGACATTTTGTAATATAATAAAATATCTGTTATTTTATTATATATCTATATACATATATATATATATATATAATTATGAATATAATTATATAATAATGTATTAATATAATATTAAAATATTAATAAAACAATATCACCTTTTATAAAAAAAATAGATTAAAAGTGTATATATTTACTTTTTGCTAGTGTTTACGTTTTCCTACAATTTAATAACTACAAAGGTAAATATAACCTCACTTTTCAAATAAAAACTTTATGATTCTGATTCTATATGTTTAATCATATTTTCAATATTCTTTACGTAAGTAACTTATATAAAATAACAATTTCGTCACTAACGAGATAAAATTGAGTATTTACGACTGTTTGGGTTTCTTAAGAATTCCTTTTAAATATTCATTTTCAAGATAATGAAATAAATTCTGTAGACATTTTCTAAAAAATGGTTTGCACTTTAGATTTAATCTTTATCTAAAATATTTTGTCAACATTGATAAACAAGTTCGCAGATCACTAAACTTAAAGCAGTTAGCTATTAAGATTAAATAAAAAGAAAAGTTTGAAAAATTATATATAGTTAGCACTGTTTTCAAATTTAATTAGCAGCGCATTTAGTTTTTTATTAAAAAAGAGAAGTCAAAAAATTAATTTTGAAAGGAAAAGGGATTGTTTTTATGATTTAAAACTAATACAAACTAATACAACTGAACCAAACGTATAAAAATGATTTTCATGATAGAAATATTTATTCGATTTTTATAATAATAATGCTTCATTAATGGACAATTCTCGGGGCCTTTTTTTAAACAAAAAAACATTGAAACTTTTTTTTTCTTTATATATTTTAACCAATAAATTACTTTAGAGTAAAGTTTGCGTATGAACAATGTTATAATTTTTTTTTTTTTGATAGATTTTATACTTAAAAAACAAATTTTTTAATACTTAATTTACTGTGTAAACGAAATTACGTTCTATTTTTTAAATATTTTTATAGTATCTGATATTCATAAAAATAAAAAATATTTTATCATAAATAAAAAATTTTTTATTTAATTGTTTAATAAATTAAATATATTTAAAATATTTTTCTTATTGTGTTCTTATTACTACCTATCATGTTTATACCAAATGTTTTATTTTATTTAAAAAATTTAATTATTTCTTTTATTCTGTACGGAATTTTTACTCGTGTTATTTATACGTAGAACTTTATTATAATTATTATTCATAGTTGAGTACAAATATTACTAATTTATATTGCTAATATTTAGATATTCTTTATATTTATTCTAGTTTTTATATATTTTTGAGTGGATAGCAAATCTGCACAAACTGCAAATTATTAATAAATTTTTCTCACTTTGCAATAATTTTAAGTTTAAAATTCACTATATTATTCAAAAAATAAAAAAATGTATATAATTAACTAATTTTTAATTATTAACTGAAAACATTTAAAATTATTAATTTATTTAAAATATTTTTCAGAAAGATACTAAAATTATAAATTCTATAATATCATTAATTATAAAAATTATATAGGAAAAGTATTACTTATTAGCAAATGTTTAGAAAATTTATAAGATAGCTATTTAATATAGGAATTATCAAATTATATTAATAAAATTACAGTCTGTGAGTGCTAGCAAAAACAATAAAAGCACTAAAAAATTATGCAGTAATTCTAAAAAATAATTCTATTTATCTATAAATTAATTTAAGAAGAAAATTATTCCTATTTAATTAATAAAATTTTCTTAATTAATTTAATTAATTAATAAAAATATTCCTATTTAAATTTACCGCCAAGTTCGAACCGTAAGATGCATTCTCCCTCTATCATCAAAAAATAAATATTGTGCAAAATTACATTCAGGAGCGGTTCACAAGAGCACAATATTTAAATTATTTTTAAGCAATATTTTTATTTTATTTTCAAACTAATATAAAATTAGTTTTTATTATTGCAGCTATTAAAAATTATTTTACTTTCAATTTTTGACTATAATAAATTTGTCTTAATTATGTTATTTTAATAAAAAATATTGTTGTATTTTGCAATAATTTAATTAAATAAATTATGTGTTATTTTTGACAACTTTGAATAAAAACTTTTATACTATCTTTTGAATGTTTGGTCTCTGTAACTCATTTTTCTATTTATTTAGTTTTTATTTCAAAATTTATATTAATTAATTTTAATTTAAATATTTTTGTTTGCATTATTGTGTCTTAACATTCTAATTCCTGAATCTAGAATATAGAATTTTGGATAAAAAAATTTTTCATCTGCAATAACGTAGAGCAGTATTTTTCATTTGTCTTGTAAATATAAATTTGCTTTTGTCAGACATTTTTATCAGTACTAATATAATAGATACAAAGTCTACACTTCATAGTTTTTACGCCTATGGTTGTGTCATATACAAGGTGTCATAAAAAACATATGTATATATATATATATACACACACACATAAGAAAGGTCAGAACTAACACAAGCGAGGGAAGTGTCAGTGAGGGAAGGAAGGAAGGGAAAGAGAAAGAAAAAAGGGAGTTACTCGCGTGGCGATGGCGCGACTGTAGTTAATATCTAAATTTTCATAGATTTCAGTGTATGCCGCTGGCATTATACTGATTTCTATTATTATCGTGTAGAGTGATAATGTTGGGAAACCGAAGAAGAATAAAAAAATAAAAAAAAGACAGACGCGAATGAAAGTGTGACGACGTCGTTTCAGTGGGTTACTATACTCCTTTTCCTTTCTCCGCTACACTCCCGTTCTGTTCATCGTTATCGTTGTCATTTCCCTTTTGATACTTCGGCAACATTGACGACGTCTGTACATTCGCGAAAAGTGTTCGCGTAATCATGACGCCGTCCTTGTTTGCTGCATCGTCGTCGTCGTCGTCGTCGTCGTCATCGTCGTCGTCGTCGTGGTCGTCGCCGCCGTCGTATTCGCCGTCGTCGTCGCCGTCACCGCGGTTGTCGTCGTCGCCGTTGTTATTATTGCCATTAGTAGCAGTGGCAGTTACGCGGAACAACAATCACGGATTAGAAGTGTGAAGGCGGACAACGCACGGGCGAAGGCGTGCGTACGTGTGCGTGTATCTTTTGCATATATATTTTCGAGTCGACGCGACGCAAATTCACCACGGTGTACGTGATATTTTTCACGAAGAAAATAGCAGCAAACCTGGCTCGCGTGCTGAGAAATGGAATCCGATTATCAACCGATGCTCGGCCCCGCGAATGTTTTGACAGGTGAGAAAAAAAGAATCGTCCGTTACGTTTCTGACTATAGTATATGTATGTATGTGTATGCGTACTGTACACTTTACCGGGAGAGTAAAAAAAATTAGATTTTGTAATTGAATTTCAAGTTAATAGGATGTTTTGGTATAACAATCATATATTTTATACATTTTGATTCGTTGTATTTTTATTTTATTTTTAGTTCTCTTGTATATTAAAAAAATACTGTCTATAAAAATTTCCATAGAGTATGTGAAGAAATTTATTTGAAAGGATATTTCTCTTATAGTCATATTGAATAATTCAACTGATTTTTATGATTATTATTATTATTATGTATATTATGTATTCCACTGTATTCAATAATAAACTAGAGCAATACAGAGAACCTTATAAGTATTGAATAAAAGTGATGGTTTAAAAAATTAAATATTAATATATTTCATTTCATAAGAGTAGTTAGTAATAAGAACAATTATTTATCTGAAGGTAATCTAGTTCGTAAGACTTTGAAAAAAAGAACTTTTGAATATTAAGTACTAAAAATAAAATGAATGTGTTACTACACAAAAATATATAATTTAAATACTATTAATATATTTAAAATTAAAATTAGAAAAACCTAAATAAAAGAAATATAATTAAATGTATAAAAATTCAAGCAATATGTCTATTTTCCTTATTATTAATATATGTATATATAACTAAACATTTGATACAGGATTTATTAAACTAAATTATACGTAATAAAAATTAAAAGATAATAAATTAAATTAAATTAATTTACATCGATAACATGAATGAATAATTTGGAATGTGCAGGCTTGTTTACTTTTGTCAGGTTCATTATCAAACCTTATCTAATTAAATTTCGTAGATAATTGATTCTATTAATAAGAACAAATATTTTATAGTAATTTTGAGATATTCATTCTAGAATATGTTATATTATTTAACATATTTGTGTGTAAGCGTGCGCGTGTGTTCCCGTATCGCAATAAACAAAATTTTTATGGTACACAGATTTAAAAGAAATCATAATTGAAAAAAGATAAATAAACATAAAAATATCTTTTAAATAAAGTTAATGTAAAATTATTTGATTAAACAAAATTATACATTTTATGAATGTTTATATTGCAGTAAAAACATTCTATGTAAAGAATAGAACATTTAAAATCTAGTTATAATACAACCGATAAAATTGTGTTTAAAAACTATTTCAAAATAAATTTTAAATTATTGCAACGATTAATTGACTTTTTATCATTACTTGAATAAGTGTTACTAAACTTTCTTATCACTGGTATCTTTTTATATGTAATAAAGTTTGTATTTCATACTTACAGGAACCACTATAAGTCAATATACTCCAACAAATAAATTCATTATTTGATTCTTTTAATTATTCGACAACTTTCTTTTTACACAAATATTACACAATATTTTTCTCTCAAAGCTCATTTCAAAAGCTGATATTGTAATAATGTTTAATAAAAATTGAAAAAAATTGTGAACTTTAAAAAATTATTTTAAATATTTATTGAGTATTGTAAGACACAAAAGATTTTTTATTCGTTTATTTTATAATCGTTTAAAGTAAATTAATATTAACCACAATAAAAAAATCAATTATTAATTATCAATAGTACTTTTTACGTAATTTATTATTTCATTGACATTTTTTATTCATTAAAAAAATAGTACATTAACAATATTCTTAAAATAAATGTTATACCTATTTAAAGACGAATAATCTTATATTAAATACTTTAACTGTAATATAAAATCAATTTTTATTCGTGGGTCATCGTTTCAGTATCGCATGCAGTATGAAGAAAAAAGTAGGTTCATACATATAAGAATTTGTGCTTTATGGATACGTGCATATGTACGTGCGCTCGCACAGAGTAACATTACATAGCAAGAAAATTTAATTAAATTGGCATTTTTAGGTATCAATGATTATATATCATAAAAATATAGGATATATAATAATATATAAAAATTTCAATATTTTTTAATATTTTTACACATTCTTATAATTTATCTTTATTCAACACAATAAAATGATTTAGTTTTTATTTGAATTCAGTGATTAAACTAAAAAAAAAATTATTAAAAAATTTGACTTCCAGAAGTAAGTCTATAAAAATTATAATTTTCTAAATTAGCAGTACTTTGAAGGCATAAAATTTCTTGATTATCTGTAATATATAAACATTAATTAATTAAAATGTTTTAGGCTTATTTTTTATTAGGTGTAATATAAAATACATTATGACTTTTAATTAATTCTACTAATAAAATCATTAATGTAATAATTATATGAAATTTTAGATATATCACGCTTATCTAGTTTTCTATTCGTTTTACAAATATAGAAATGACAACGCGTTAGAAGTTCTGCAACATGTATCAGGTAAAAGGATATGCTATTAAAGTCGATATCGTACTACAATTTAAATTTGCTCAAAGCGCAAAGCTCAATATTTTTAGCACCTTTTGTTTTAAAGGTAATAATTTGAATATGATAAAATGAAATAATATCTTTAGCTGTTGAATTATTTTTTTAGAATCTTCTTATGCCACGATGTAATTCATTTGTTAAATATTCCAAAAAGAATTTTGCAACATGTTAATGCAAATTGTTTCTCATAAATCGAATGGACATCGTTTTCCTGAATGTTCGTGGATAACGAATGAATTAACAGTAATAAATCAGTTTGACGAAAACTCTCCATTCATAAAAAGTGTTCATTTAATTAAAAATAATTGTTTTGCAATATAATACTAACAATTAATTTCTTTATAGATGGACGATTATTGTTTTTGTCACACTCCCTCTCATAAACAGGAAAAGGATGTTTCTCTTTTATATCATAGGCAGTTTTTCTTTTGTCTTTTCAATTTAAATTATGACTGAAAACATAATGACTACGACTGTTTCTCTGTATACGCGATTCGCATGTTCTTCGAAGACACCAAATGTCGCATTTCACTCCTTCGTCCGCGACCGCCTACATATCGACCTTTCAAGGAAAGAGCTAGTGAACGTGATGACGAACGAATAATCCACCGACCGGAAACTTTTTATACTCACGAATTATACGTTCAGACTTCGGTCAATCTTATATTCCCCTCGTAACGCTGTTCGTTAAGAATGCAAGATAGGACTCGATTTTCCATCTGCGCTTTTTCTCTTCGAGAACGCGCGCGCGCCCAACCCATTATATTGATGCATCCTCATCGCCACCTTATTTTTCTTTTTCCCCTTCCCCCGCATATTTTCCTTTTAAAAAACGATGACGATTAAAGATACGAGAACTCATAATGTTACGCGCGCATAAAGTTACCATGGCGATTCGCGTCTACTTCATTTTTCTGCGCGATAAAATTATTGTCCAAGAGGACAAAGTGTGATTATAATTAGTTTACTACATTATCATGATTAATTGATACAGTATCTTTTTTAGTGAAGCAAACTGTACAAGAAGAACTTTCACTGTTCTCTACAAAAATTTCTCTCCATATGTGGAGAAAAATCTTAGAAGTTACCATTAAAATGTATTCAAATTAAAAAATAAAAAGATTGCCGAATGGTAACGACGTATTAATTTCTAAATTTTTCCATCTGAAAATAATTTATAATCATATTTTTTCATTTAATTTTAAATCCGATTAGTGATTTATCATAAGAAATATATATTTCAACATGAAGTCTTATCGTTTCAAACTTTCAAATACTAGATACTTAAATCAATGTTATTTACGCAAGACATTTATGATTTTAAATTAGAAAAGGTAGTAATAAACCATATGACTAACAGTATCAGAAATAACCATTAGATTTAGAAACTTTGTTAAATAAATAGATTTTCTATACCTAGCGTGTGTAATATTCTGGACGTATTAGCTCTCCACAAGTTTCAATTACAAATAATTATTTGTAAAAAAATTATAAAACAAATTAAGAAACTTGAAAGTAGAAAGGAATTGCCAAATGGTGCAGTAGAATTACAATTAATCCCATAATACGTAAAATAAAGACGCGACCAGAAGGTCCCAAAATATTGGACGAAGTATGATATATTAAAAAGATAGTTGGCACTGACTTCCGGATTTCTTAATTCGTTAATATTTTCATAAATTCGTTTTTTTCATTAATTTTTTCGCTGACTATAGTAAAAATATTAAAAATCTTGCAATTTTCTTCAAGCAGAAATTTGATTCTCATTTGGTTTTGAAAATTAGAAATTTCATATTTTTGTTACAATTTAGGTAATTGATAATATGTTAATCTGAATAAAGTAATTTTTTTTAAATTTCATACATTTACGTTTTTGTTAAACATATCCCTTATTTTATATAATTAAAACACCAATAACTTGTGATGTGCCACTAAGTCACAAAGAAAACTGTTAATTTTGATGAAATTATTATTTTTTATTCAAATAATATTAGTTTTAATATAATTTGAATGAAATATCACTCCGAGCAATTTTCATTCTTTATTTCAATAACTAAACAAATCATCATAGCAATCGCAGTAATAAATTAAAAGTAGCAATAGCTTTAAAAATGTATAGTAAGCTGCTACTAGCGAGCAATAATATTTTTTTAGATATAAATTACATACAAAGTTGATGAATAGTTTCATAAAATATTAAAATAACTCGCATTAAGAATTAAATATCAAAGTTAACATATTCTGAAATATTATTTACACGACAAACATCACTACTAAAAAATTTAATCTGCTGAAGCAAGCATTTATTATAGAAACTAATTTACTATTTTATTTCATTAATAATTTTGATTTATTTGATTTATAAATTTCATAATAATAATAATAATAATAATAATAATAATAACAATAATAATATTTCATAATTATTACATTATTACATAAAAAATATCATTTATAAATTGCATTTATGTTATACTTTATTATTTTTAAAACATACTCCTTATATTAGAAAACGGAAATAAAAGAAAGTTTATTTATATTTTTACACGAATGCTTACGAAAAATACTTGCAAAGAGCTTACTGTGTATAACTTTCACATGAAACTATGATAAGATTATACGTGAATAATTATCTTGATATGCATTATTTTATTTTAAGTTCACTTTCATAGTTTATAAATTATGGCTTGTGAAATCTTAATAAATGTGTTGAGAGTGTAGGATGTGTTTAGGCATAAGCCGTTACACTGTGTATTTATCTCGCTCTTTTCTAAATGCAGCGCAAAATATATTGATATTGCTTTACAATACGGGGAAACGTGCGTGCCGCATGTTTAGGCCAGTTTTCCGATTTAAGAATCTTTTGGCTACGCGGTCGGTTGTCTACGTGCATTTTAATTCATTTTACGGTTTCTTACAGCACAAGTTTAGGGAACTTCATATTGTCTGCGCTCATATCTTGTATTAAAAAAATATTATATTTTATTTTAAATATTATTAACAAGTTTATTATTTATACATACACCACGCTCTGTCACCAGTCATCCTATGAAATGTAATGACAATTAGTTTATTTATTTATTTATTTACGATAATAGTAATAACAAAACCAAAATTATTATTCAAACAATAAGAATTATAATTTTTATTATTCTTATGATTATATATTATAATTAAAAATATGTATGAATGGTTACGTACGCCTGCGCCACGTATCACTTTATAGTAAAACCTTTTTTATATTATTGAATACATTAAGTAATTTTAATTGAATCAATATTTATTTAATCACTTTCATAAATTATATATTCATCGATATTTCAATCTTTCCTCTTTTATTTATCTTTATAATCGTTTTACTAACGACTATAATACTCACTATGATATTATTAAAAAACTAATAATAGCTGTTTTATGTTTATAACTAAAAATTCGACAAAATTATAAAATATTAAATAAACAAGATTGAAGTTTACACATTAATTCGTTGTTCGGATTTAATTACAAAATTTAACAAAAGCGGTACCAATATGAAAATAAACATGTACAATAGTAGTTATTATTATTACTAAAATAAATATACAAATTAATATTTAAAACATATTTTTTGTTTCAGCTGTAAACAATGAATCTGAAGAAACTTTCCCAAGTTTATCAGATTTCCATGATCACGAACCAAATTTGGAATTCGACGATACGGAATTACAAGCATCGTCAAACACATGTATTTCTTATGCTATATGTATACATTTTTATAAATTAAGATAAATAAAATTTTGTACAATTTTAAACGTGTATTCATAATATAATTTCAGCGGATCCATTACTAGAAGAAAAATTAGATTTAACTGCTGGATCTGGTATGGACTTCCTGGAAAGTCCGGGAAGTGATGGAACGATAGAAGAAAACTTTGAAGAAGCACTAGTCGATGCTCCTGTCATTGAAACTGGTAAACTTGAAATAATTCGAATTATTTTTGTAAAAAATGTCCGATTTGTAAGATATAATAAAATAAAGCAATCGACACCTTTTTTTAGCGGATGATCTCGCAGCGCTGGATACAGAACTGGCTGATGAGGAGGACTACCAAGACATAGCACGTCTTGGGATCGTCGAGGTTGTCGGTGATGATAGTGCCGGCCGGAAAGTTATCGTCGTTTCAGCGTGTAAATTGCCCCCAGTGGGCAAAGAAGCCTTCAATCACGCCAAGCTCCTACGGTATCTTACGCATACGCTTGACACATTTGTCGAGCAGGATTATAGTCTTGTATATTTCCACTATGGGCTGACCTCTAAAAATAAACCACCGCTGTCTTGGTTATGGCAAGCTTATAAAGCCTTTGATAGAAAATACAAGAAGAACCTAAAGGCACTTTACCTCGTTCACCCGACGAACTTCATACGAATCGTTTGGCAGATATTTAAACCGGCCATAAGGTTAGTATCGCGTTTTGACGCACATCTGAGTATCATGATATTTTAAAAAATTGTTTTTGATCATAGAAGCAGATGTAATTCTCTTCATTGAGAGTTTCGATTAACAATACAACAACAATTTCTTGAATTATATATATATAGCTGTACAACATATAGCATTTTAAAAAATTTTATAGTAACAAAACTATTCAAATATTAAATTTTATTATTTATTTGAAACTTGAAAATTTGTTAATCCTCCTAAAATACAATGAAGAAATAACAATTTTAAATTAGTACTTGCAAAGTACTTGTTTGAGTATGTATTAAATTATACTCTGGTCGGATATTACTAAAAAATATTTAATAATTTAATAAATAAATATTATAGTTCTAATACTAAATATTTTATCAATAAAACGCCTTTATTATTTTAATTTCATTTTTATCAAAAAAGCTTATAATAATGAAAAAAATGAAATGAACCAAATATTATAAATAGTTATTTGTAATTAAATACAGTACAATAGTTCAATCTAAATATACATATATATATATATATATATATATTTAAAAAATTAATACAAATTACAATTAAAAAATACGATATAAAAATTAATACATCACTTTTTCATGACTTTTTAAAATTATTTAAAATAAATTTTTATATTTTATGAGTCAAAAAGAATTTTTAAACGTTATTTTTATTTTATTTATTTATTGAATTATTGTTTTAAAAAATTATTTTTTCATAAAATGAAAAACTTTAATTGAATGTTACTTTATTTTTATTCATTTTACTGAAGAAAGCTATTACATATTTTAAAAAACGATAAAACATTAAGAATATTGTTAAATAATTTACGTTAATACATAGTTAATCGCATGTTTAAGAAAGATAAATATAATATTATTTACGTTAAGTATTTATCGCAAAAATTTAAGCTTTATTATGAAATGTTCAGCATTGAAATTTACCACATAATATATTATATCGATCACATTTTCGTAACCGGTTGTGGATAAACAAATACTTAAATATGACCCCACATATTTTAATGGTATAGAAATATCGTTACACGAAACTCTAAATGAAGAAATCAGCAGTAATTTATACATTGTTACAACAAAAATTAACTTAAATTGATATTTTTTTGTTAATCTTAAAAGTTTTTATAATGTATTTGCTTGAAATTTTATAAACTAGTGTAATATTACATCTCGTAATTAATTTTGACATTATATATTCTTTGAAAAGTATTGAATATTTTAAAATTAAATTTAAACATAATTATAAAAAATAGAATTTTATAAACTGTAATTTATATTTTCCTTCCTCCAGTGCTAAATTTGGTCGAAAAATGATGTACGTCAATTATCTAGACGAATTGGCACAGTATATTAATCTTGACCAATTGATAATTCCACAACAAGTGATAGAGTGAGTATCAATATTATATATGTAGTACTGTTTAAAAAAATTAAATAATATAAATCATGTATAAACCAACTGCACAATTTTATAAAAACTCAGTATAATCAAATTTTTTCTTTGTTAATTTAAAAATATTGAATTTTAAAAATGTATTAAATTATTTTATGTATTAAGTTTTGCAAATAATCATTCCTAAAAAATTTCAAACGTAATAGCTTGTATTATAGTTAGAAAGATACGGTATTGATATAATATAAATTTGAATATATTTTTTTTAGACATGACGAACAACTTATGTTAAAAAATAAAAAGAATTTACCGACAAATCCACCACCAAGTTCAATAGTGACTCCAGTAGGAACAACACAATTTGGAGCGAGTCTTCAATTTATCAAAGAGAATAACAGAGGAGACCCTATACCGCCTATAGTAAGGCAATGTGTAGAATTTCTTGATGCACCTGATGGTACGGCTTGTAATTTTTAAAAATACTTATATAGAAGTACTACTGTAATTTAGAGTTGATTATATCACTAAAAAGTTTATTTTAAAAAATAGTAGTTTTTTAACTAAGTTTAATATTTGCTCTAAAAAATATAATATAATATAAAAATGTAATGATATATTCTGTTTTTATTAATAATTACAGCACTAGAAACCGAAGGCATATTTAGAAGATCCGCTAATGTTACGGTAATTAAAGAGCTTCAGAGCAATTGTAATCAAGGCTTACCTGTTGATTTTCAAGGCGATGCACATATAGCGGCTGTTCTTTTAAAGACTTTTCTTCGTGAATTAGAAGAACCGTTGATGACATATGATTTGTATGATGAAATCACCCAATTTCAAAGTAAGAAAATTCCTGCTATGAAGTAGTTTCAAAATTAATAATGTTGTATGAATTGTAAAATATGAACTTTTTTAATTTGTAGCTTTGTCCAAAGATGAACGGCCAAGAAGAGTGAAAATCTTAATCTTGGAAAAACTTCCTGAAGATAATTATCACCTTTTGAAATATATCGTTCAATTCTTATCTAGGGTAAGTTTTGTTTACAAATATACTTTTTAATTTAGCATTGTATCTATAGTTTAAAAATAAAAACTATTTTATTTTTATTAAAAAATATATAATTACAGCTTCTATTGATTTTTTTTAATAAGTTGCAAAATCTTGTGTTTCAAATATAAATTTTTTTGTATTACAATATTAAGAATCTGACGTTTTGCATTTTTTTAAACGTTAAGAAAAACTTTTTTATTTAAAATTTTTTCAATTATATTAAATATTGTAAAGAAACTGAAACTTTTTTTTTCTTACGTGCTTAAATAATATTTATATCACTATAAGTGTTGCACTATCAATGAATAAAAAAATAATTTTTAGTTTTAGTGATATTTTAAGTCGCATTAAATATTTAGTTGATTTGTAACATTTGTAATTAACATTTTTATCAAAAGATCTGATAGGATATGTTATATTTAAGAAAAATATCATTTTCACTAAGATTTACGTATTAAAACAGGTAATGGACAGATGCGATTTGAACAAGATGACTTCGAGTAACCTCGCAGTGGTTTTCGGTCCAAACCTCGTGAGAGCGCCACCCTCACGTGGTATGTCCTTATCAGCAATCGGTCCAATTAACCAATTCATCGACTATGTATTTTCTGATCAAGATAAGATATTTATAATTTAAAAGTAAAATGTACAGTTATTTGCAGATAAAGGCCTAATTGCACTTTTATTTAAGCCTTCTATACAAATATTTAAGTAGCTGTCTGATGATTTTTCTTAATATTTTGTATAATTTCGAATATTATTTATAAAAAAAGGTTAAAAATATTTATAAGATTCAATAATTTATTTGAAAAAAAGAATTTAATTTTTAAAAGTACCAATCCATTATTTTATAATGGATTTACTTTTAATTTGAAATTTCTTTAATTAGATTTTTGTATATACCAGACTGATAAATCTTCAATACATTGGACTAAAAACTGAATTACGGAGAAGAATTAGATTTTATTTTAGAAAAATTTTAAATAAATTTTTTATTGTTTATTGAAATGTTTGTTAATTCAAAAATAATTGTTAATAAAAATTAAAAATTTTCAAAAATAAAATCTATTTTTTTTCGTATATTCAAATAATTTTTTTAGTTTTATTTTGTTAAATAAATTTAGATTGTTAAATTCATGTGTAAAAAATTATTTTTCAAAATTTAGTATTAAATAAAATCATGCATAATTGTATGATACGTATTTAATATTTTATCTATGAAAATTGGAAGCTATCAATTATTAAAAAAAAAAAGAAAAATATGAACTATTTAAAAAAACATAGATATCTTCATTTTTATACACAATATTAAGGATACCTCAAAGAATGCATAAAGAGAGATTGTTGGTACATTTGTTATATTTATAAATATCTTATACCAGTGATTATTAATGAAAAAAACTTTATTAGATATTTATATTTTGTAATAACATTTATTAATTTAAAAAATTTTCCATTTAACATTTTAAATAACTTTTTAAAGCTAATTTTAACATGATATTTTTATCTACTTACTATAAAAAGGAAAAAGTTGTAATGTTGATTATTTATATAATTATAACATTATAAAATTATTCAAATCTACAATTTATTTTGAGGCCAAGGATATCGAGTCTTGGAGGTTTATATATTTACATAAAAATTAACGTCCCTATACCAAAGATATACGAAAATGTCACGATTATATGTAAAAAGTATTATTTCAATGGTGTATTTAATTTTTCATAGATATTAACATGTAATGCAGGATGATTCCTCCAAGATTTTTATTTATAGAGAAGTAAGATAAAGTTTTTTGGTATTTTTAGCTTTTTTTCTTGCATCATTTTTTTATTGATCATAGTATTAACATTCCATTTCAGTTTTACTTAGTTAAATAACTTAACTATTTTAATGCAGACTCAAATTAAAACTACAATCAAATGAGTCATTACTTTTCATTAAAATAATCTACTTATCGAAACATCCTGTAATATAAATAATAATTTGTATATAATTCAATGGTGTATAAAATTATAGTTTTTAAGACGCCTAGAACTGATTTTTAATTAAATAAATAAAAGAATATAAAATAAAATACTTTAATATTGAAATAAATAACTGCAAAGATATATAGAGTCATACTGAGATGTCTATACAAATACAATAATAATCGAAGTTACTGAATTTTTCAGTATATTCTATATATAAATATATATATAAATTTAATAATTATAGGTTTTAATTATTGTAGAAATTTTACTCACTTGGCTGCAACATTTGTCATATTTTTTTAAAGTGATCACACAAATATTTATTAGGATGGAAGCTGATAATAATGTTTAAATTTAATCACAATTTTCTTAAGCACCTAAGAAATAAAAATAAATAACAGTGTGTTACTTGTAAATTATAAGTCACTTCTTTGGATGATCTAAATAAATATTTATACGAGAAAAATATATATTGTAAAAAATTGTTTATGATATATATGTGCATAAATAAGAACTCCAATATTGAATTCACTGATTCTACTGCCTGTACAAAAAAAATAAATAAACAAACTACAAACCAATGAAATATATATTGTTTAATTTAACAAAACTGATATTAATATATTCAAAATTTTATATCCTTATAATAAAATTGAAAACCTGTAAATATAAAATGCAGCTAAAAATAAACATTATATTATAAATAATAATATTCATTATAAATTAAAAATGATACGGTAATATAATTTTTTATTTTTTGTATTCTTCAAAATTAGAGTTTTTTTTGTGCAGGTGGTCCATTTCTAAGGCTAAAACATGATTTTAGCATATACTGATACATGCTAGACCCATGTATATTTTTGTGATAGTTACACACTGTATCATCTTCAATATCTGCCTAATAGATGATAATATAAGTTTCAAAAAAATAAATGTGTTATATATTATTTTAGGTAATAAAAAAGAAAATACTTCAACAATATTTTTTTATTGTTTTTTACAATAATAAGCCAAATGACAACAAAATATTCAGGGTAATACATTCGAAACAATTGTACATAACTTGAAACTTCATTGGGATACATAAGCACAGTTTAGAATTGATTTTTCAATTCTAAGTCGGATTAATTTGTTAACCAATGTTGTGTTATACAATTAAAAAGTTTAATCTTTATATTAAATGAAATAAAATGTTTTAATAGATACATTAATAATTTAATTATTTTTTTGAAAATATGTATGTTAAACAGCGAAATTATTAGAGATTATTCGAAAAACTCACATTTATTTAATTTAAAATTGCTAATATATTTTAAAACCTAATATTATAAATACTTAGATTTAAAATTTGGATGCAGTGTGAGAGCCTCAAAAATAAAAATGCATAGTTATTGAAAATAATATTTAAGACTCGATATAACAATGCTTTTGATTATTGTTATTGATTATTTAATTTTTTTCTCCATAGTTTATGATATAAGTTAAGTACAATGCATTTATTATATTAATAACTTCAAAATGAATAAAAATAATTTTTAAATAGTATTTATTTAACTTACAGTATAAAGTATTCGTAAATCAATTTCTTTGATAAATATTTTAGTGATGAAATTTATGAGTAAAATTTTAATTAACTGTTATCTTTTTTATATTCTTCAATATACATTTATTCAATTAGATTACTGGCTCTTACACGGCACATATTTTTATTCAATAAAAATGCTAATATGTAAAAATGAATTTAATTTTAGTTCGGATAATTATACAAATATAAAAATAATCAATGGAAACATTTTTTTGAATAATTATAAACATAGTTAATTTCAAAAAGTTGCAAATATTTATAATGATTTTATAAACAATATCAAATGGTTATAATTACTATTTTTGTTTTTGTTATTAGTAAAATTATTAAGTTTACATTATCCTCTATTACCTACAATTCCATAATGTTTCAGTACATAAATAATATCTTATTTTATAAAAAGAACCCTATTAATGTTTGCATCAGTCTGCCGATAAAAAATATAATTTCATAAAATTACTAAATAACTGTTAACAAGAAAAATGTTTCTTGATTGTTACAAATGTATTAAAACTAACTCAAATTCGTTATACGAAATTTTTTAAATTACAATAGCTATTTAATAAATGCTCAAAATAAATATTCACATATATTCATATGTAGATAAATACAGTGATTTATATTTAATATTATATATAATTTTTTTCCTGGGTCACAATGACTATTTTTGTAAAAAGAGCTTTATAGAAATAGAAAATAACGCTTTTCCTTAATTTCCCTTAGTTTGCTTCGCTGAACGTTTAAATGTTTAAATATGAATCAATCATATTTGTTTACTCATTAAATTATAGTAATAACAATCTTGAATATAATATACTTGCATCTTTTTTATTACGAGTTTAAATTTTCTGCTTTTAAAAATTACATATTTAATCTAAACTCTTTTGGCATCCTACTGAGTGTTTTAATTCCACGCTAAAAGCCTCAACTAGTATGCTATATACTTTTTGCAAAGATGACTGAAAATTATATACATTCAAACATAGGATAATAAAAAATTCTCATCATGAATTTTAATAAAAATCCCATATTATTTATTAAGGTTGTAACGCTATATACAAGTATTTACTAATACGTGCATCTTCGAAAAGGCCTGATTTTTAATGCTAAGCAGTTTAGGCTTTATCGATAGATCCAATAAATCAATATATTTATACCGTTTACTATTAAATACGTTTATGAAGTATAATATCAAATTATGAAAATTTTTTGAAAATTATTATTTTGTAATATTAATTAATAATGTATCAAAGATTATTGTATTCATTATAAATATTTCTGGAAATTCATTTAAAAAATTTATGTAAAAAAGTATGTTATGTTCACATCTACTATTTATAGACTCAATATTCTAAATTGAGAGGCACAATTGAAAAGCGAATTTAATTAATGAAACCAAATATTGCAAAATATAAATAAATGATTTACGGAGGATAACCATATATTCATAATAAAGATTTTATATTTACATTATTTAAATTACAAAAATATATAAGGAGATAAAAAGATACGTTATGTAAAGTAGACTTTGATAAAATTTTTTAATTAAAATGTAAAGCATATTTTAAAAAGAAAAAAATTGATTTTAACAAGAGACTTGTCACTTTGTTACAAAAACTATTTGTATCTCATTCCCAATCAACTTATATTACAATAACATGAAATTGTTTAAGTTATACCTATTAAGAAATCTAGAGGTCAATAAAATAATCTTAAATTCGTATAATTTTAAGGTGTAAGGAGCTTCTGAAGAGTTATTTAATTCAAAAAATGATTTTTAGAAATATGAAAATTATGTAGAAATTTATTTTTGAATAATTAAATATAATATCATATAAATCAAATTAAAAGAAATTATTTTTTATTTCAAAGTAAGAATTAAAATACTATTTTTATAATTTTTCACAAAATTATTCTTTTCATAATAAAAAAAGATTTTATTATAAATTGTTTATAGAAAATTGATAAGAATAATTAATTTAAAAGTCTTTCATATGCTGTAAATATATTTTGTGAAAAATAAACGATAAACGCTTTTAATTTTTATTTTACAATAAAAATTTTGTTTTAAATATGATTTATAATCGAAATTTTTTCATTATATTATTCAGTCAAATTGGAACAATTTAAATATAACAATAGAAAATATTTGAATTTGAATTCCATCTCCTTACACTATTATTTCACTTGTAGCACCTCTTTTAGATTAAAAAGAAAATATTCCCAAACAAGTCTCTAATCTTACGTCATTCCAAACAAAAAGTTTAAAATCTTTATAGCTCCTTATAATTCACAAACATCAAACGTAAGTAATCTTTCTCATTGGATGTTCATTACCTTTAGACGCATTAAAAAAGTAATTTTAAATATACGATCAAGGAAATTTATAACGTTAAAGACATAAGACCAATACTTTGATAAAACATTAATGGCCTTTTAATAATTATGTCTAATAAGTGAAGTTAATATAATTTTTATGATTCATACTAAATTTTTAAATTTATATAGACTTAGGTTATTTGTATTTTAACATATAAGTTGCGGATTGCATGCAAGAAAAATAAGTATAAGTTAATCTGATTTGTCTTACGATTATTTTAGAAAAAAATTGAATTTTAAGTAAATATTTAAATTATTTTATACTTACATTAATTTAGAATTTTTCTAGAGAAATAGTTAAGTTTATGTTTATCTTTAAAAAACACGATTTAGTGTGACTTTAAATAAAGTAAAATTAAAGCCAATAAAATTTTTAATCAAGCTAATAAGAAAACAGTATTTACTACAACTATTTAATGAATTATCTTTGATAAGTTCGCATTGAATATTGAATTTTTATGTAGAATAATTTACACTACTTACAGTTTTTATAATTTTTTAAATATAATTGATTCTCTAATATTTTTTATTATAGATTACTGAAATGACATAATAAGGATATTAATAGCTAGTTATTCTTCAAAGTATTCATATAATTCGATATTTTAAAATAAATTTATGATTTCATATATTCAACAACAAAAATTATTCTTTCCTCGTAACAACCTACATCTTTAAAAATTTAATAATTTATTATGCATTATGAAAGTAACAAACTAAATTGAAAAATTTACTAGAAATCCACCCTAAATTTCTTAAAAAATACGTATACATACGCACATATATCAATACAATCTTCGTAAAGTTTCTGTTCAAAGACTAAGCTTAAAATTAATTACGAGTTATGCGACGAAGTTCCAGCACTACTACCACCACAGCATGAACTTTTGGTAGGATGATTCTGCTCTGTGGTCTCATCTTCAACGATAACGACATTTCGCCTTGTGCTATTATTCCTCGTCAATGTTGATTTCTGTTCAACCTGGTCCGCGTGATGGATCATCCGACGAGTTAAATCCAGAAACATTTCCTCGACGTTAATATTCTGCTTGGCTGACGTGTGAAAATGTACGGCACCCACCTGCTTTGCGTACCTTTTATGTGATAAATAAATTTAATTATTATTTTAAGATTTACACTTTTTGTACACTAAGTTAACTGATATCTACTAAATGATTACTAGTACCTACTGATATTAATCAAATATTTGAGATTAATTATTCTTTATAAATACTTAAAATATACATATCCTTTTTTATTTTGTAATAATTATTAATAAAAAGGTGTAATTTATATGATTAAATCGATGTATTTTTAATATACATAATAAGTAAATTTTTTGTATATTTATAAATTTTCTTTTATAAAATTTTGGTAACTTAAACTTATATCCATTACAATTTATTATCAAATTAAAACCAATATTAAGAGCTCACCACATCTTAATTTTTTGAATAATAGTTATCAAAATGATTTATTGATTTCTGTTAATATTTTATTCATAAAATTAAATTAATATAAATATGAAATAAAATCTTGCTTGGCAAATTGTATTCGTTATTTTTACTTTTATAATACAAATTTCTGTTCGCAAAATATAACGTTTTTTTATATAACGTTTATTTTAAAATCAGATAAATAATTTATTGTCAGTGTAAGCATCAGTATAAATTAGTCAATAATAATATTAGCATTATAACAAAATATCATTTTAATATTTGTTAAAATATAATAACTTGAAATTCTATTATTTTTTAAAATATTAAGTACAATATTAAGTAAAATGGAATTAAAATTAGCATTTAAAAACATTTTTCCGTCTAGTTTAACAATTAAGTATTGTTAATTGTTATCGTATATAAATTGTTAATTATTATTATTGCAATACAGAATTATTAATATTTTATTGGAGATATGCGATCTAAAAAATACGTGTACGAATTGTTTTTGCACTCGTAAATAAAACGTGGTTAGAGACAACTAATCAATCTCAATCTTCTATCACGTACAGGTCTTTCTAAACATAATGTTAAATGAACAATTATAATTAGCCTTGAAGTAAGGGAAGGTTTACACTGACAAGAAATAATAAACCACTTTTGTAGCTAAAGATAAAAATAAAAAGTATTTGATTTTCAAATTACTTATTATATTTACTAGCAAAATTATTCGCACTTGCTAATTTGTCAAGAAAAAAATCCCTTTTAAAAGTTACACGATCCTTCTACATGACCAAGTAAAAAGTATGATTGTTAACCGATCAAATTCAGAAAGCCATTATACTTGCAATTATTACCAAAAAAACGAACCCCAAGTAACAAATTAATGCAAAGATACGTTTTTTTATTTATAAAACAATTTTCCATTTCAATAACACTTGGCCTATGCGATGAACTCGAAAATGAGTTTACAATTTTAATAAACGATATTTTTACATACTTTATCTTAAATAAAGATTTATTATCACAAAAACTGATTACATAAAATTTATGTATATTTCATATTTAAAAACTTAACTTATATTTCTATTTTTAATTTAAAATAAAAATTTTTATAAAGTAAACTACTTGAATTGTTAAAATTTTTGTATTGTACTAGTTTTAATGTTAAAATCAAATATTTAATTGCACTAATATATAAATTATAATACCCGCAAATAAATATCCCTGAATTATTAATCTTAATTTTCAAGATAAGCATTTGTATTTCATAAGTTGATAAAACAATATGAAGATTTTAACTTCGTATTGTATTATTTCTTTTTTTTTATTTACCAGCTTATAAAAAAATTATACATTACCTAAAAAATTTTAGTGTATCTAAGAATTTAATTAAAATAATGATTTACTATACATAGATTAATGTACTTACTTTTAATAATGTCATTTTTTTAATTATTCACTAGAAATTTTGAAAAATCAATCTGTGATATGAAATTTTAATAATCTGATACTCATAAAAATAATAAAACAAAAGATAAATATGTATACTGGTCACGTTAAAAATATTATTAAATATTTTAATAAGTTGATTGCTTATTTAAAATCAAAATGTATATTCTATACTATAATAATTTAAAGAATTTCGAAGAAATATAGTTTAAAGTATGCTTTAACACGTACTTGCTAATCACTCTTACATTACTAATAATCTTTAAACAGTGCAAGAAATTATAATATTATATGAACAATTTATTAAATTTAAGTTAATAATTACCTAAATAAAAATTAAAATTAATTAAAAATTTTTTTTAAATAAACTCACTCTTCAGCCTCTTCAACAGTGACATTTCTTTCTTTTTCTAAATCTACTTTATTTCCTGCTATGGCCAAACAAATATCACTACCCAACATTTTTTTTAGTTCTTTCACCCAATTCTTTACCTAAAAAAAATAAAAATTCATTTTATCATTTATGAGGTGATTATTCCTTTTTTTTAGATAAGATAAACGTTTTTTTCATTCTTATCTTATAAAGTTATTAAAATTTACAGAATAAACATAATTTAAAGGAATGTACAAGTCCCATAAAATAATATAACTTTGAATTTTTTTTAATTTTTGTAAAATAAACATTGTTAAATTAATCTTGAAAAGCAAATTTTCTTATTCTGTAATGTAACTAATACAAAGATTAAAAAATAAACATAATATCAGTTTTTTACTTTTAAGGTAAATTCCAAGATATTTCTTTAGATTATAAATTGAAATATTAAAAAAAAATCTTGATTTACTTTATTCTTGCAAAATTAAATATTAAAGAAATGAATAAAATAGATATATTTATACATTTAAAAAATAACCAATAACTAACTCTTTATTTCTATTTCATTAGAGCAGTTTTCAATTAAAAGTACTAAAAAAAATTTACTTTTTTAAAAGTTTCTTTATCAGTAATATCGTAAACTAATATAGCTCCATTGGACATTCGATAATAAATTGGTCCAAGTGCATGAAATTGCTCCTGCCCTGCTGTATCCCATATTGCCAAATTAACTCTTTTTCCATTAATGTTCAGCTTTTTTTTGAAAAATGAAGCCTGTAAAAAAAAATTGTAATTTGTGTAATATATATTAAATAATAATATTATTTAAAGAATTACTTGTTATTTTGAATTAAATACTTTAGATATATTGAAAATTTAAAATAATTAAAATTTTATGTCAATATAGAACAAAAACTTTAAGAAATAACCATATTTTATAATATTTTAAAAATTTCAACGACAGAATTATATAACTAAATTTTTGTAAAAATTTAAAAATAGGAATAAAGTAATAAAAATTTAATAATCAGTTTTATATTAAAAATTTACCAATTAGATTTTTAAAATTAATCAAATATTTTAAATTACTCATTATTTTATTTTTATTTATTAGATAAATTTTTTTAAATTACCATAATAATTGTTTTAAAAATTATAATTACAAGTAATCTTTGTTTTAAAATATTTGAATTGAATTTGACATTGGTTTTAAAAGTGAACAAATTAAAGAAAACCAATAGAATGAAACTAATGATATTGAAGATCTTGTAAATATTTTATATAATGATTTATATTAAAAAAATTTTATTTTACTAGAAATAAAATTTTTTTCTTATTAGTTTTATATAATATTTATAGTCTTCATTATACACTCTGGATATTAAAATTTTTTTGTTTTCTAAAGAAAAAGAAAAATTAATTTTAAAAACAAAAATTTTATAGAAAATATTTGTTTAAAAAAGAAAGTTTAATAATATAATAACTTTATTTATTGATTATGAAAAAGTATTAAAATAAAATATATAATTCATATTAAAAATACGAATATTATAAATTAAATAAATGTATGTTTATAGTTCATTAATTTAATAAATATATTTTTATAATATTAATTTTTTTAAATAATATTCATTAGTAAAAAATTAATATAACTAAAAATTTGTTTTTAGGTAGCTAATTTTTACTTTGACCATTTAAAAATTGAATTTCTTTTATTTTTTTATTAATTAAAACATATTAAAAATAACTTTGCAATTTCATTTACAGTTTTATACACTATTTTTTTTTTATAAAAAATCTATTTTTATAAATTTAAACAGTGTTTTGATATATTTATTAGACAATTTTCTTAATGATAAATACTAATAATTATTATTTTTAAATTTGATTAAATAGTCTTCAAATGAAATATGAAATTTTTAAGTGTTAATATATGAATATTTTTAATAGGAATTCAGTATACATTTTGTAATTAAAAAGAAATCTCATGAGTTGAATTTTTTAACATCAAGCTTTTTCATCTAATTTAATAAAAAAAACATTTTCATTTGAATTTAAAACTGATCATTCTAATTCAAACTTAACATAAAATTATCATGTCAAATCATCGATTAATAATGAATCTCTACCTTAACATTTAAGTTTCATTTTCAAGTTATGTTCCAAATTTGATTATATTCATATTTGCTCTTTAAAAGATTAATTTTTATTGAATTTATTTTATTTTAAAGTCTTTATATTCAAGCCACTGAATCAATTATTAAGTTTCATTTTTTTCTAAATAAATAATGTATTACTTTTACACAAATATTTTAATAAATTGTTAATTTCTATATTTTGACTATTAAAATCAGACTCAAATAGAATAAAATCTGTCATTCTTCAAATGATACTCAATAAAAAAAGACTCCAATATTTTTATGATTAGATTATTGAACCCTGTAAAGTTTAACAAAGTTATCCAACAGGTACAAAGACAGACGTTTCTAAATCACCTGCAGTGTAGAAATATGTTTGTCATTGAACTTGTCCTCGACATATCTCAACATCACCGAAGTTTTTCCAACGCATCCTTCACCAAGCAGGACAACCTTGAAGTTATATCCATTTGCAGTTGTGGTGGCTGCCATAACCGATAACGACAACGTCTTATACCTTGAACGACAGTTTTCAACCTTTCTGCTTCCAGCAGTTCCTGACACCGCTGGTTTATCTGAGCTTCCACTGCCCTGTACGTGCAAGCAGCTCGCATTAAAGCTATCGAATCCAGTTAGTATTTGACCGATGAGGCGACAAGGAAAATTATTCCCAGGGACGGTCCACAATACGTACTTTATTTGCTTATATGAACTTGTGTCAGGACTCAGAACTATTGTAGCAAATCAGCTGTTCTTATCTCATGTTAGTGGATTTTCGTTACTTAAGTCACCGAACGTTTCAGTCACTTATCGTTACGCCAGACAGTGTCAGAAGAAAAATACAGAATTACAAATTCATAGAGTACTTGGTTCTCGATAAAAAAGAAAACATATGATTTTTGTCATTATACGTCAGAAAAGCGCAAGTTGCACAGCCTGTATTGTTACCATTGGAAAGCGCGAAAATTGAAAATTATTTACTATTCACTAGCATATTCTATTGATTCTCTTCAAATGTAGCTTATAATTTTAAAATAATATGTAAATTTGATATTAAAACTTCATATTTTAAATGTAATAAAACTTTTTAAAAAATTTTCAAAGGTCTAATGCAGTGTCGTGTTCTCTAAAATACTATTTTATTATTATTTAAAAAATAATAATATGTTTGAAACCGCAATCGTGAACGAACATTAATATTTTATTTAAGTTATCTGTATGAAAGATATTTTTAAGATAAAATATAAAAAAATATTTAATTATTATTAATTACACAACCTTGTATTTCAAATAGTTTATTTAAACAAATAATTTGGATAATTAATCATAAAATTTCTCTTTATACATTTATATATTATTATATATTATTTCATATATACTATTAATAACTTTTTACTAATTTCACTATGGTAATAGGTTATAAATCATAATTATTTAATTTTTTTTTTTAAGTTTATAAGAAGAAAATAAAAAACATGTTATATTTAATATAAAATTTTTAATTAAGTTATTAATTATTAATTTGTAATTATTAAGTAATGTAATTACTTTGGATTAATTAATTAAATGCTATAATTTTTTAGCTCTTATTTATATGTAATATTAATTAATGAAAAAAAGTTTAAGAAAACATTAAATTATAGAATATATTCTTACAAATATTAATAACTAATAATTGACCGATTGATGCTGACAATAAAAAACATAATATAGTCTTAATGAGTCATTATATCGGTATTTACGATTATTTTTATATTTTATACCATTATAATGTTTAAAATCTCTAGAAGTCTATAACACTAAACATTCCACCAATAGATGGCAAAACAAGTCTTTTACGCACATTATTCCCTCCTACGCATCCGACCTAAAAAAGACAAAAAATAATAACTAAATTATATATTTAAAAAATTATGAATTATAATTTTAAATTAATAAATTGAAATACTATAAAAATTATTCATCCTTCTAATCGTAATAAAAATCTGTTAATATATATTATAAACTATATATTTTAGTAATCCATTAAACGGCTACCGCTTACCGTAAGATGTCGCAATAATCGTTGTCAACAAGAGAATTCGAGACACTTTCTTCGGCGCATTATTTTGACACTTGACGTCGTTCTCGTGTAGCAGGTACGGGTGCAGATCATTCAATATCGCTCAATATATACAATCAACAATTATAGCATTAAATAATAATTAATTTATCGTAAGCATTATTAAAGAGAATACATCTGGATCGTCAAAAGATGCAGTAAAGTTCACCGGTTTATGTCAACTTTTCTTCGAATATTCTAGTACTGTGCATGTTTGTTTTTTTTCTCACGTGCACGCACTTACAAGCGTTTGACATTCAAGTGAGAAGAAAAAGTAAAGACAAAGTAAAAGTGAGAGTACAGTGTAATGGAAATATCGGTTCATCGACGCAAAAAGTTAATGTCGAAATTTACGCCGGAAATTTCATTGTTACTTGATACTTGCCATCTAACCAGTTATTCCACTATTCTTCACTAAAATAGAACAAGTAGGACACCTGGTAATTTTTCTTACTTCATATTCAAGGTAAGTGTCATATATGTGAATGATTTTTCAAAAGCATAACGGCCATATGAAACGAAAAAATATACCGCGCATGGAGAAAAGAAAATATAATGTTGAAGGGGGAGGCGTGCCGCTCATTTTACCAGTTCCTCGATTTAGTAATTTTTGTGCACGTCAAGACACGCGTCATGAAACTGTCAACTGACTGTTAATATTTTTCTAAAAAATTTCACAATATTCGTGATTCTTTATTTGTTAAAATTTCTGAATTATAATGACCATCATTTTTCCTTAGTTCTATTTTGATTTTAAATTTTATTAATAGTTCGTCAGATTTTAAAAAGTAGGCAGCTGTGTGAACTAATAATAACTTGACTGTAATCTGTTTATAGAGGGCATTAGTATTTTTTAATCTATTGCAAAACTAAAATGTGATGGAAATAAAATTTTCTTGAAATTTCCAGTGATATCCTAAAATCGATGTAAATATAATTTGAGAGAATGTCATAAAATTTTCACTAGCAAGTATCATACACATACGTATATATATAGATGTGTTTATACAGATCACCTTTCTTAGTTATATACAAATGTAATTACCGTATTGAAATTCTTTTCTGCAAGTTGATTAATAAAATATAAAACTAATAAAATCATTCGTGATAAAATGTAAAAATTATGAATCAATATACAAAACACTGCAATTAACAGAGCCAAACCTTTTATTATAACAATTGGAAATTTTTAATAGTCGTAAAATTTGCAGTATTATAATTATTTGTAAATAAGAATAAAAAGATATAATCTATAATATAAAACTAGTAAAGCAAAATAAGAATTCATTACTGCACCAATTTACAATTAATACGTATAGCTATTCAGTTATTTATTTAATAAATAACTGAATTCTTTTTTGAAATTAAAATATATTTTATTGATTTATAAGAATTACCTTTATATAAAAAGTTATGAATAATATTTATTATTAATGTAACTATATTACATAAATCTTAGTAATTAAAAAATGTGAATAATCCGCATAATTTAAAAAAGTTATGTGTTAAATTATTCAAGTGCGATGTAAATATTTTTAAAATATTTTACAAAATACCCTTGTGTATGTTTTCGCGATTAAAAACAGGTATCAAAAATTTAATCAGTATCAATATCATTCATCTACAATATTTTATAAAATCATATTTATCATCTTTATATACTTTGTACTTATAAAAAGATGGTCAAAAAATTAAAAACATTATTGAATTCTTTGAAAACATACAAGAATACATATTTAAATAATTTCTTTTACATGTGATCTTGTATAAATGTAATTAAAAAAGATTATAGGCTAATACATTATAAAATTATAAGGATTATATGTGTGTATGTATATATACACACACTTCAATCCAAATATTTTAATATAAAGACAAAATATTTGTATAGAATGAAAATAGATAACTAAAATGTTTCGTTTATTAAATTAAAGTTTATATAAAAATTATTTAAGTTTTACTATCTAAATAATTTATACTTTTGCTTTTGAAATTTGATTAAACATTCTAAATTGTATTACAGTTTCCATATTAAACAGGCTTGCAATAACCAAAATTATGAGGATATTTGTCAATGATATTGAAATTTGTGAATTCGAGAATAATTGGTGACAAACTGTAATTGAATACTACAAATTCTTAACTGATCATACTTTCATGATTTTCTAAATATTCAAAATTAATTTTTTTTCTCAGATGTGAATAATATATATTACGATATTTATAATGCCATATTAGAGAAATTACGATAATTTAAATTTATTGTACAAGAGTTTTAGTCATTCAAAATATACACTTTAACTCTGATAGATTTTCAATATATTATTAAAGAGCATATTCTATAACGTTGTATATTATGTTACATAAAAATTGTAATTATTGTAATTTTTGTTTTTTAGTACTTTTAATACTTATAAGAACATTTGTCGAAGTTTACGTATTCAAATTTAATTTTAAAATATATTCTTAGCAAAAAATACAATTTAAAATAAATTTTCTGTTAAATCATGGTTTACATTTATGTACATTATTTATATTTACTTAATGTTTTAAAAAATTTCCAAAAAAGGCCAAAAATTAAATTATTAAAACTGTATGAACGTTTTATTTTAATACTCAATAAAAGTTAGAATAAGGACATATTTTTATATTTAAAAATACATTGATGTTTTACAAAAAACCATTTATAAAATTTTATTTCATTTCTTTTCAATTGGAACCTTTGCTAATAATTTTTTTAATATTAAAATATTAGTTTATATTTATTCACAAAAATTTTAATATATTTAAGAGAAGTTCATTTATATCAATTCATAAAATTATTTTTATGTATACGTGCATAATCAGATTTAACGATGTGTAATATGAAAAATTAGATAACTTTATGTTAACAAATATAAAATTATTTATGAAAAATAATTTAAATGAATATAAAATTAAAAAATTACTAATTTTTCGGAAATTCATATCTACATGTCGATTTGATGACATGTTGTTAAAAATTATGAGATGGACTAGATAATTATTCAATATCAATCATTACAGAATCTTAAACAAAAATATTTTTAAGTATCAAGTACTTAGCATATTCTTTCTATTAATAATAATCTATTAATTAAATAAATAATTCGAAATCGGAAAAAGTGAATTTTATAATGGACGAGCTTTGAAAATCCAGGAAGAAATAAAAATTGACATCGAGCAATTTCATCGTCAGCAGGTCAACCTCGGAATTGACCGTCAGCTAGATTCGCGCCTTTCTCGCATCACACACTACGCAGCGGCAGACACGAAGAACAAACATTCCCTCCCTCTTTACCATTACTCTTTCTCCCTCCGCAAACATCGAAGTAGCGAATGCCTGGCACGATGCAGATGCGCGCGCACCGTTGATATTCGTTGTACACAATATATACAATCCACATACGATTCAAGCGCGTTGGTCGCGTGTCATTTCACCTGTGTTCCATCAACCCCTGGTGTAAAAAATAGCCTCCCTGGCGCGCTATTTGAGCTTTTTTGCATAGTGTTGTCTCGTGAGTTTACAGAAATCAGTTAAAATTAGTGAACGTGTTAATCAACGATCAGCACTCGTTACCGCGCGAAAAGTACAAAATATGCTCGTCAACCCGGCTGCCGGTGCTCCTTCGTCCTTAGCGCGAGCGGCGACGATCGCACGCCGAGCCCTGAGCCGCCCACGAGCTGAGAGTCTTGCGCTCGCAATACTGGTGCGCGAATTGCGATAATTCACAGGTCATCTTTGATATTCAGCCGATCAACGTCGATCGTGAACATAGCCGGCGATAGAATTGGGATTCGCAAAGGACTTTCACCGACATCACCGCCGTACACCCTAACCGGTTTATATTTGCAAAGTGCATGCTTTAGGTACGCACCGACAACTGGTGCCTTGTCTGTAACAACCTTCTGAAGGCACATTTTCACTAGTGATCAACAAGTAAGTAACACATTTGGGCATCGATTATACTTGGTTCGGCTCCTGAGACTATCGCTAATGCGTTAAAATCTTACATTATTTGCCTGTGCGTATATAAGTGGGCACGCTTGTGTATATTTGGACGGTGTGCGTCAAAGTATTTTTTACCACAAAAAGTGTTAAGCTACCATTTTTATCTGCGAATATATAGGTATATACAATTATTTCACGTACAAAGAATATAAACGATTTAAATTGATACGATGTATTTACGTCGTTTCTTGCCGTCGTCTACAATGTCATGGCGCGCTTGCTTTTAGCCACGCGTTGGCGCGCGCGCATCGACTTGTGAACATCTGTATACATATACACGTATATACGAACGCATTGAACAATTGGCGGCATATTTTGCGCGCTTCTTTAAAGTCGTGAAAGAAAGTTTATTTTAGACTATCATCAATGAACTTAACCTCAAAATTCGAATTTAAGTTTTGATGAATAAGCTTTTAGCATTTGTTCATGTATTCTAATAGTAGTTAACTAAAGGGTACGTAGCATAGTGGTGGGAGGGAGATCCTGGAAATTACGACAAACATGGCGGCAACCGTGTGTTACGCGCGCCATGTCTACCTTGTCCCTGCGCACGGAATCAAATTGAGTCTTCTTTCAACTAACACATGAAATTGTATTGATATTAAAACTTAATTTTTTATAAAATGTGATGAAATTTCCCACTTAACGTTTACTTAGCCCTTCGTACTTTACATTCAAAGAACTTTGATTATTTCAAAACAGCATCTGTTGATATATCAAAACGAGGTTTGGTAATTTGATCACAAAGTTGAACCTTGATCCAAATTTAATGCATTTAAAATATTAACGTTAATTATTAATAATTAATTTATGAAAAAGCATTATAGTCAATTTAGTAAGTGATAAACTTATTTACATATTTAAACTTTCTAAGTAATTTGAAATTGATAAATCTTTTTATTTCATATACAATCCATCGGTCTGTCCTTATTTACTTGCCAAACCAAGTGTATTCGTATTGGAGAATGCGTGGGTTCACTTTACTCGCTCATGGAATATAGCATGAAATGCTTTTTTTTATTTTTAACGTAGTTTGATCCAACAAATAGATATTAGTAATTAGATATGATTTCAGATTTACAAATAGATTCGTATCCTTCATTATTATAGTTTTTATAAATGGCTTGGTTAAAATTATGCAAATGAATTGATTTTAACAACTTTTAATATTATAACTATAAGCGTTTATTACTAAATAGAATGCTTTAAATTCTGTAATTAACTTCAAGTTACAATTGTAAAGTTTATTTTCAATTTACAATATTAAAATTTTAAAACAAAAAAAATTGGTTAAAAAAAATTTATAATATAATTAATATCTTTATGATTAAATAAAATTCTAAAACAACGGATTGTTGAATAAAAATTAGTTTTTCCTTTTTAAGCATGATAAAAATCATTAAAAAATTTAGATAAAAGTAATTATTTCATTAAGTAACAGAAAGAAATATAGTTTTTGATTCAAGCACAATCGCTTTAAAATGAGATGTTTAAAAATATTAAAACTTAGTATTACATTACTGTGCTATCTGAAATATACATAATGGTAGCAATCTCATCACTTATCGATTGTTTTTTTTTCATCATAATACTACCGATTAGCACACTATAAATATGAGAATATTTACAGGCAAGTTCATGGGCTTTAATTTTATCGATACTTTTTGTAACGAAAATATTCAAGGAATGTAAATAATAAGGGAATGCCCTTTTATTTTGAATTTTCTGAGATAAATACTTTTATTTACAAATAAATTTTTTACGTAAATTCTTGAAATAACTTAAAAAAATTATAAAATGGCTAATAAAATATTCATATAATAATTATTTGTTTTGTTTATCAATCATATTGATTATTGCTGATACTCCTTAAACGATCTTTTTTATTAAAAAAATTATTTATTTGAAAGTTCTGACTCGATTTAAAGTTTATAGGTTATATTGTAAAAAAAATTAAGTAATATAAATAAAATATTTAAAAAAATATTGTATTTGAAAATAGTCTTATTAGCTTTCAGAAAATAAAATGTCAAGAGTGTTTTATAGTTTTACCTTGGTATTACTGTTAAAAAATGAATACTCTCTGAATTTTCTATGTGTAATTTTTGTCAGATATGACTACGTTTTTATATCTTAATACAAAAATTTCATCTATATTTTCAATTTACAAATGAATAAATAAAATAGTATTTTTCTTAAAGTAGACCTACTTATTTAAAAAATATTTTAATTGGCATTATTAAATGGATACAAATTACAAAAATTTTGCATGGATAACAGATCAGGATTGTAAAAAAAATCCTTCCTTATATTTAACTTTTTTTTTAATGTTACCTTTATTGTTTTGAATGTCTGACCGCATGGGGGTCAACCTTGATTTTAAAACTTGGTTTGCACAGCTTTGTTTAAGTGAATGAACAGTATAAGAGAACATTTCTTGAAAATTTTTTATTTCATTCCAGGGACTTAATTTTTTATAGGATTCAAAAACTGGGATAGTTTGAACCTTAATATTGGTTATATTAGCAAAATTTTATTCGTGTAAAGATATAGAATATGAATTATTTTCGATTATGTACACATTGATAAGAGTTTGTAAAGAAAAGACCTTGTCAACTGGACAATAATTTACTGCTTGTGTCAGTTTATTCCAACATTATATATTTATTGTCAGTATTCAAGTTTAATTCAGATTTTATTTGATGATTAAAACTTCTTAAAGATGCATTTATATGTCGCTGATTAGATACTTAATCTTCATATAACTTATAAATATTGTTTGTATTAAGAAACTATCTAAATTGATCAAAATTTCAATAAATAATATCTTTTTAATTATAATAAATTATAGAATATTAATAAACAGGTAACATTAACCATTTAATTTTAATGAAGAATAATAGTAAATATTAAATGAAGTAATAATAAATCGCATCTAAATATGTATAATAAAAAAAAATATTAAAATTTAACGATCGATATATTCGTTTTACATTGAAAAGTTTAAATAATAAGGATTGTGCGTACAATCATTTTTAAATACATTTTTTAGAGTAATTAACATTTTTGGCTTCAAAGTTTAGTGTTTGCAAAATAGAAAAAAAATTGTCATTTAAATTTTCTCATTTAAAGGGACATTTTTCAAAAGGAAGTAGTAGTATTTAAAAGTGGTTATTTAAGGTGTAATATCAAATTAAAAAAAAAAATAGAAAAATAAACAATATAAATAAAAATAGACAGATAACTATTTGATGGATTTAATTAACGATATTATTACCGAAGATTTATTTTCGCTAATGTTTTTTAGAGGACATAGAAACGAAACGTGTCATGCAAAAATAGATTCGAAACTTTGATACAAAATAACAAATAAATTCTGATGCGTTTGGATCCTCTGTTATGAACTGCGGCACCAATCGTTCCACTAATCCACTTTCCTTGGCGGTGGTGCATCTTCGTTATATACATCAATAAATCTCTATAAGTTACTGGAGAATTATCAGAATCTATATGTATCAGTTCATGTTTATAATTATTTAAATTTTTACATGCACCTTTGGCATGTGTTCTCTTTTCAATGGAAAATTGTTGACTCCATTTTTATGCAATTTAAACATAACATTTGTATCTTTGTAAGTTTCATGTAATTGACAAAACACATTCTGTTATTAGTACTTACCGAAGTCTATGATAATAGTTTGTATAAATTCATTTAATAATAAATATGAAAAACGTATTATTCATACATATCTGTATCTTCACGATATATTTTGAACATAACTGCTTAAAAGTAACGAAGTATACGTACAGGGCTTTGAGAATGCATTGATTAACTTTCATTTATATCTTTTTGGATACAAAAATTAAAAGTAAATTATAATAAATAACTGTACTGATTTTATCATCGTTAATTTTTAAAATACTAATTACAAATCACACAAAAAATAGAAATTACATAAACCAGATAGTTCGTGAAATAAACCTTTTCGGAATTCCTTATTCGGAGCGAAACTTTAAGTATGATTACGCACTTGTATGAAACTTTCTACTTTTTTTCGTTTATACGCCTTTTTTGTCATGCCCTTCTTTATGAACTCAATTCTAGTTTGATGTTTCAATGTATATAGGTTGTCTAATAGAAATTCGGCCATAGATCATAACCCTTATTATTTTAGTTGAAAAAGCTATCAGTTACTTTTTGTTTATGTGATTCAGTACATTGATGGATTTAAATATTGATTCTTAATAATTTTATTAGCTTATAATGTATTCATTCTTAAGTAAATTTAATACATGAAATACGTAGTTGCATTCAGTCTAAATAATATAATAAGAATGATTATTAATTATATTATAATAACTGACTTGTAGGAGTTTATTGATAATTTTAAAAATTTGTTCAGTTATGATTGAAATTGTTTCAATATGGTAAGGTATCGATGTATTATATTATACCTACATTACGCTATTACAGATATTTTACTTTAAACATTAAGTTGTAATTTATTATTTGTCTTTTATTTTGTAATCAGATATTCAAATACTTTATAAAAAGAGAATATTATTAAATGACAAAAAGAATAAAGATGCACAAAAATTAGAAATCACTGAAAAAACCTTCGTTGTCAACTCGACGCCCAAGTTTCATCAAGCAACAGTTTTTCTGCAGCCTTTTTTTCACTGCGCTTTTTTCGATGCTGCTATTTTTATACTCACAATATAGCACGCGACTTCATTCGCACTTATACAAAAGTTGTCTCTCTTTCTTTGGCGAATCCTCGAACTGTCGTTGTGCTGTAAGTTTACGTGCGCGCGCGCGTGTAATATGCGCACCGGATATATAAATGTTCAAAAAGTTGCCCAAATAAGTTGATCTGTTCAAATCGCGGTTTTTTCATATGCTCACATGTATAAAAAAAGAATATTGTTATTTGTTCATCATCGATAGCATTAATAAAAAAATGATTAAAATACTTTAATATGTAGTAAATCAAAGAAATATACATTGTGTTACTGACGTATTGCTCTTTTAGACTCAAGATTAATATTTTAAATTAAATTGTTTATAAAAATAATTTCATTTTAGGTGCAAATATCTTGGTTAATGTTTATATTTTTACCGGGAAAAAAATTGCGGGTATAGATAATTTATTGAAATAATATAATTTTATGAATTAGAATATTCTGTTACTATCATCACATTAAACATTAATTTTATTTTCTAAACTAATTAACGTCAGATATTAAATATTAAAGCAAATCATTTTTATCAAATACAGATCATAAAATTAAGGAATATGAAGGAGGATATCTCTTAACAATTATTCACATACAGGGAGAGAGAAAGAGAGAATGTCGAACGCAAGGTGCGTGCAATGACGTGTTGTACGGTTAGGTCACACCATTCCGTAAGGGGGAACCTCGAAATTCGAATATTCGGGTCACGCAAACTCGTCGTATCGCTTACTAGCCGCCGCCCGGCTCGCGATCGTCGACTGCCTTTGCAAACCAAAAAAAAGACTAGAGGCATTTTTCGAATTCCAAAGACTAGTCCACGGAGATTTGCACCCATATCCGTAATCGCAGCTGCTCAGCATTCCTTCTGTAAAAATTTTCAGTGATTAACATTTGTTTTTTCTTCTTCTAATGTACACTCTAAGAAAAGCTTCTTCACTCCTGCACAAATGTAGCTATTATGTATACAAAGGGAAACACGAACTACTCTTCTTTTTTAAATTAAAAGAACTAGAAAAGAAGACCCTTTTTTACTTCGGAATTTATTACTTGATATGTTTTTTTATTTGTAACAGTTTAATATTCTAGATTTATGATATTAAGTTGATTTCAGGTTAGAAGTAAAAAATAGAAAAAGAAATTGGCAAGTAGGAAGTGGTGAACACCAATTGAAGATTTTAATTTTTAATTTCTATTAGTTACCTGCCTTAAAACGAAGTTTTAGAAAAATTCACACAGAATAATAAAATTTATTGTTTAATTTTATATCTATGCTGCTTTAATTGATCCGATTAATGCTACGTTAAGGATTAAGTTTTTTAATAGTATTATAAAAATTATGAAGTAAAAATTATGAATGATTACCATATGATTAGATAAAAAGACATATAGAAATCAATAAATTAAAAAGACAGGATTATATTCAAAATATTGTAATCAAAATATTTTAATATAAAAACTAAATAAATAAATACTAAAATCGTAAATTATTTTGTTATAGAATTAGTTATGCTGCACATTTTACTGCTATAAATTAAAAAATTTTTAATTAGTGTGTAACGAAAAAGAAGATGAACTGAAAGGCATTTTGACAGTAGAAAAATCGAAGAAGTTATAACGTAACTTAAGCATATACAAAAAAGGCTAATCTCGCTTATTCATCAAACAAACAGCACCCGATCATCCTGCTTTTACTGTTACATCGATACCTTGGCGGTTACTAAGTCATTATCAGTTTTTACTGCGTAAGTTAAAACTCATATCTCTGAGGCCGAATAGCAACGAGTCGACGATATTCGAGTATCAAAGAGACGATTTAATGTAGTTTGTCACAAGTAGAGAAAGGCGTGACTAGTGCTACCGCATGTAATGAACTAGCATTTTGTCAAGTCTGTATCTTTATCATTAAATGAAGCTGAAAAATTATTCGTTGTCCCGATTTCTTAATGCAATGTATGATGGAAAAAGAATTTTTAACAAAGTTTTATATTTTTAGGAAAATTTTTGCAGTATTCAAAGTTATTTTATTTTTTACGAAAACAACTTTTTTCGTTTCTTATTAAATATTTTTGTTATTACCTATATTTAATTGTATGCATAGTATATTTATAAATATTGGTCCAATACTTCGTTACTTTTAAATTTATCCTAAATTATGAATAAAGTTGATAACTGTTTATAGTTATGGTTTTTACCTTGACACATAAATTCTTAAACCCATATGACATTCATCTAATTTCAAACAGTTTCATTTTCAAATATAATGCTTATTTAAGTACTTTTGCTCTCCAATCCAACTCCATGACGTTTGACGTAACATCTATAGCCCGATTTCGCTTTACACTTTCATGAGCATATTTTTACTTCCGTATACAGGATATATTTTACACTCTGAAAAAGTATTTTCTCCTTTTCAGCTGCCACAGTCGCAAACGATAGTGAGAGTACAATTATCGCGTAACAGTTTGAAAAAACAGTAGGTTATATTTATATGTGTGTGTATATATGTATATATAAAGATAGAGAGAGAGAGACAAAAATGAAAGTATCGAGGTAGTGGGTAATTGTGTCAGGGACGCGGGTAAGCGTTTCCATTTTAGTTGGTTTACCATGGTGGAAGCAAAACGTGAAACTCTATATTCCATTAGTACTAAAATCAATTTTAAAACAAATTTAATAGATTAGAAAGTTCAAAAAGTCGCTTCATTCAAATTTCACTGATGTGTTACGTGATATAAAATACACACGACTACCATATCAGTAATAATTTTTAAGTTTTTATAAGCTCTTTCAGTACTAGAATGTTAATTACATCATCTACCATTTTATTGTCTAAAACATTATTAAACTATAATACAGTAAGAGTCTACTCTTATACATAAAATTTCACTTGTTTGTAAAAAATAAACTGATTCATAAAAATGAATGACCTTTCTTTACTTCAAACTTCGCATCTGTCTGTACAAACTTGTAGGTTACGACTAAATACTCTCTAAACACTTTAGAGTCAAGCCTCGTTTATTATTTTTACTTCGGTTTAGTCATTATTTTCCCTCAAATTGAGTGTAAATAAAAGGTATGAGCAGAAAACAGGTTAATCATTATTGTAATCTTTGTTGATAAACCTTCTTAATAGTAAAATAATTAAAATTATATGTTGAATAAACGGCATTTTCCTAGAGTAATTTTAGAATATGAAAAATTTATTTGGTATTAAAAATCATAATTATGCATTAGCTAAAGTAGATTAAAAGCTTAAAAAGAAAATCAAATAGCTGAACATTTAAAATAATACAAAATGCGTAACATAAATACATAACGTAAAATTTAATGTGTAATAAAAGAATTAAAAAATACATTTACTATAGATATTATGATAAAAAATAAATATAACGATAAAGTATTAGTAAGATTTTTATACGATATTTAAAAATCTACGAGTTGTACCGATTATATATTTTGTTTTTATGGTCTTAGATAATGTCGAGTTTTTAAAAAAGTAAAAACATAAAGCGTAATAAGATATTGTTTCCGCAGATGAACACATTTATAATACTTCACATTGAACATCTAAGTATTTCCTTAATAATTAAAAATTATATTTTAATCTTAAAAAAACTTTTTTCGTACAAAAATTTTGGGTATAATATTCCATCAAAAGTATAGTTTTATAACTTAAACATCTAATAAGTTCCTTTATGTATCTTGAATTTGCTTTTCAGAAACATGAGCGTTAATCTTATATTGCAACAATAATAACTTTAAAAATAAGTGTATATTATGAGTAATTCTAAACGAACTGCGTTTTGTTTTTGTTATTTGAATGAATGGAATATCGAAATATTATGAACATAAATCGTGTAAAGATCAATATGTATTTGTAATGTGAGCTATAAATTTAAAAAAAGAAAGACAAAAGCATTCATTGTGTCAATTTCTAGGTAACAGGACTATCAATTTTTATTTAATTATATTTTGAAATAATAAGAACTATTAACTTCAATTATTATCACTGTTGTATACATTAATTTCCAATATTTAATTAATAAAATAAAACATAATATTTTACAAATATTAAATCAAATCAACTTTCATATGATAAACTCTAATGGATTGTATTAAAAGTGGAACAGCTTTGAAAAATACTCGAAAAACATTATTTTATAACATGACTATAATAAGTTAATCAGACATAAACCAATACAAATGACATAAAGCCAAATTTGACAATATTATTATTTTTAACTTCAATTTTATCAAACTTATAAAGGTTTTTAGTGGAAGAATTTGTTTACTATATCTAAATATACATTAATATTGTTTGTATTCGTTATCATAATTAAATGTACATCTTTATATCAATGTGCTTATAATTACATTATTATTTAGAATAGAAACAAAAAAATTTCAATATATTTAATTGTACAATTGTTTATACTTCGTACATATCTATCTTGTACAATAAAAAAATTAGTTTATCAAATTTGAGTAGATAAATTTTTTCATTATTTTACCAATCTTTTAAAAAATACTTGGGTATTGTAGTAGTAATATAAAATTCATTTAGTTGACTGTGTTTAAAGGAAGTTTAATTCTAAATTGAATATAATTATTTTCGTAGTAATAAATTAATGTGATGATATTTTTAATAAATTTCTCTTCTTCTGCAAGTGTTTGCATTGAACGAGTGGTGATACGAACAGATTTAGTATCACATGTTTTATTCGGCACGTGTATATCCACCACGTCCACTTCCTTGTTGGGTTATTACCTGTCTACCGTTAGCCCCGTTACGCTCTTTAACAAGGACAACATACAGAAAAGAGAAGAAGGTTTAACACAAGTGGTGGCACCGTATGGCTTATCTTGAATGTTGCATGAAGCCTGTTAGAGCACTGGAAATGATACTGAAAGTTCAGTTTAGCAGGTAACGGTGTCAGGGACGAACGAACGAGCAACTGGCTGTTCTTTGGATATATCTAGAAGCAACAACGGGGTACTTTTGTAATTAGCGAAGAAACATTTATCTCACCATTGCACGTGTTAACATAAACAAAGCAAACAATAAGAATACTATTTCACAGGGTATAAATGTTAAAAGTATAACTCAAACTTTAAAATCTTTAACTTTTTTGTGTACCAAAAACTTTATTTTCTTTTATAAAAATGAAATCAATTGTCATTCTTTGGATAATTTTTTTATTTTTCGTTAACATTAACTCGTATAATCAAGGTGTCATTGTCTGTATAAATATAATAAATTCGTTTTTTATTAATATGTTTAAGGTATAAATAATGAAATTTCATCGGTATAACATAAGAATTGTTTAATTTGTTTTAATTTATATAAAAAAAATTACATAAATTTGTAATTTTTTTATGACTTCCTTTCAAACCTTACTTTTGATTTTATGAATTTGTTTTTTTCGAATATATTGATGCATACTTATTATGTTTCTTTGATTAGCAATATTGCATCAGGTTAATTATTAACAACTAGTTTAAAATAACCACTAATTTTTAATTAAAGAAAATTTTCAATTTTGTAGTTATGAATATAGATTCAGATTAAAGTAGATCATGCAATCAGACATAAGAAATTATATTTTTTCTATTAATTGCACTTAGACTAAAACTGAAGAAAATTGTTTTGTCATGAGTAAATTTGATTTTTTGTTATATTGAACACTAATTTTAGAGGTAATTAAAAATCGTTGTTATCTGTTTTCATGTAATATCATCCCATATTTAATTATTTTACACTTAATTTAAATTTAAATGTAATTATATAATGTTTTAATTTCCTCATCTTAAAATGTGCAATCCTCAAATTTTTTGCTAGATTGTAACTTAGAAATGCTCTATCGGTTATTATATTTGATCAATAATAAAATCAAAATTGTTTTTTCAATATTAACATATTTTTAAATATTTAAATAATTAAAATTAATACATGTTACTAACAGAACCCCCGTATGAATTTTGGAATCCTTACAAGTAAAAGTAATTTCTTATTCAAACACAATTAAGTATCTTAATACATTTGCTGGCTCCTACGCATAATTAAGTTGCACGAATTTATGCACTTACTTAAAACAGATCTCAACGCCATCGCGAATTCGCATTCACGCAGCTGTAAAAAGTTAATGCTCTCTCGCGTATCATATTACGCCATTCTTATATCGGCCGCATTGATTTATATCTTAAAAACTTGCTGCAAAATATGTTTTAAGGTGTATAAATTTTCAATTTTTAAAATGAATTATAAATTATTTATAAGAATGTTCTTAATCTTTATTGAAATAAATTTTTTTTTAATTAAGAATTTTCAAACACAAAAATTGTAATTTAAAATGTAGAATTTGGAAATGCATGAATTTTTTTATTCATACATGCTTATTCTAGAATAAATTAAGCACGTGTGTATTTTCTAGGATATATAATTTTGTTAGTAAGCGTCTAAAATATGAATAAGAAAATAACTCCTATAATTTATTTGAAAAGCAAAGAAAATGCATTTATTTCTCCTTGCATAATTTCCAGTCTATTAACAGATAAATTCAAAGAAGACCGTTTAGATATTTTCAAAAAATTTATGCTCCTAGTTTCAAGAAAAATATGTCAATACTTCATCCTTTACAGCTGTTTTCCACGTTTTCCTTTGCGAAATTTGAACTATCGTAAAGTGCACAACTTGTTGAATGGAGTAGACACTCGTGGCCGGGTCTAGTCAGACTATAAATCAGAGCCGTACTTTCATTAGATGCTTACATATTTTTTATTTCGAACCTTTTTTTTTTAATACGAAACTATTGAAACAAACGTGTTTAAATTAGTTAGTTGCCTATTATACAGTGACTAGTATTAGGATTAGTTCTTTTTTTAATAAAATCATTGTCTTCTATTAAAAAAAATTAAAGCGATCACCGCTGGAAATAAATATTTATGTATCTAATTTACAAATTTAAATTAACAAGTTTGTAACTCTTTACGTATGATTTATTTAATTTATTATAATGCAGATGTTAAGTTTGATAAAAAAAAAATTATTTCTATTGGGCGTGATTGATTATGCTATATAAATAATTAAACAAATTGGTATTATTGTATATGAAGTTGGAACTAATTATCTATTAGTGGAAGAGTATTTGGACAGACTGAATCTTATTTTGTTCGATATAAAAAAGAATATTAGAATGCAAGATTGCACTAAACTCTTAAAATATTTTTTTTCCTTCGAGTTTATTATCACCCCATAAATAAGCTAAGGATAAAAAAATATAACTAAATACGAAAATTAAACACGTATTCTAAGAACCATAAAGGTTTGAAATTTATGAAAAAGTATATAATATTACAAGCAGCATAATATGTCATTCCATATTTTTAATAGTTTATTTTTTCACTAAAATTATATTAAACAGAATTGTTCAAAATATATTTTTACAATGAATGAAATAACTATATCCCTAAACAGTTAAAATAATATTTTGAGTAGGAAGTTCGTTTACTATATTTTATATGTGCGTAATATTAAATACATTTTTCTTGGGAGGCAATCTTACGTTGTGTATAATTTTAAAGATCTCAGCATGCTCAGTTTTTTTCGTAACATTCGGGATCGTCAACCCATCAGTGGCTCTCCTACATATCCGGTTCTAAAAATCGACCGGCCAATCGTTTGCGCGTTTTTCTGCATCAAACAGAGACGTACACGCCTACCTAAATACTCACTGTTCATTGGCTCTCCCGATTTTTTGTTGTTTTGGTATTTCTTTTATGCACTGTAAATGTATATGAGAAATCACTCGCAAAATTCATTCCAAGAATTTATAGGAAATTTATTCATATTTAAATTTTTGGGTAAAATTTTTAATTTGGTATCATTTAACAGTTGTATATTAAATATTTTCAAAATATTTAATTCTTGATCATTTTACTTATATCTTTTGGTACTCATCTCAATGTAACATGCATGCTATTCTTAAATTCACTAATTACACCTATTATATTTCTTATTTTCCATGTTAAAGGCTGATTCTTACTTTAAAATATATGATTTGATTCTAATGGTTGTAATGGTTTATACCTTTTTAAAATAAAGAACCTAACATTTTTCTATCGTATTCTATTAAAAAAAGGATTGATAAACTTATCTTAACTTTAAAATCACAAAAACAGTTCATAATTTATGATTTAAACAAAACATAATTTGTTCTTGATTATTATGATTTAATTTCGATTTATAGATTAAAAAAAACAATTCAGAATAAATTTCATAGTTCCTTTTTGTTTGAAATTATAATTATTAAGATATCTTGTGTTTATCACTTTTACACTTTATAACATATTTTTATAAAGATAATTTTAAAAGTTCAATACTTTTAAACTTTACTTCTCTGTTCCAAGAAGAAATTTATCATAAATATCACTTTTGAGTTATCATTAACTCAAATAATAAAAATTAAGATGATAACTAATGGTATGATCGATTAATTTATTTAGAATTAATGAACTCGTCGATATTTATCTTGACAAAATATTTAATCAGATTGAATATATGAAAGTCTGATCGGTTTCATTATTTTTGAAATTATATAAATGAATAAAAAAAATATTCAAAATGAATAGGTGTATAGTTTAAATGTGTAATAAATAAAATTTTTTGAAAATTTAAAATAAATCCAATTTTATTACATAGAATTCTTAAATAAAGCAAATCACATGATATTTTTTTAAAGTTTTTTCCAAAAATTTTGAAATATTTATTAGTATTATATTATTTTATAATTTTATCAATATTTAATATTCTATATATTATGCGCAAGCACGGACGCACGATTTACAATAAGTATTACAATGGTTTAAAGGCTTATGAATTTTCTGTATATGTCTTAAATTATAAGTATGTGTGTCCTTATATTTTCATGATTTTCATCGATGATATTATGCATGAAACCAAACATTTTACTGCTTGAAGTTTAAATTAATAGATTACCTTTTATTTACATTTATGATCAATGTGGCATAATTTGACATACCGCATATAATAATATGAAGTTATATTATTATATATTCTACATTAAAATATTTTTATAAAAATAAATAAAGAAAAAAATATAAATATTATTTATAACTTTAAAAAATTGTTTATAAGAAACTATTAATAATAAAAAATTTATATTAAAATGATCGAAATATAATTTATCATAAGTGTATAAAATTTTTCTACCGATTTTTGTGTATGTTAATTGAAACTAAATTTATTGTATCATTAAATAATAAATATTATCAACGTAAAAATAAATACAAACCTGAAATCCTAATAATAATCGTTAAGATATTTTTATTTTTTCATCAAAATTGTTATAGAATTTATAATTGTTATAATTATAATTATAATAATATGAAAATTATAATAGTATTTTATAGTAATATAAAATTAAGCTATAAAAATATGAAAATTTGAATCTACCTACATTCCGCAATACTTTATGTTTAAAATAACAATCATTGGCATTCCATTTTTAGATATAATCCAAACCTTCATTTGAATTGTAGACAAAATTTATTATTATAAATTAAATTATTTCATAATATATTTTAATTTACAGACTATTTTAACATTATTTTTAAATAAAATAAGCTCAGGTATAATAATATTGTATTATAGAAGTTACAAAATCTTTTATCTTTAGTGGTAATTTAATTTTTTACTACAAAAGTGAATTTAATAAGTTATTAATTTTATCCTTTTTATAAGAACCTAATCATCAGAAAAATTAATTATTTATGAAATAAGATTAAGATTAAATATTTTGTTATAATTTTAAAGCATCGTTTAGTTAAAATTTATAAAAATTTATCTAAAATTTAAGAAATTATTCAGTTTTTCAAATTTACTAAATTTTTGTATATATTAATTATAATAAAAAAATTAATTGAGTTATAAAGTATATTTATGGTAAAGTAATCTAAATAATTTGTGATATTCATTAAAGTAAAAAAAAAATTAAACTCCTTGTTAAAGTGTTAAAAATATTCATAATTTATATATTAAACAAAAAGAATTCAAAGACTGGAATTATTTTCAAAAAATGATTATAATAATTGAAATTGAATATAAAATAGTATTGAATTGATTGATCAAATACTTTTTTACTCTGTCGGTTTTATCATTCCTTATTTCAAATATAAAAAATTAAGTAGATTGCGTGCTGGGGGTAAACCCGTGAAACTTGATAAAAAGACTTATTTTTTCTGAATTTATACGTAATTAATAAATATATGTAGTTAACGTCCATCTTTACACAGATAATACAATATATTGAGCCATCTCTTTTCTTTTTTTGTCTCCTTGTTTCTCCTTTTACGGATATGATTTATCGAACACCGCGTGTTGTATCAAGTGTGATTGTTCGTATGCTTAAATTTTATTATCAGGCTTTATTCTGTTTTAAGAATACGGGAAAATTAGTCTGGCAATATTTTTATATTATCATCAGAAGAATATTTTTTATGTGTAAAAATTTATTTGAAGTATATGTTAACTGTTACATTTTTAATTAATTTAATTTTTTAAGTAAAAAGTACTTGTTTACGTTTTACTAGTTATTTACTTACAAAATTTTTGAATGAATAATTATCTAATTAATTTCCAATGCATATAAAATCAAGGTTTTTATTGATTTTGTGATTTATTCATTCTTAATTCATAATTTTTTTATTTAAAAATTTCCATTGATATTGTATTATGTATCAAGAATTAATAATCTATTAATATCTTAAACAATTATTTAATAAGAAATTTCTTGCTTTAACATTTTATAAAAAAACATGTTCATATAAAATTTTTAATGGTTATATTTTTTCAATATATTAAACAATCGTTTATTGTTAATATCTTTTACTACAACAGTAGTACTAGGGATTATTTTAATAAGTTAATATATAGATATATTTTATAAGATTTGAATTAAGACTGCAGAATGATTAAATACTTCCACAAGATACGTTGTTTCATTTTCATAAGATTCTTTTTTTCTCCTTTTTTTCTTAGTTCCTTCTTCTGGTCTGAAAGTGTAACAAATTTTTCTAGTTAAATTTAAAAATATTTACAACCATGTTGAGATAAATTGAAAGTAATGCAATTCTGAGAATGAAAAATAAATTTTCAAAAGCTTATCTAAATTATCCAGTTTCAGAAGATATCGATAATCGTCATCATAAAACTGCGCTGAAGTAAGAGAAAGAAAACGAAGTCAAGACACGAAAATATCTGTTATTCTTAACACATTATTTATCACTAATGTTGTACTTTTGCAGTTATCTATAGCGAGAGAAAGACGGAGCAAGTATACATACAAATTTATCATGTTTTCTCAGACGTTCGACGTGTTTTTCTTCATTGCGTAAACAATGCATGCCCGTAGATCTTCTTATTGCTCAATCGCCTTTGGGCATGCATGCAGTCCTGGAACTAAACTGAAAGAAGGGGCAGTTTTGCTAATGATAATGATGTCGATGGTGATCTGATGCGAAGACTTACCAAGCAGCAGAACAACTGTTTGTTAACTCAATGAGCAGCATTGTAAAGCTAAGTTAGTAGTGCTTTTATTTTTGTTTTTTTTTTTATTCGACAGAAAATTTTAATTAAAGTGTTAAGGTATTCGTTTGTTTTATTTCAGTTCACTTTTTTTGAAGTCACAAATATTTTATAAAATAAATAATGCTTTAAAATTGTATCAACTTGTTCAAAGCAATTAATAAAATATTAATGCAGTATTTCTTACAGTTTCTTTCATTGTTCATTCGGATTCTCGTTTTTCTAAATATTCTTCACTTTGTAAGTATTCTAAATCGTCTGCACCATTTCTCTTATCTTCTCCAAATTTTACTAAAAGATAGTAATATAAAAGAATAGGCAAATAGATCAATATTTTGGAGTGATGAATTGTTTTTCGGAATGTAAGTTTTAAAGAAAACATAAAATTTACCTTTTTGTATTATTCTTCATCAATAAATTTTCTTTATTTTTTTGTAAATTATTTTAATAAGTTTGAAGTTCTCAACTGTAGTATTGTAGTATTGAAACTGTAGTATTGAAAACGCTTATTAACATGAATTTATAAGTAATGCCAGTAATGAAGATTAGGAAAACTATATGAATTATCTATTGGTAATATGGTTATTGATAAAATAATGTATCAAAATTGTTGTTATGTTTTACGAAAAATGTTGTTAAAACTATAAATCTCCTATGTACTTTTCTATTCTCAGCATCAACTATTAAAGTTGAAGGAAATATAAAATTTAAAACACGACATTTTATAAAGTTTCACTATTTTATGATATTAAATTATTAGAATAGTGATTAACTTTTTCAATATAGGAAGTTTGTTAAAGCTGTAAATTTATAGTTTAAATTCGAGTGGCTGTATTCTAACGCAATATTATACTTCGTGAATAATTTTTTTATCAAATAATTGAGAGGTTTTTTCTTGCAAAAAACGTTTAAACGATAATTGTTTGAAACTAATTATTTTTTAGGGTAAATCTAAGTTATATTAAAAAATCTGTCTCTAAATAAGATTTTGAATCATAAATGATGATAAATTATATCCTAAATATAGATAATATGTTCAAGAGCTATAGAGATAAGAAAAATTGGAGGGGAACATGAAGTAATACTGAGTTGCAATTCACTAACGATCTACATGGCAACATCGCTAAGTTTCATGTTTTTTACTTGCCCTGATTATATACCTATATAGATATGTACACACGTAACCATATTTCTGACTGACTTTACTCTGTTTTTGACCCACAGTTCTGTCAACTCACGTTGTGAAGACAAAAATGACAAATAATAATTTTCACCGGCAAAAATTTGTTCTTTCAAACTGGAGGATACACGTTTTGCTATGAAATTGGAATTGAATAAAAATTTAACAATTATTTCTAGTTATAAGAAGTATTTTCATTTATATTTTAACTTTTAATATTTTTATACTTAATTTATTTTATATTTATGTATTTTTGATAATAAAGTAATGCTCATATATTGATAGAACTAAAATAATTTAGTATTTCTAATAAAAAATTGTAATTTAATATTTATATATTTCAAAATAAATTGAAACAAATATTTAATTATTAAATATATGAGTGATGACGCTGTAAGTTATACAAAAAATATTTTTAGTTATTTTATAATTTAAAAATAAACAAATTATGTTATATCTGTTAAAATATAGTCATAAAAAATAAAATTAAAATTCTATTTTGAAAGAAATGATAAGGAAAAATAATGGATATATTTTATCTTACTAATTAAAATTTTAATACTTTCAAATAGTTTGTTATTGAAAAAGTATATTTTTATATAGTATATAATCTAATATTTTTATAATATAGTCAATAACAAATACAATTTTTTAATGTGAATTATTTATTAATGATATTCTGCTCTTAATAAATTTAAAATTATGTATTGAATATTTTTCTATTGAAATATTTTAAACCCCAGGAGAAAATTATAAAAAATATTCGTTACTGGTTTGATGATCATGAATAAAAATGAAGTATATTTTATAACTGAAGAAATGAATTCTACACTACCATTACAATTGTACAATCTTCGTGAACAATATTGGTATGTTAACAATATAATTTCTTAGTTTCTACCTCAATTTTATTCAAATTTTTATGAGCTCTTTAGAAAACAGTTTAACTTTGCTTGCACTCACATTCATATGCCTTATCAAATTTTCGAAGGGAAAGAAGTCACACCAGCTCATTTTACATATTTTCTATAGTTATTCATATATAGAGTACGGCTAGTCATTGGTAAATACACATGGGATGAAAACTGGTTTATTTTTGCGGATATCGAGGATGTATAAGTGTATATATTTGTACACGGGAATTCTTACAATTTGATACCGTATTTTCTACTGTGTAATACATTCAACGCTACATCATTCAAGAAATATAATACCAATTTTTACTATTAGTTTAAATTTTTATTTTGTTAAGGTCAAAATCATTGTTATGAATGTTTGTTATTAATTAAAAATGATAATTGTATTTAAAAAAAACATTGAAATTATATTGTCTATAAATATCATTAAATTAATTTAATTAAGTATGTATACTATTAAAATAATGTGTACTTCTAAAATTTTCTTTTTGAATTCTGCTTGATCAGTTTCTTAAATAATCCGCAACAATAAAAGAAATTGAAATGAATATTTATTTCTGTATTTAATTTATTATATTTGCATATTACATTATAAGCACAATTTTTTAATACCCTTAATCATTAAATTTTTAAGCATTCATCAAACTATTCTTAAATGGGCTGTTGCAAATCATTTATCGATCAATTGAAAATTATGTCTTTTAAAGAATAAATATGATTTTCAAGAATAAGGTTGTACTAAATTGATTGACACGGTAGTAAGTTTTCTTATTCAACAGTAAGGTTGTATGTACGAAGTTGCCTTGAATTAGAAAGGTCAATGCGTGACAGGTGGTTAGTCAGTTTCTCTTATATACTATTTTCATCTAAATACTATAAAAACACTTTTGTTTTAAGTTTTTACACGTAAGATTTTGTGTTTTTTAATGTTTTTTTTACTTTACAATACATTTATACATTGGAATAACTTATATATTTTGTATGATTATCATTTATGTTACTTATGAATTATTATTCGAAGAGTCTTATAATTATAAATATTTTTTATGCAGAATCCCATTATTCTCGACTAGATGATACGTTTATAATAATCTGATATAAACAAGATTCGATTAAACACAACGACATAGACAAATACGGTTATGTAAGTACAATAATGTATGTCTTAATTATGTTTTAAATTAATTATGTTCCATCTCGAATAAGTAAATGCTGCTCAAATTTATGCTTAAATTAATTTGAAAAGTAACATTTCTTAATCAAAAAAGGGGTAGATTTATTTACATAATTAAGAGAAGTTGCATCGATAAAATTTATTGTAATTAAAATTGCTTATTACCATTTAAGATTACGTATGCAATTATAATCAAATGAAATAACAAAATATGCTGAATTCTACAATTTCAAATTAATATACTTGTATATCCTTGTAATAGTATATAATTTTTTTAATTACACTGTGTAAGTATAATCTTGATATGCTGTCTAAACTAATAATAATGAAATCAAATCCTATAATCTATTGAATTTGAGTTTTATTTAAAGAAATTAAATTTCTTTATGAAATTAATTTGTGATTTACATCTTTCACTTTATTTCTTATTTATTTCTTATTTAGTTTGATCTCGAAATATAACGGAGTTTTTGTACAAGCACACCCGATTCCTCTCTTTATTCAGGTCGTTATCTTGGGTTTCTCCACCAAAAATTTCATTTAATTCGTCGACATCATACTGTTTACATTGTATGACTGTCCCAATTTCACTTTTTAGGCTACCTTTCCCTTCGACTATAAACTGCTTATATAATATTTTTTTAAAATTATATATGACATTAAATTAAAAGTTTACTTTTAAAGAAAAATATGAGTATAACACACCAAATGTTGGCTTTAATTCTAATAAAAATAGAAGTTAAATAAATTTTAAGTATAAAAAAGAAGGACCAACGAATTTCCAGAAGTTTTTATGTTATGACTAAACAGGTTCAAATGCTAATATATTTAAAAAATATTTTATATTTGTTTTAAAAAATTCATTTAATTGATTTTAATGTAAAACAAAATTAATGAGTAAGAATGGTAATGGTTTGTTGCTACAGAATTGCAATACAATTTTCAGATACCATTGATGGAATAAATTTTTTGAAAAATTAGCAAAAAACTGTCTTCTACTTTTTAAAGAATATTTGCTGTTTATTTTAAAAAGAAATAAAATTGACTGGGTAATTAAAGCTATTAAAAATATTGAAGATTTTAAACTAGTTCATTCGACAAATAAAGAAAAGACGGTAAAAAATTTTTAATTTTTATTGAAAGAATGTGATGAAAGTCAAGTTACCCAAGCATTTAATGTTCGCATATTTAAAGATGCTTATATTAAAAATCAAAAGATGAACTTTTCGAATAGTAAATTGTACATAATACATCGTCTAAAACTGTTTTGTTAGTTTTGTAACATCCAATTTTCTAATATTTCACTGTTTGATATTACATTTGGATTTTTCTGAATAATTATTTACTAATTTTAATGTTTAGTCTTCATTTAACCTCTTTATAACTTCAAAATCACAATTATCCACTAAAAAACGTAATAAATTTATTTTTTGCATTCATTTATCTCAAATCTGAAAGATGTAATTAAAAATACATCATATGATAATTTATAATACCAATGTTGAATGTAAGCTTTCAAATTTTACTAGTAAATGAAACTAAAATTCTTTTATATTTTAGGTAAAACCAACAACAAAATCATCATTTGTGTTTTAAAAGTAATAAGCTAAAATTACAACCTTTAATTTTGACAATAGAAAATAGTATAGATCCGTAATACATGAAATGTTTTTGCACGCATTGCTTACAATTAAATCATCACGGTTATTGCATGAATTCTCTGTAATCAAACAGTAATAATTTTTGCCAAAATTGAAGACTGATGTATTGAAAAATGACGTGTGTTGCGGTCAGTGAATTAAAATTAATAATAGTGTGAGTAAAAAGCAAAATTGGTAAAATGTCGGTAGGAAACCAAAAGACAAGAGAGGCAGGAGTTGTAATAAAGCGCACTCCTTGTGCCTCTCCCGTTCCCGCCCCTCCGTAATCCCGTGGCTTAGAGGAAAGGGGGCTCGTGCGCGCGCACGTGTTACACCGGCGCGATGCAGCGAATGGCGGCACGGCACACTGTCCTGAACCTCGCGGGCCGTTAATGGCGACCGCCGACACACCACACCACATTCTATTTATAGAACTACTGCTGGACTGTTTTGGCGCGATCTCTCTCTAGTCTCTCCGTCGTGCTGGCGAACAACGGCGGAGTCTCGTTCGTGGCCCCACTGTTGTCTAAGACGCGGCTGCGCACTACTGCTCCTTTTTGCTAGCGACTCTCCGAAGGTCGGTTTGTGTGGATTTGCCCCGTTGTTCGCTGCCGTACGGTCAACCTTGTTACTTTTAACTCTCTTTTTTACTTTATAATGTTGACCAGAATTTTTGATGGCACTGTATAGCGATTTTCACCGGCCAACATCCGCTTGACTTGGAAATTTAACTTTCTTATGACGTATTTTATTTATCACTCTAGATTAAACTATCACTGGCCAAAGTTTCAAGTAAACATTTTTTCTACGATATACAGATACAGTCATTCCTACGATGTAAACAGCATTTCTGTACGTACTTGATAGAATGCCATCGATTACAGGATATAATAATTTATAAATAAAAGTTAAGATAATTTATATTGTATTATAAACTACATTAGTAAAATGCGAAACATTTTTTATTAAAAATGGTTGTGCAAATAAAAATGAATATTATAATTTTCGTCAGTCAAGCGTGTGTCAATCTTTACACAACACCCCCTTTGTAATTAAAATTTAGATTATTTTGTGAACTCTTCACTTGAAAAATTTAAATAATACCGCATAACTCATAAAATGAACTTCAAAACATGTAAAAATTGAAAGGCTAATTTTAAAGAAGTGTAAAAATACTTTTAATGAACGCATTTTGATAGTTTATGTAATTTTTTTCACAAAATTGAAAGCGTTTAAGAAAAAATATAAGAATACATTCATTCTGTCTTTAAAAACCAAAATTAGATTGTCAACGACATTACTAGTATGTAAAGTTTCATAAAATTTTTAATTTAAGTTCAGCCCAATAAGTATTATTTGTTTTTTTCAAATGTTTGAATTTTAAATATAATTTAAACGGTAATACTTTAGATAGATACAGCAATACCTTATTGAAAAGTGTACATAATCATCATGTATTGCGTATGCGAAATATAATAAAATAAGAGTATTTAAGTAAAAACTTTTAAAAACTTTAATTCGCAAATATTGAATGAGATACTTCGGTCTCCTGTACGTGGCAAGGCAACGTTTGGTGTTTTCGAGGTCGTGCTGTTTAACGCTCGCATACTTACAAAAAAAGAAAAGAGCGTCCGAGATGCGCATGCGCGTATATCTTGGTTTTTAATGTGTACGTATAGCCGTGCTTGCAGTCAGGAATATCGGTCTCAAATCAGACCTACAGTTGTATCAACGTAATTGTGTAAATGAGACATGTATTTCTCTTGATGCCCCATACGGTGTGACAAAGATAATTTTTTAGTTAAATAGATAAGCAATTAAAAACTTGTTATTTTTAATACGTATAAATGATAATACGTAATCATTTATAAGTAGCTATAAATTAGTGTTGTATCAAATACATCAGTTACTGATAAAAATATATAATCCATGTTTTTATCTAATTTAAAAAAAAAATGTTTTTCTTATATTAGTTTTTTATTTACATGAATATATTTGCATACATGTAAAATTATATATTTGATGAGGAAGCGTAATATTAATGTTTAAAATTTTAGATGCTTTTTTATCACTAGGCCTTGCATAAATATACAAAAGTTGAAGCTAATTCCTATCCATGATGCAGCTAAACCACAGACTCTTGAAAATTTTCAAATTACCAAATAATCACTTAGTATTTAACTACAGATTTGATTGGGTAATAATCTTTTTACGGTATAGTCTATAACTTGATGAATTATACTACAGTTGACAAAAGTATATAATTTTGAGCAAACATCATCTAATAATTTGTTTGGTATGGTTAGAATTTTTATATCAGTTATTTTATACTTAAGTTTAAAAAAAAATTATAAAATAATTGGAGGTGGATATTATTTGAAAAAATACGGTTAAATTTCTTTTCAATGTTGTTGATATTAATAAATTAAGAATATAAAATTTTGAAATCTATAATTAATATAATTTCAATGAAAATTTAATAATACATTTATTTTATTATATAAAAAATTAAAATATTTTTTATTAATTTTAAAATGTAATTAGAAAGCTTATAAAATAAACATTTCATACAATGTGACTTTTTAATTATTAATCATTTTAAATTTTTTTATACACGTGTAAATTTAGTTGACATAAACATAATTAAAATTGTAACAGTTAGTGAGTTTTATTTATTTTCTGTCACATTTTTTCTTATCATCATTGATTTACAAATAAATTATTAATTTTTTTTTTATTGCTATACATGTATCAAAGCTTCCCAATTATATAGTTTAAATATTTAATTAATTTTAATAATAGACATTAACTAAATCTTACAACACACAAATCACTAACGCGTAAATGTTATATCGGACAATTTCGTTCTTGCATTTTAATATAACTATAAACATAATTTAAAAAAGAAACAGATACAAACACGATAATTCAAAGTTATTTTATTTTTAAACGTTAGTTGCAGTCTGAAGAAAATTGGGAAACGATAACCTTGAAAATCAAAAATACGAAAATCAATAATATTCTTATTTCGAGAATTTAAAGTATTTATATATTCAGAATTGTTTTCTTTTTTATGTTTATAAATTATATGGTTCTTAAATGACTTATAAGAATATGCGAGGTTTTTGAACGAATGAATTCTAAAATTAATTTAAATATACTTCTAGTACCATTGTCATTTTTGAAATATACAGATTAAAGTTTATATAATTCCAAAAAATGAGTTTTATTATTATTATAATAATTTACACAAAATTTTATACGCATATACAGTCATAGAAAATACATACGCCAATTTTTATGAAAAAGATTATAGTGATAAGAAAAAGAAATTCATATTTTACTCTTGTCCTATCGTGACTCCTAGTTAAACACCCCTACTTCCAAACCCTACCCGGTCATTCGAGCTTATTTATCATATAAACAACCCATTATGCGTTCATAATCTTGATAGTAACGGTGGAGCTGATGGTAGAAATATATCTGTATTAGTACCCGAAGTGGAGAAGCGAGACCAGCTGCTGGATGTAAGATACAAGAAAGCTGTTTGTGAGATTCAGAGTACCGTTGGCCCCTTTTTCGCTGACAACTGTGATGCTTGTACATTCTGGATTTTGAAGGGATTAGCGGCATCATACTATTAGTTAAAATTGTTAAAGCTACACACAGATAACATTTTATTTGATAAATATAGAAATAAAAATAATATTCACTTTAGCGTAATATATACTTCAAATTTTAGTGAAATGATTAATACTGATGAATAATTAAACATAATAATAATAATGAATTTTTCATGTGATTATAAAAATTACTAAGCATAAAATGTAACAAAAAATGAATTTGTAAAAAAATATTTAATTCTCTATTGTATCATATAGCTGCTAATAGTAACAATTTTAATCCGTGTCCATCTTTGGTCTATAATATATGTAGTAAATTATTCTTTTCATTCTAGTATCAACTTATTTTGCAGATACTAATTAATTTAGTTAGATCTTAATCAATTTATGCTTTATAATACTACTTGAAAAAAAATTTCAATTTTGTCAAACATATCTTACTAATGCTTTTATATTCGTGTTTCATTTATTGGGTGGACATTAAAAGGCTAAATGACAATATCGATATATGTATACAAATCTTTTATCTTATCTGATTACAACATTTGTAAAATGATCAACAATAGGATTCGAATATTTGCTTCTATTATGCAGAATAAAGTCCATAAACACCGATTATTAAACTATATTGTTTAAATTCTGTTTAACATGTTTTATAATGATCAAAACCTATTAGGTTTCTGGTCTCTGCTTGAACATATCTTAGCCATTGACAACTTTCCCTTGCTACTACAAACACCAAAAATGTTTATTAATAATAATATCTTGCATTAAAACTTATTATTATTACCATATATTTTCCACATTTAAAAATAATTTGCTATAAGGCCAACTGCAATAATTTTAAAATTTTAAAGAACCAAATATCGATTTCTGGCAAAATTCAAATTGTTTTTTTAAACTGATAACACTGAAAGAGAAGGACATTTCAAGAGTTCGATTGGTCTCTTGGTCATGAGATCGGTTGAATCCTTGGCGTGTTAACATTACGCTCTTCTAAATAATTTGTTTTCGGTTTGAAAAAAATTGAATTATTTACTAAGTGACAAAGTAATTTTCAAGATTTTTCAACGTTATTTTTTTTAGATATTTTCACAATATCACAATATCATAATATTTTCACAAGTATCATAAAAACTATTATGATTTTGAAAATGATTCTTATCGTATAGTTATTAATTGTCACAAAGTACAAGATAAACATTAAGTACATTAAAACAACATACATAATTCATTGTTGAAAACATGAATATGCGTTATTCTAAAGATAATTTTGTTTAGGTTTTTTTGTATAATAGAAGAATCTAAAAAGTATTACTCAAAAAATGATAAACTTTGTTTCAGATAATCTGTTGCTCTTAATATAATAATGAGTTATAAACATTTCCTTGATTTTATCATATTTTTATTATTGTATTTTCGTATATTCATTTTCCGATTTATTTACTCTAAGTTCTTAACAATTTTTTTATTTAATTTTTTCTTAAAGTAATACATTAAAAATATTAACTATCTTATAATACTATATTATAATATAATTTTTCAATGAATTTAATTAAATAAAGTCGTACACAAATATTTTCTTTCATAATATTTGTATTTCAATTTTTAGGATAAATTATTTAGTCTTTATGTTATTTTTAATTAAGATATTTTTATACATATTGTATGTAAGATTGTTGTAATTTAAGTTAATTAACTTTGATTCATCGTGTAGATTATGTAATTTATTAAATTAAGTAAAAACTATTTTTAATTATTTATTTTTGAAGTATGATATCACATTATTTACAAATAATAAATAATCTAGAATCGATTGAAATATATTTTATTTTAAAATAAATAAAAACCTTAAATTATAGTTAATGAAAATATATAAAATGAATTTTTGAACACTATCGTATTTTTTTTTACTATTTTTTAAAAAATTATGTATAGTGTACAATGAATATTAAATGTTAAGTAGACAATAAGAAATTGATAATCTTTTATTATAAAAATGAAATTTTTTAATAACTGAATTAACTTAAACATGAGTTAGTCATGAAAGTGTATATGTATTAAATCTTGTACAGGTTCAAAATCACTATTTTTAGTTTAAAATAGCTCGTAATAAATTTTATTTTAAAATTTATATATATGCAGAAGTAATTTTTTATTAATTTTGAAACTATTTTAGCTGTAAAGAACTGATGTAACGTTTAGAAAAATGGTTCTGATTCCCTTATTTAAGAAATTTGAAACGAAGAGGAACGGGCCTCTTCGTAAAATTTCGAAACAAAGTAAAAATTTCCTTATTGCAGCAATGTCAAATATAAAAAATTGTATTTATATTTAGAAATTGTCAACCGAAATCTCTCAGATCACAGAAAATTTTCATCATTTAAAAAACATACGCTTCCAGAATTTTCTTCTATTATAATTTCTTTTATTCTTGGCGTGGAACATTTTTATGATTTGACAGCTGACTGGAACTTGGATTGCGATCGGAAACTGCGTAGGTAGCTACCAACACAAACAAAGTGCACAGTTATATGTACTCTCTGAAGGCGGAGTATAAATCCCCACTCAGTTCCACCTTCGTCACCGGCAACGACGCTAGTGTGGCTGCGAGAGTGTGAGCCGAGCGTACGCCTGTCGCTGACGCTGACCGTGCGTGAAACGACTCACGTAAATACTCGGATAAAGAAACTCTTGGCTCTTTTGAGCGAGTCGACTTCAGTCGCCTTGCGCGCACAATAAATTTTTCTACGTTTTCGAACTCATCAGCACTACACAGTTTTGAACGAGTGTACTGTGATTACTTAAATAGTGCATAGCCTTTGATTTCACACGTGACCGTCTGACGATCGATATTTCTTTTTATTGTGTTATCTAGTTACGATTGTGTGGATTGGCTAAGCCCAAGCCTTCGCGGCGTCTCGAGTCCTGCGGGGGGACTACGGGGAATAGAGAGGAGAAAGTGTTACGTCCCTCGTGGACGAAATAAGAGAAACGTAAACGAACGCTATCTCTGTGGCTCAGACACCATTGAACATTGTTCGGTGTGTAGAGTCAGGAACGCCTTTGGCTTCCGGTTCTTCCTTGGTCATCCGACCTATTTTTCAAGTCGATTGTGTGCAATACCTCGCCGGTGGTGACGCGTTTTTATACCGAGTACGCGCTATTTGTTATATATGTGTATTTTCACGTGCTTACATTCAAGCAAAGGCAAGGTAAGAATACACCGTTCGACAACTCGTGTTTCACAGATTTGGTGGTTACCGACAGTTGCAAAAAGTTTATTTTTTATCTAATTGACGTAACAAGTGTAAGACGCGTCACTTTTCTATTTACTTCAATTCTTTTTACTCGAGGCCACTCCACATTTCTTGTGCGTTGGTGTCAGCTGCTTCTTGCGACTGTCAGTAACTGGTATAACGTGCAAAATCAGCTTTAGCAAATTGTACGTATAACTTAGATCGACCTACACGAGAGAATACAAAAAAAGCAGAAAGAAAAGGGGTCCAAGTGCGTGTGTGAAATGCGGAGTAGCAGCAATATGGTGGTGTTGTTTCTTGGAAAATGTAGAAACGACGTATCGACACTTCTTGACTTGTTTTCACCTCGATTTGCTGTCGACTTTTTATACTCAGGTTCGTAATATAACTTTTTATTATCGGACAACGAGAATACGAAGAAAATAGGGGTATGAGGTCGGGAATGCAGGAAATGCGACAATGCGCCGCCACGCCGGCGTGGCGCCTATAGCTTTTCAGAACTTTGAGCTCGACGGAATTAGAACAAACTTCATTCAATAGAAAATGTTAATATATGTTTAATATCTGTATTACATATTAAACAATAGTTATCATAAATATCACAAATTTTTAAAAAACAACATTTTAAAGACAATCTAGAACTTACTTAAAATTTTAACTTTTCCCTATGAATTTTAAAAATTTGAAGAAAAAATTTGTAGTATTTTTTAAACTATTAATATTTTACTTCATTAACCTCTTTAAAATTGACCTTCCTCATTTTTTTCTATACTAGTGAAGTAATACTTGTATCTACACAAGTAGTACATTGTAATACAAAAAAAACTTGTGTTTCCCTTATACTTTAATTTAATATATAATGGATAGATAGACATTTATATTTAATAATAAAACTGAAATGAAGAATAATTTGTTGTTGCAATTATTTAATAAAAAAATGCTTACTTTAACCTTTTCAACAACACACTCTGGTTTGGAAATAAAATTTATTTTAAATATTTAATATTTCTAATGCATATAACTATACGTATAGTTGGAGGAATATCTTATTTTAAAATGTTCTTCTTCATATTATTTTTATTCTTTTCCAGGAAACTTAGAAAAGTAGCAAAGGCCAAGATGTTTAGTTTTCATAAACCAAAGGTGTATCGATCCAGCACCGGTTGCTGTATCTGTAAAGCCAAATCAAGCAGTTCAAGATTTACTGATAGTAAAAAATATGAAGATGATTTTATAAAATGCTTCCAATTAGAAGAACGGCGTACTGGGGAAATTTGCAATGCCTGTGTGCTCTTAGTAAAAAGATGGAAAAAACTACCTGTTGGAAGCAGTCGTAATTGGAGACATGTATGTACTATTTTCAAATTAATTAGCATTTATCTTGTCAAATAATCTAACTTTTGATACCAGTAAGAAATTATTAATTTTAGTGCAATCCATTTTATAAAATATCCGGTATCCTAAAAATTAATCTTATATTAAATAACTTAGTATAAATATTTTTATAATTTTTACATTAAACTTGATTATTATTTTAAATTTATATGAAATTAATTTTGTATGTAACAGGTAGTTGACGCTAGGGCAGGTCCAGGAATTAAGTCTTTAACAAAGTTTAAAGCAAAAAATAAGAAAAAACTCAAAGATGTCCCAGAAAAATTTGACAAAATTCTAAAGAAAAAACATGTTTATCTAAAAAATGAAAGAGAACGTGAGCAAAGTCCTGCTATGAGCGATGATTTAACAGGTTTGAAATTTGATTTTGGATAAATAAAATGTTATATTAAAATTCTTGTAGGGATACAATGGTGTTGAAAGCTGTGTAAAAAGATCTTGTTATTAAATGGTTTTCTCCGGTAATTATATCAGTAATTGAGAGAATATAAAGTTAAAGCTTATTTTTATCAACAATGACTTTAAAATTTTGCTGTAAAGGCAACTTAATATTTAAAGAAAAGGTATGATTTCCATAGACAGTTAATTTAATTATTTCTAAATTCATAAATTTTTTTTAACAATTTTTTTATTATACAGCTAATCAATAAAAATTTTTTAATAATTTATCATTGTTCTTTACTTATTAATAGATAGTGATTATCATTATTTACTAAGGTTACAATTGTCATAAATTTTCTTTCAAAGATTTATGATAAGTTACTGTTTTCACCTCATTTTCTTATGTATTTAAATTAAGAGTTTACAATTTATAACGATTCCTTGATATTTTTATTGTTGAAATATTTACGTCATGAATTATATTATTTCATTTTATTTACAGAAGAATATTTAGCTGGTACTGGAAGTAAAGGCTCTAGCCGAGCTGGAAGTCCAGCTGGTAGTGATGATACTGTAGTAGGTGAAAAGAGATTAGATATTGATCAAGGAGAATTAATAACTAGTAATTTTATTGATTTGACATATTTCAAAAGGTAATTATTATTTATTTATCATTTTCTAGAAAGTTTTTGTAATTAGCTCGCAATTGAAAAAAGATTTATTAAAAAAAAAATAATATTGTAATGTTCATTAGGAAAAACGTATGCTGTGGTGTTATATTCGTTGGCATGATGGGTGAAGTCCTAATTGAGCCGGTTTACTTGAAGCCTTGCTTAGGTTGCCTAGCACGACAACGGAATCAACGAGCCGCGATAGAAGCAGCAACGGCAGCCTCAACAATGGCTCTCGTGGCAGGCTCAAGCCCTTCGCATTCTTCGGCCTCGGCAAGTCCTTGCCATAGCTCAGCGTCTACTAGTCCAGCACATAGCGTCGAGTCAGGGACCGAAGGTTCAGTCAAAACAAAGGCTTTCTGCGATTCATCTTCGGATTCTGGTTATGACGATTCCAATCAAAGTGTACTTGTAGAGAACAAGAAGACACATCATCAGCAGCCACCACCAGCCACATCCCAGTCAGTTCATATTATCGCCAAGGCTAGTAAGTATCTGAATTTTTATCCCATTATGTATTTCAATTTAGTTCTTTTATTTTAATTTTTTTTTTTTTTTTTGATGCGATAATTATAAAGAATATTTATTTAACTAAATTTTTTCTATATCTCAGTTTTCGAACTATTAGTTTGTTTTAATAAAAATTTACTTCTTTTTTACATATATTTCATAGAATAAATTCAAAATTTTATATGTATAAGATGCGTGTGTATTTAATTTGCTAACAAATAGAAAATATTAACAAACAATGTTGTACAAAAACCTTTTAAAAGAATGAATATTGAAAAAGCCCATATCTGAAACACTATAAAAACTATATCCCATGTACCAATAATCTCATCTATAATAATTGTAAAATGTATCAACATTGTGTACAATAGAGTATCATATGTAATGACTAATATTTAATATTGTAAATAAAATGAAAATATTCTCATTTAAATTCATATTAATTTTTAAATAATCTAAATAACAAAATAAATCTCTTTTATTATGTTACAGCAAAGCCAGTTAATAAAATGCAAATGTTAAAGTCTGAGAAGATTCTTCCAGTTTCAAGAACGGTACGATTAAAGAGTCTGGGGGGGAGTGTTGGACCCAAGATGCCGATCAAACTGCTTTGTAAGCCAGTTGCACTGGTAGGTTCAGCTAAACTCAGTCTTGGTAATGGAACTTCGCGGCCCGTTGAAACAGTACTCGCGGTTCCCGCAGCCGTAGATTTTACCATGCGCTGTCCTCCTCCACGTCAGTCGCTCGCCAATTAAAATTATCTTATGCAGGATTCGCAGTGGTGCAGGCGCTGGTTCATTATATTTTGCCCCTTTCATTTATTTCGAATTACTCAAGAAACTTTTTCTTATTTTTAGTATTTTTAAAATGATCGCAATAAAATATTTAAATTTTAATATGCTATGAAATTACAAATATGTTTAAAGAATGAATTTTAACGAAATAATTTACAGATTTACAATAATTTAAAAAAATCTTGATCTTTTTACTGTATTGTTTTCATTACTTGCATATTAAATTATAAGAAAAACTATACTAATTTATTTTAATTCTTTTATTTTGTAAATTTTTTTATACTTTAATATAATCTATAAAGACTAACTCAATGCTTTATTGTTGATTATAAAAACACTAAAAGTCTTTAAAAAGTACGAAATAAATAAAACAGGAACTTTAATTTCAAAATACTAGCGCTTACATCACTTCGTAAAGTCTTAATTTATTTTTTTTCTTCGTTCTCGCGTATAATTAAATGTACGTTACATATGTATATAAAATGTTTACATATACATATGTATGATACGTTCATATACGTGTATATATGTATGTACATGTATGTGTGTGTATATATGTATGTACATGTATGCATATGTGTATATTTATGATAGGGAGTTGCAGCTTTCTCTCTGTGAAGTATACATGCTTTAAATTATTTTTAAAACTCAATTTTTGTTTCATACGATAAAAGTCACTATTTTATTTAAACTTGTGTTCTTATAATAGACAAAGATCTTCCAACTAAGAAAAATATTTTTTGTCGCTAGTATAATATTTTTCACTTAGGCTGTAGTGAAAAAATTAGGTATTTAAGCAACATTTAAAAAATGCTTTTAAAAAAATTACTAATTTCTCGCTTTAATTATTGTACATCATAAGCTGTTTATAGCCTTAGCGACAAATTATATTATTGTGATAAAAGAATGTCTTTGTATAAGGAGAGGATAATATTAAGAATGTATCCTGTTAAAAAAATATATCCATGATAGGAGATTCCATGACTCGATAACTTTTCAACTTATTATTACGGACCAAATGACTAATACCTGCTCAAGAGTCGAGTTTATTATGATGTCGAAGGTATTTAGACTTTCGATATCATTTGTACATACGTAAAACAGAAATAAAAAAATAATTAATCGTTGTAAATGGCTCTCTCTTTTTACCTCTCTTCAATTAAATACTTAAGAGTTGGTATATTATATTATCATCAGCTTTAAATTAAATATGTGTTCAAAAAAAGTAATAATTAGCACAATTAAAGATAAGCAAGACAATCAAGTTAATCCTTTCTAGCACAAAGTATTTTAGAAATCTATTCGCAGTTCTGTAGCAAAAATAATAAAATGATAATAGAGCATAGAAGAGAGAGTTTCTATTGATAAAGTGATTGTGACTGAAATTTTAGCAGTTGATTGTTATTGTGGTACAGTGTATGAATGTAAAAGTAATAAACGTTACCTCATGTGTAAATTTCATCAAATGGAATTTACTAAATTTAAGAAAAAAATCTTCCAGTCAATCAAATATTTCATTTATTCATACTTTTTACACAACAGAAAATTATAGATAAGAAAATAATGTTTCTAAATGTGAATAACCTAAACAATGCAGTTATTACATTCCTATACAAGGTACCATTTGTATCTAAGCACATTAAATAAACTCTCGCACAAAACTGCCAGAACGTAAGATTATTGAAGAGTCATAAGGGTTGTATTTATAAGTTATCGAATCAGCAAGTCGACTTGCACTGTGATGATATAGTGTAAAGCAATGGAAAAATGAAACAAATTTATACAAAATTGATGACAAAAAAAAAAAAATAAACGTTATGACTTAAATCGTGCGAGACATCCGACTTAATTAAGACCAATGTATACTTCACAAAATATATATTATTGTGGCAGCTTAGATTACTTAAATATGAATTTTACAAGTTGGAAATTTTTTATTTTTAAATAAACAAGTAATCGTTTTCTTAATTCATAATTTAATATTTTATGGAAGTTATATATGAACTATGTAGTTACTTTAATTTTTTGCACTATAATTTCTTAAATTTTTTAAAAAACCGAAAATTTTAATATTTTCTTTTTTAAACTTTTAACATCAGTTTCAATTTTTCCCAAAAAATGCTTTAACAGTGTTTATTTAAAATAAAAATGAAGTTTATTTTGAAACAAAATTTTAAAAACTAGTAAATATTCATGAAATTAAAACAATACTATTACTGTCCATTATGTACAAAAGAGTAGTTGCAGCTCAACAAAAAATTCCACCTAATCCTATCCATGCATCATAGATTATTCGCATCAACTTTTATGAACTATAAAAACGATTGTGAGACTGATCGATATATTAAGCAGATAATTTTTTTTACATGCAACTATTAGAATATACGTGAGATTTATAACATTCTTATATATGTTATATACATGCATACATATTTTATATATATATATGAGAAGATTCTAACGATACAAATAAACGACGACTGCCATAAAATATTATATCGTTATCTCGATGATTATCTTAATCACATAATTGTACATATATCTTGTAATGCGGATTCAAATGAGGTGATAATAATTATTGAGATTTATCTTATTTCTCAATTCGATTGAAGATTGCAAATTTATATGCAACACGCGTTTCCAGAAACCCTATATCATTTTTAATAGATTTCATTTTCAATTAAGTTAAATTCAAGAAAAGTACTGATTTAAACGTGATTACGTATAACTATATAGACTATAATAGATGAAATCTTGAAGTGAATATAATTGTAATCAGTTTTATTCAGCATTTGTGAAAGTAATGTTTTTTTCTAAGTATTAATGTTTAGCATAGTGTTACATATTTAAAAACTTTAATTATCTTTTTTTCTTAAATTTTTGTATTTATTAAAAATTATATTAATAATATTTATTTGAATTTGCAGCATAATTTTTACAAGAATTAAAATAAAAACTAAAATTGAAACTTTTTACCAAAACCGTGATTAAAATTATAAATTATTACAAAATTAAGCATATATACGAATTCTCGTTAAATTAAGGAATAACATGAAGTTATAGGGTGAAAGGAATGCCTCTGTAGTTATATAAAGAAAAAGAAAAATTTAAAAGCATAATTATTAATTTGGCGAAGCATTTGTCGTTAATGAGAGAGAAAGAGACAGAAGCTCGCCAAAGCATAGGATTATTATCAAAATCATTGTAGCTTGCGATAAATTTAGTGAAAAGCATTCGTTTGTGTTTTTTGTTCTTGAATTACGCATTAGATTAAACGTATATACGTATTTTTATTCGGGACTTTTTATTCCGTTTCAAAATATAAATGAAATGTATAATTTTTATGCCATTAAATATTTTTTGATTGTTAATTAAACAAATAAAATACTTACTCTAAATCTTAAAATATTTTATTAGTATAAACACATAAACTAGTAGTACGAAATATTATAAAGAGAAATGAAGCCAATACGAATGTCTTTTCTTTATTTCCTTAAATTAGAATTATGTATATGTAGTAAATATTTATTTTTTACATATTAATTTTTGTGTAACTGTTTTAATCAGAATAATTTTTATTTAAAAACGAAGACAAAAACTTCGAATATTCGGAGACTTATTTTCCCGAATGCATTTACATTGTAATAAAAGAAAAAGTTATATTATAATTTTAAGCAATCCATCAGTCACACAAACACAATCTAGTATAATGCGTCTTAAATATATATATATATATAGTGATTTTATAAGTTATCTATTATGTCGTGTATTTTGTACTTTGCAAACGCGTTTCGTCATCACGAAACTAAAGAAGCAAAATCTGTGAAATTGAAAATTTGCAATGTTTAGTTGATTGCGTTAATAGAAAAATAAATTATCTGTTAGAAAAATTCACCTATTCGCACGCTGATGTTAAAAAGCGAAAATAGTTACAAGTAAAAGAGAAAAATGAATATAATACAATCGATAAATTGAAAATGAGAATATTCAAAAGAAATACGAAGTGTCTTGCGCGTGTATTATGAAAAAATTGTAGTATGATGCTACAGGGTGATACTAAAATTGATAAAGAATTATATTTGTAAAAGCGAAAAAGGTGAAATTTTTGCAATATTGTAACTCTTACGTAAAAAGCGCTTTACAAAATATTCTTTTTCCTTTTATTTATAAATACTATATCAAATTATCGAAAATTTTCTTCTCTATATCGAGGATAAATTTTGAGGAAGGCACTCGTTGATAGGACGAAATGCGTGTTCGCAATGTCAAGTGTGTTTAAGAAACAAAAGAGTTTATCTGTAAAATTCAAGCGAGAGAACAGTTAATAAATGGGATGCGAAAGTCATTTAATTGTTATCCGAAGGAGCTTGTTAATTAAAAGGTTTTCGTATTGTAATCAAATCAGATATAAGTGTGTTAATTTTTAATATAACTAACTAAAAATTATTATAGTTTTAAATATTTTTTTATGTACTTTTACATTATTTGAAGAAAAAACAATATCTTAACGATTCTTTAATGTAAAGTATAAATATTAATAAGAGTGAGATTTTAGTTCTGCAAAATAATTTAAATAAAGTAAACGAGAAATAATAATTTTTTTAAAGATTTTCTATTTTAATAAATTACTAAGTAATTGAGATTATTTAATTTGTTGTTGAGTTATCCATAACAAATTTTGTTTTATTTCTATAAACTATCACGCAATTTTAAATAGTTAAACATTCAATTTTATTTTTAAAATGAGAAGAAAAGCTTCTCTTACTATATTGCTGTAAGGATAAGATATTTGATTTTCGCATTCTTTTGAACGTTGATGCAGCGTGAATTGCATTGGCAATCGGCAATCGGCTGATCTCATGTGCGTCCTACGTTTTGGTTATCTGTATTTATATATAAGATGACCAAAACAGCGCATTACCGCCTATTTTTGTTTTTCTTTTCTTTTAAACAAATATTTGTAAAGATTTAAACGAACCGAATGTTGTTTTCCAGTTATTTTAATATCAATATATTATTATTGCATTTTTTGAGTATTTATATACCCAAGAAATTGCGTGAAATGTGCATTTTTCTCCTGAAAAGGAAATTACATATTCTTTTATCTGTCGTCGATTTACAAATGTCTATATATATATTTTTTTTAATATATATGGTGTACCATTATAGATCTTTTATTTTGTACTATCTGATACATGAATTTTACATTTAGGCCAACTATTTGAGGTACCGTACAAGATTCATACATGTTTTTTATCGATCTGATATCACATAATATTTAATATTGTATTTCTGTCACAACGATTGAATAAAACAAGCGCTTCTGTAAATTGCGAAGTTTGAGAAAAACAATTCTATCACATACTTGCAGTAATTGTACATACTGTGCGAAGTATTATGTATTATTCCATTTGTTAAGCATTGATTAAAGTATTGTGTAAAAAATAATTTCTTTTAATTTATTTTGTACTGCTATCACAATTATCTATCATTCAACGAAACGGATTTTTGAAAAAGATAAAATAAGAAGCTTATACTAGTATATATTTAAATAGTTTTTTAATGCATATTTTTAGAATATAAAAATTAAATAAAAATGTATATTAAATGTACTTAAAGATTTAAAAAAAAATCAAAATAACTAACCTGTTTTTATAGTTATCTTTAACTCATGATTTATAATCAGCGTAAATTTAAAAAGTTGAATAAACTAAGTTCTTTTTAATTAATTATTCGATAATATTAATAAAACGCTTTTTTTGTTAAGATTGTTTTTAATATGAAAATAGATCTTTAAAAGTATAAAATTATGTACATTTTAAATCTACTAAAATTTTTGATAATTAAATAAAACCAGATTATATTTTTATTTCTACATGATTTAAAAGATATATTTACTACTAGACTAATACGTAAAATAAATGTTTAATAAAACTTTTAAGAATTAATACAATGATAAAATTATAATTAAAATGTTAAAATACGTAGTAATAATAAAAACTAATTAACGTAATGAATTTATTCCGTGAATTTATTAAACAATTTATACTTTATCATTTTATCTATATATAAAATTTTTTATTTATTATTAATTTTATAAATCTTTATATTTACATTACAATTACTTATTTCTGATTTAAAAATATTTTTTAGTAATAAGATTTAAGTTATCAATTTTCCTATTTTGTTAAAACAAATAGACTATTAAACTAAACTAATAGTATAAAACAAATTTTCATTCAAAAAATATCTAGAATTGAAATCTTCAGCATTTACACTTTAATAATTATAAAATGAAAATTGTAAATTAAATTATGAATTTTTATTTAAATTTAAAATTTTATGGCAATAAGATTATCCTAGAGTTTTCATTGATTTCAATATTATTAACATTTGTATACAAAACAAACAACTTTTATAATTATAAAAATATTATGTTATGTTCAATTCGAGCGCTCCAGACAGTGAATTGTTCTATTTTTCTTATGCGCATGTGTAAACCGCCATTCTAAAAAAGTATAGTAAGGCATAGTATTTATTACAAATCTAAAACAATCACATTTTTTATTTATATTACATAATTATGAGTTTATACCTCATTTTCAACTATATTTTCTTTTCAAACTGTTTTTTATGAATTGTTTGTAGTATAGTTTTCTACCACTGCAATTATAATTGCACCCAAAGATTGTTATTTATTATTAGGATTTCAGTAATAACAGACGAACTTCAGCAGCAAAAGGTAAAAATCTATTTGCACGGAAATTGTTTTTTCTAATTTATATATTTTACATTATTTATACATAAATTGAAAAATTAAATAATTCTAAAGATAATATACTGAAATTAAAGTATATAACAAATTCCATTGCTTCATAAATTTATCATAAAAAACCTAAAGTACAATATATAGTGCTTTAATTTATTTTTGTGTATTTTTCCCTATATTTTTAAGTATAAGTTTTTGAATTATAATTTCTCATAAAATAATTTGTTAAAGAACATTTAAATTTTAAACTTAATTAAAATATTGTTAATTATTTGTTAATTATGAGCAATCTTTATTTTACATTTTATAATTGGTTCTTTCATGTGAATAATTAAATTTAAAGGAGTTATAAATTGGTACTACTAAGGTGCGATACGAAATTGCGTAATCTATCCAATAGAAATGGAGCGAAAATGAATTCATTTGAATTCATTATATACTTATAAAAAGTAGTTAATTAAAGTAGATAATTTAAGAGTTAGTTATAATAATATTCAACAAAATAAGAAATATTTTATTTTTATAATGTATACATTGAAAGTCGAACTAATATTGAATTCAAAAATAAAAATAACAAAGCATGTCATGTTTTTTCAGATAAATAAAAGTATGATTTATGATCAATAAAAAATATAATGAATAAATAAAATTCAAAAACAATCAGCAAACATAACTTTTTAACTTTTCCTTTATTTTGATCATTGGTTATTTAATGTTTTCTCATTCTTCTTTACAACGTCTACGGTACTGATTAACTCATAGTTACATCACAGCATTGTTACCAAAAGTATTTCACGTTTTAAATTTACTACATTTAATTATAATTTTAAAGTAATCTTTCTGGTCCGATATTTTGTGTCATAAAATAATATCTGATAACAACGAAGTATGTCTTTCTCATCATATTAACGAAATACATCGTGTATACTTAAAGATTTTAATATAATTCTTTTATTAAGTGTATAATACACTTAATAAAATAATGACCATAGAATAACTATAAATTATATAATAGCTATAGAATAACTATAAATTTATAAAAAAACAATGCATAAAAAATTATACCAACGTAAAAACTCAATATTCTTCCTAATTGATGATTAAAAGATTGTAAATTTCGCTACATGTTTGAAAAATGTTTAAAGGAAATCCATAAATTTCTAAAGCGTGTAATTTAAAATTGAACTACACACTTCACTTTGTTTTTAATAATGTTTATATATTCTTTATTTTCAAATTTCTGAAAGTATTTGAATTAATCGATAAGCGTGTTGTAATCTATTATCTTACATTAATACAATATGAAACATCAAAATTTATTGTTCAAAACAAACTGTCTATTCTAATGATTGTACATTATAATACTGTAATAGATGTTTATTTCAAAATTAATACAAACTTTTGGGGATTTGTAATTTTATTAATATATTTAAACTAATAAATTGATAAAATAATAGATAAATTATATATAAAAATTTTATATACATTTGAAGCAAAAATTGAAAGATGGCTTTGCCAATGTCAATTGTAGTGCAATAAGTCATAATATATATTTGTTAAATTTTAATAATTGTTAATCGTAATCACAATTAATCTTTAAATAAAACCATTAATGATTCTGTATTTATTCTAACAATAAATATAAATCATTAATTCCAAAAAAAGAAAATATAATAATCTATTTCTACACTTTTAATCATACACTATATGCAAGTTGTAATATTAGAAATGCTAATAAAGACCGAAGTTTTCAACTTCAATTTTATTCACTTTTCATTATACTAAATTTTATAAATAATTTTTTGTACAAAATTCATATTTCATTGTTTTTATTTACTTTTAAAGTACTTTTATTAATAAATACGTTATTACATTGAGAATATGACTATTATTATAATTATAATCACAATGCAGCGTTTTATTAAGTCTTGTATTATCTATGTTATTAAAGGTAAATGTTATTAAATAGTGTTAAATATGTCTTTCTGCCTTTTAATTTCTTTTTATTTAAAAAAATTTAAAGAATGTACATTTTTTCTAGCAGAGTGTAAATATGCAAGAATAAATCAAAATAAAAAATGTATTGGAGGCCACGATTAATAACGTTTGACGTTAATGGAACTTTACTGTTCACAAAACCTGAAAATTTTTATGCACAAGCAGCAAAGAATTATGGATTGAAACATTTCAATTATACTAAAGCTCTACATGCAATGAAAACAAGTATGCAGCGCCTAGAGTTAGAACATCCAATCTATGGCAAACACACAGGTTTAGGATGGGTAAATTGGTGGCGGATTGTCGTTCATGATGTTTTTAAAGATCAATATCAAGATATTAGTCCATATAAAATTCAAAAGGTAAAACAATGATACAATTTAAATATATTATTATTATTATTATTAAATTCATTTAAATTTTTTACATATAATATTAATATATTATTATTAAAATTTTTTAAATTTGTATATATACTCTATATAATAAAATTATAATAAGTGAGAATAATTAATACTAATTTTATATACAATCAAATTTTTATTTTATTAATTTCTATTTCAGTATATTTATTATACGAATTTTACTCCAAAATAGATAATACAATGTTATTATTATTAATCAGAACTTTTGTAAATATGCATAATAATATAGTAAGTTTTACGAGGAGCTCTTTCATATTTTTACTCAATCATTAAGTTATTTAACATTTATCTAAGTTTATGTTCCCGATATAAATCAAAGCAATATTTTTTTTATATCATATTTCATCTTAAACTTAGTATTAACATTAGTTTTGAGACGAAACTTTAATACAGAACAATTTTTATTACACCTTTGAACTTATAAAAAATATTAATTATTTGGACTGATAATCGTTATCGTGAATATAAAAAATGATGCCAGAATTCGCGAATTTTAGTGCTTGATTATCAATAAAATAATTATAACCCTGAATGCATAAATAATATAAGTTTATTTAATTTACACGTTGACTGATTACTGATTTGTACGAGTAGCGGTCGAATTCTCTATAAGAATGATCTTAAAATTAAGATGATCTAAAATAGATCTACCTCTAACTAAAATCTCCAAACCAAGTAACTTTTTAACCTATTTATTAATGCAAAAGAATCTCAAATAATAAAATAAAAATTTTAAAAGTGAGTTAAGAAAATTCTATGACTATATATTATATATTTTTAGAACATCTACTTACTTTTGTTTTTTATAAAATTGAAGTTAGGTGATGATTAGTTTAAAAAAGAAAAAGAAATTATTTTTAATTATTATAAAAATAAAATGAGAATTACCTTGTTTTATATGGTATATATTCATATAATGTCACTAACTGTTATCAAATTACTATTAAATAAAATGTAACCAACAGAAAGAACTCGATTTTTTAATTTCATTTAAATATAATTTTTAGTCAATCATCTGGAGTAACTTATTCATAGACGAATTGACAAATTTATTTCATATCTATAAACAAATACCTCTTCTTAATGGTTGAAAATATGTAAATGATTCCATTGTAGTAAGGTCGTATCTTTTAATTTTACATAGGCTTATCAGATAGCCTTCATACAGAATCGGTACACATTCAATGCTAAACAGAAGTATGTGTTGTTTTTGGTATCCATATTTGAATTTGATTTTAAAATAAATCATATCGTGAAATTTGAAATTAATTATTTTTATATTATTTATATCTTATTTTTAAATTCAACATTCAAGTATATATATATTATATATATAATTAGACACACATAAATTTTCGGTTTTAATAATTATAATTAAAAAAGTAACAAAATTTGTTTATTAATTGAAAAATTGTGATCTTTTAGATCCAAAAGTGTACGAATTTTCACGTACATATAAATTGTTATTTCCTTGTCTCGAAATAATATCAAACCTTCAGGCTTTATCATCCGTGACCCCACAGATTGCTGACAACCTGATAGAGTGGTACAGCTTGGGTCAATCGTGGCGCAAATATCCGGGTACAATCGAGCTTCTCGAGAGTCTGAACAAGCACGATGTTGTCCTCGGGGTGATATCAAATGCCGACGAAAGGCTTGAAAGTATCCTGGAGGCGAAGGGGATGCGACCATATTTCTCATTTATACTTACTTCGTACAACTTCGGTGTACACAAACCGAATCCAGCAATTTTTCAGGTATAGACAATTGTAACAAATGTCTTCGAATGGCTTCAAGTTTTTTTTTGTAATACAAGTATCTTGATGCCATACCAGCATATACATATACTAATAATATACAATTATATTTTGTCTTTTAAATTTACTACAGTCATGAGCTTATGTTAATTCTACATCCTTAAAAATGATCATTTTGACATTTTACGTAGAATAGATTTTTTGTAATACTTTTGAAAATGAAAATGAATATATTTTTCAAAATTATTCAGTTCAAACTAAAAGAACTTATGTACAATAAATTTGTACTGTCTACAATTTTAATTTATGTATAATTTTTATATGTATTAAGTTTGAATACAATTGTTTAATAAGATTATTAATTGTACAAGTATTGAACAATAAAATGTATTTGGCAATAATATTTTTGTTAAAATAGTTTTAAAAACTAAATCTCGTTACATTAAAACTTAAATCTTAGTGAAATCATCAGATAAATTTTCATTTTTTAATTTATTATATATTTCCTATTTGTACAATACACACATACGCACGCGCGCGCACACACACACACACTATACAATGGAAGTGAGTGAAAATCAATGTTTCCAAAATTCGGTTATACATTATGAAAAATAAATAAATAAATAAATAAAACAAATTACAGAACTATATATCAACTACAGTATTGAAATAAAAACATTAAATCGAAAATTTATATATTTGTTATATTTATTAAAAAAAATTAAATAATTAATAAAATTATAAATAAGTTCATTGCAAAACTTAAAATATATTATATAATTTGAAGTATTCTGAAAAAAGTTTGTTGCAGTAATTAAGCAAATGTATAAAAACAAAATAATAATAATTAATAAGTTTATAAGTAACGAAAATATTTAATTAAAATAAAAAATTAATAAGCGCACATAAATCAGGAAACCACAATCATCTTTCGTTTTTTCAACCTTAAATAAAAACAACTTCTGAAGGTTTTAAGGCATAATACGTGTATTATAATATTCATAATTTAATTCATAAAAATAATTTTTGTTTTAGTCTGAACTAATATAAAATTTTATCGTAGGTTTAATAATAAATTTAAAAATTAAATTTTTATCATGGAGAGAAATTTTTAATAAAAATTATTAAAATGGTATCTTATCTTATATATGATTCATGAACATGTTTTTATTTATCAAAATATCTTTCTAGAAATATAAGTACAAGTATATTTATAAAATTAAAAATTAACGTTTGTTACATAATCCGTATATTTTTATGATATTATATATACACACTATTTAATAAAAAATATATTTTTTATTTTTATTATTTAGCAAATCTGGTTTTTGGTTTTTTGAATCAATTCATGTAGACAATTGTAAATAATTCTAAAATTATTCTTATAGGAAGCATTACGTCTGTCATCTCGTGGTTTGAACATGGATATAAAATCTGACGAAGCCCTACATATTGGCGATCGACTAAGCCGCGATTATTTTGCTGCTCTCTCTCTTGGTTGGAAGGCCATTTTTATGAACTGGAAAAATGTTCCAATTGATAACAATTCTGTTGATCCAAAAAATGTATTTACAAATTTCGAAGACCTTAAAGAATACCTTAATGGATTACTAAATAAGAAGTCTTCTTAATTCAAAAAGATGAGGTCGAAAAAATAATTATTTTATTAATCTGTATACAATTTTGAATTAATAGTATAAATTAGATAAAATGCTAGTTTTTCATTGTTAAAAATATTGAGTGTACATTATAGTTTTGTGTGAGATATTGCATCAACTTTTTTATAAGAACAAGTGTGAAAATTTTCAGTCTAATTGAACTCGTATACTTTACAACGTAAATTATATCAGTACATTTATTTAATAATACTATAAAATAAAATAATATATAAACAAAGATAGCATGCTCTTGGAAGGCGTTTTTAAATCGGATTTGATAATTAAAATTTGTCAAAATTAATATTATTATCACATATCTTATACACAAAACAAGCGTTCTTTAAATAATAAGATAATTTTATTTTTAATTAGTTCAATGTATTCATTAAAAATAGAAATTTATATATATAAACATATAATTATTAATGTAATATTTTTACTAATCCTAAAAGATGAAATGAACATATTAACAATATGAAATACATAAATCGATTTAGAAATTTTAAAAATGAGATGAGATTTTAAATCCTTTTTGTGTAATACATAAATGTATTTATATATTCTAGTTTTTTAAGAATATTGAAATACTGAAATATTAAAAAATTCTTGAGTCTATAAATGTATGCGATAAAGTTTGTAATTATAAAATTTTGAATATAGACTCGTACTAATGAATAAAAAACAAATTTAGATTTTAAAGCTTCATAATTATAAACTCGTATATACTTATAGTTAAGTTTTTCTTTGTAAATAAAATATCGCAATTATTACTGTTTATGTAAAAACAGTAATAAAGGTCAAACGGTCAGTATAGTATAATACGAAACAATATAAATATTAAGTAGCATGGTTATGGGGATTCACTATAGCGAGGTAAAGATAGACGAATGATTTTCTAAACGCGTGTGGGTTTTTGTAACGATATCAACTGGTGTTTCCGGGTAAATGGTGATATCTATATCTTATGTCCCGAGAGAGTCACATCCGACCTCTCCAGTCTGGCGATCTCTGCCTAGCTTTAATGTATTTGTCTTTCAGGTCCATTCATACAAGTCAGAGAAGCGTATTCTATCATTCGATGTAGTAAGTATATAAAAATATATTAAGAATTCAAATAGTTCTGCATCTTATCTTTTTACTGATAGCAATGGGGAAAAAATTGTGATAATATATTTTGAAACATTTTCGTCAAAAATGTTTTAACCTATCGAATGGTTTATTAAAATTCTCATAATTATTTGATATAAGATGCGAAGATTTTCTATTTTCTGTTAATAAATGTAAATAATGTTAATACAAAAAGATACAAAACATTTAAAAAATTTCAAAATTATAAATATAATATTAAAATATACGTTTCTATTTTTAAATTATTTTTCTAATAACTTTTTCTATATCGTATTTAAATTGTTTTTATTGTACACTATTATTGTAAATTATAATTTAGGACAATATTATAAAATAGTGTACATAGAAAAATATAATAATACGGAAATTCATGTTTTTCTTCTTGATTTAGCTTCTAAAAGAAATTACGTATACATAATGAATAAAATAAATTTATATTATAAATTTAAATGTATATATTAATAAGGCTATACACAAATAAATCTGATAATTTAATTATATGTTACATATTTTTATAAATTTAGATTTACAAAGATTCACCGATCTTATTAAAAAATACTAAAAAGTTTTATAAGATAATTAATAAAAAATAGATACAAAATAAAAAATTTTTGTATTGGATATTTTAACAATTTAAATTGCTTACTTAATTATTTATTAATTTAAAAATTTTTGGGAGAATACTCATATATATAATCAATCAACTCCATATCATGAGATAATTTATAATAATTTTTATTCTGTGATTTCATGTTAAAAATTATCTGATTATCTTGATTTATGAAAATTGCTTGAAGAAATCAAATTTATAAACACATATTGACAACTCAAATGGTATCTCATTGCGTTAGAAGAAATAACGAAAAATCGAGTGGAAAGTAAAAATTCTTTGATAAAAGAGACAAACAATAGACAAAAATAAAATAAACCAAATTAAACAAATTTTAAAGTAAAAATACTATAAAGTACCAAAATAATAGAATATTTCCTTTTTAAATGATGTATTAATTCATTTAATTTCATAGTGACTACATAATTGTTGCAAATACAATTGGTAATTAAAAATATCTAAAACAATGTAACTTATTTATTTCGTTTAATAACATTTATATAATAAACATTTTTGGTTGTTTTTATTGTTGTTAGTAAAAATAGTAATGCATTAGGCAATAATATTTATTTAATATTAATAATTATATATTATTTCATAAATTATTAAATTTTCGAGAATATTAAAAACAATTTTTAATATAAATATGAAGAAAAATTGAAAAATTTTTGTTCATTCAAAAATAAAAAATTAAGCTTATTAAACTATTTTTTTTAATAAATATCTTTGAGTATTTCAATCAAAAATATTAAATATTTAATTTAAGATGAAACTTTAGTTATTAAACTTAACATCTGAAAATTGAGAATTATTTATAATCTCATTCGTTAAAAGAATACATTTAAATGTTTAATTATTCAACTACAAATGAGATTGACTAATATTTTCTTAAAAATGAAAATGGAAGGAAAATATAAAAATATAATCAAGGAAGAGAAATAAAGGGAGGCTCAGAGAATAAAAAGAATTTTTAAAGTGTACAAGGAAAAAAGCCAGGGAGAGCAAAGGAGAAAGAGAGAGAAAGAAATATCACGGAAGAGTATATATTAGACTAATGCCTCTGCCTAGAACTATAGGGGCTTGTATACTATTACTCTTGCTGCAGTTGGACATTGAGTCTATTGGACGGCAAGAGCAAGTCTAATACGAAGGCACACTCTCTTTTACTTCACTCTCCCCCCTCTCTCTTTCTTCGCCTTACTTCTCTTTGGTTCACTGTTTTTGTCTCATTTGCTCTCTCTAGACTCACAATTTATAAGCCGCCAACGCGCCGCCAGAGAAAAACCGAGAAGGCGCTGTACACGCCATAGGCATATTGTATATTCTCTAACTTTTCTCTTTTCGATTTGTGCTCTGCTGAATGCAGCCTCATTTCTCTTTGTATATATGCGCAAAATTCAGTGCTGTTTCTTTTTTTACTATTTACCATTAGTGTATTGCATACATACTCCTAGGCTCGTTTGTTGTGTGTCGCCTGCAACTTGCACTTCTGCTTTTTCGCACGCTCCGTCTTATACTTCCTATGGTTCCAATAAACTTATGTATAAAAGTAGTTTATTTTCGAACTCAGTGTAAACGCATGTGTATTCTGCGTAAACTTTCAATATCTTGTCTACGAATAATATATTTTCCAATAATATTTTTTAAAAATTTATAATATGAATTAATTTTTGAATTAGTATAAATTATTTATATTCTCAAATATAAATACAATTTATATCGCTTAAAACAAACGCTTGATAAATTTGAACGATATTCGATTAAAATTTGACTATTTGCTATGTTAATATTGCTATTATTTTTTATAGGATTTAAAAATTATTTTAAACATTAAAACACATAATTACAGCATTTTATCAATGTTTCTCTGCCGCAGAACAATTAACAAATAAACATTTTTAATTACTATTTTAAATTATGGGTTTCAAATATCTGTAAAAATAAGCCAGGACTTATCTGTAAGATAGCATAGATTTTCTTTTAATATATATCATTTAATATCTTTTAAATTTCGAATAATGAATCTAACAACTTGTTAATGGTATTTAGTAATAATGAAAATTCGACTGTCGAGCGCTCGTCGTTATGTCTTTTCTGAATCTTGGAAAATAAGTACTAGAGGAAAGTCGACGATAGTAACGTTCGTCTCTTTTCAAAGTCCCCTTCGTCTGTCTGAAAATAGAAACACGTGCGAAGCATGGCATACGACGCACCTACTCTATGTTTCCAGCCTCCACTGTAAAGCATCGACTCTTATGCGTGCGCTCCTACACATATTCGATCGTACCCACACTCTGTCGCACTCTCTTTATCTTTCTTTTGGTACTTACATCCAACGACTCGACCACATGCTCACTAAGAGAATAAAATTAATCCAGCTATTCCCGAAATCACTTTTAAGTTATATTTCATTTATTTGAACTTTACGTTGTTCTACTGAGAAAAAAGTTTCGCCAAATATTAGATAATTCAGTTTAAAAATTAAATATAAATAAAAGTCTTACATTGAAATTCTACGACATATATAAATATATTAATTATCGAATATTTAAAATAAAAATTGAATTCTTTAAGAATTATTGTTGAAATATATAATTATGCTAAGAACATGATACTTTCGGCCAAAAAGATTTATTTCAAAATAAGGCCCAATTTGTTTTCAAAGTTTTTCTAAGTTATACAATTAGAATAAAATCTAGATGTTTAAAGTGAATTGAAGTTTTATTCAAATTTGTAAATTACGAAAGCATTTTTGTGAGTTTTTAATTTATAATATAACTAAATATAAATATAAGATACTAAAAAATTGAAAATAACTCTAATCACCAAATTTTAGTAAAATCCATCCACATTATTATTAAATGCTTCATCAGCGTTTTAGCAAGAGAAATATGATGATTTCGGTAAAAAGAAAATTTAAAGGAAATTTCCAACTGCGTCAAATTTTTTTTATTTTGAAGGTATGAAAAATTTATTCGAAAATTATTTTTAGAGATGAAATAATTACTTATTTTCTCTAATAATAAAAATTCACGAAGACAGAATATTCGAAAATATATACTCGTGAAAAACGATATACGAGTATATAATCCATAATACGTTTCTTTTATAATTATAGTCTGTGCGGAAAATGATTTTGCTGATGACCGCATGACATAAAGCCAGAGCTCACAGTCACGTATAAACATTGTGGAGAAAGAGTAATTTTTAAAGCTCCAAATAATTACAATTAAACACACGTAAACTAAACTTTGTATGGGTAAAATTGAGAAAGTGTAGTATGAAAATAAAAGAAGCGCGGAAGACCATCCGTTATCAAATCCAAATTCCGCCAACGCAAGAATCGGCGCGCACCTGGACACGCAGTGCAAGATTAACGAACTCGGTCCCTGGCGCTCCATCGCTCACGGAATGCGGCGGCCTCGACAGTAAAACTCGAAAGTGCCTCCTCTCTCTCTTCTTTCTCTCTCTCTCTCTCTTTTACTCTCTGCTGCGGAGAGTTGGGTCGAGAGGCACACACAAGAGGCGCAGCGCCGCACCGTCGCTCGCTAGCTTGGGAGGCTCTAGCGAGTAGAGCCGGAGGAGGCGATCCAGTGCCTCGCCGAGATTCGTGCGGACACGAGCGAGTATAGCCTTGGACGCGCGCGCGGGGCTGTAGCCGCCGCCTGGCCGCGGCACGCCGAGACGTTTCTCTCCCTTGTCTCTCCCACGCTCTGTCCCCTCCCCCCGCGCCACAACACGAGCCCGAGAGCTCGCGCACACGTCGGTCCGAACGAAGATGAAGCGAGAGCGAATGTTGCCGAAGCTCGTCTTCGTGGCGGTGGCCTGGTGCGCGCTCGGAGTAAGAGCTGAGCCCGATCCCTCGATCGAGTTCAACAGAATATCGAAGCTCCGGGACGAGGACAAGTGCTACGATAACAGTGCAAAGCCGCAGGTGAGAGAACGCGGACTTCCCGCTCTTTCGCCGCGCTTCTTCTTTACAATGGAGCATCCTTTGCGGCAAGCGGCAACCCGCTCACACTTTTTTCCTGGCATTCCTCGCTTTGACAATAGGAGCGGATGCTTGAGGGATTGACCCGCCTTCATTCACAAAAACTGTTTCTTTGTTGCAAAAATTTCTAAACGTGCTCTTATCCGTACTGTGCAACGGTTAACTCTGCGCTCTTAGAACTTTGGTTCCAAATCTTCAAGAGAACCTTTTCTTCCTATGTCTTGTATCTTAATTTCCTCTTCGGATTTTTAATCTTAAAAGCGTCTCTAAGACAGTCCGCGAGCAAGTGAGAAACCCATCAATCTATGCTTTTAACAAACATATTTTTGTTTCGAAAAAATTTATGGATTTAAAAAGTTTTGCAAAATGCAAACGAATATGTAGAGTCAAAGTACACTGTGAAGAATATTAAAAGTAATAACTTTGCAAAATTATACGAGTTAACGACCTAGTGTAAATCAAATTATCTCTGCAAAATTCAAATATTTTTCTAACAATGTAATACCTCTGTTACTTAAAATTTTTATTAACTATAAATCAGGTTAATCAAAACATTAATTTTTAACGTGAAAAGTTGTTCTCTAAAATTCATTAAATATAAAAATATTATAATAATACGTTTATTACACTTTTATTATTATATTTAATTTAAAAAATTATGATTAAATTAATTTTTTGAGATTTAAAAATTAAGCTTTTATTTTTATTCAGCTCTTGATTAAATCAATATTTCACGTATTTTAAAGTAATTTTTTAAGAACCTTTCAAATTCTATTTTTTAATTATTAATAGAAGTGTATTAAAAGCCATAAATTTTTAAAATGAGTACGTATTGTATGGTGTCAACCACGAAAATTATATACAAATAATTTAATTTATTTTATAAAAATGTATTGGAAAACTATGCTAGTTTATGGTACATTATATATAAAAAATATAATATGTATTAAAATATTTATGGTTTCTTTTTATGATTTCATTTTAGTCATAATAATTTTTTAAAGTTATTTGATTTAATACTTACAATTGGATGCATTTGAATCATTAAAATAAAAAGTATCATATCTTCTAAAAACCGTAATATTTTTGTCTTACATCTATCTGATATCATTCACTCTATTTGAAATTTTTTTAATCAACAATTAAAATTAATTAAGTAAAATTGTTATATTTTATTTCGACATTATTTTAATCATTTACAATAAAATAAATTTAACACTTGTTTCTAAAATATATCTTTCTATGCTAATGAAAAAAGTTATATTTTTCTATCTTTTGGTAATTTCAATTAAGTTATTCGTATTTTATTTTTAGATAGTTTTTTTAAATCCTTAAAAGTGATAGATAATGTTAATAAATGTAACTTGTAGTGTAAAGATATTTTCCAAGTTAAAAATATATGTATTAAATCTTGTTTCTGAATAAATAATACTGAAGTAATTTATTTTTTTTTATACAGGGAAAATTACAAAAAATTAAAATATTAACACTAATTTTTTTCTAAAGTGACTAAATTAAATTAAATATCCCTTTAATATTATATATTAATACTACTATTTATGGCTAAAATTGTAAATTAAATATAATCGAAATTTATTCAAAATATTATGTTTTTGCTAATAATGGATAGGAGAAAAATCATTTTTTATATTTTTAACTATCCAATTAAAAAACCATTTTCTTTATATGTATAAATTTTTAAAATTGAATTTTCTATAGTTTTTATATTAAAATATTTGACAATGCAGAAAAAAATATACGAAAAAATAGCTAACTCGCGTACTTTTTTAATAAGAATGCAACATTATGAATTCTTCTTTTTCTTTTTTAAATAAAGGGGCGAAGTTATAAAACGTGGCATCTAAAAGACTTCATATATATATATGAAAAAGAATATTTATGTACATATACATCTTCTATAAGGTTATATGTAATAAGATCATAATATAAACTGCTACGCTTGCTTTCGTGTATTCAGCGAATATTATACGCGTTACATATTATAGTCTACAAAAGGAAAAATACAAAAGAAGACAAACTATAATCCAGTATATATTAACTTTTTTACATACATTTTACTTTGTGTTCGTTTAATTTGTAATTATGGGGCGGCCCATAACAATTTATATTCCTTATTTTGTGTTATCGAAGGAGTTCGGTGCTGTTTGAACTTTTATTGATAAAGACCTCTCGATAAGAATTATATATTTTTTACTTTATTTGTATCTTCTGAAATATTTGTAACATCAAGCATCATTACAAAATAGTCGGGTAAGAGACGAAAAGATGACTGATTATTTTACAGTTAGAAATGAGTTTTTTCAACAAAAATATGTGTTCTCATATATTTCCAATTGTTTCTTACACTGAGAAATACTAAACACAGAAAAGTAATTCTGTAAATGAATAATAAAATAATATACTTAATTATATTAAAATAACTCTAATGATTATTACGAATTTATTTCTTACGTTTAAAAATTTTATAACTTAAATTTCATGCATTCTTTTCAATTTAATATAAATTTTATATTTAAAAAAATTAAAACTAAAATTTAATTAGATATTTTTAGCTTCAAACAACTAATATTTTAGAATTATCAATTCAGTGCAATTATTTAATAAACTTATTTTTTTATAATATTGATGTTAAAAAATTAGCTAAAAGTATTAACGCACTAAGTGAAAATATGAAAATTTTATATTTACTAGGAATATAGATGTTAATGTTATATTATTACCAATTAATTATACTATGATGCGAATATCTACTAAAATATTTATAATTTAATATATAATTCAAGAAAATATTAAGAAATCAATTTCAATATCAAGATTATAAATGAAAATTTTAAAGATTATTTTTGAGTTTCTATTTTAAAAAATTTAGAATTATTAAAAATTATATGTTTATTTTCATTACTATTCTTATATTAAAAAAATAAATGATCAAATTGATTTCCACTCTTAATGTTTTTACATATTTAAAATATTATAATAAACTCTATACAGTATCTATATAATATTTTTGATGAAGTTAAACTTTCGAATAAAAGAATAAAAAAATTTTATTTATAATTTACATTAAATACTGTTTAAACAATATAAAAATTTTGTTTCGGTTAAATATTAAAAAGCATCTTAAAAATATAAAGAAAAACACCTTTAAATTATTATAATTGGGTTTTTTTAGGAATTTAGCATATTTAGGAGAAAATATCCCGTGAAGAATATTGAATGAGACGTACAAAAATGATCGGATTGCAATAATACAATATTCAATCGGTTGTGTTAAAATTATAATAGTGAGAAATAGATGTCGGGCTGTTACAGAGGTGCATTCCACCATTTGAAAACGCTGCTTTCAATGTTATCATCGAGGCAACGAATACGTGCGGTCAAGATGGCCGAGTTACGTCCTTCTGCAAGCAAACTGGGAAGTCTAGCATTCACAGAAAGTCTTGCGAAAGCTGCTTCGAGGGTGATCACCCAGCCTCTTTCCTTACAGATCATGATAATAACGAGAACGCCACTTGGTGGCAATCAGAGACCATGTTCGAGAGTATACAATATCCTAACCAAGTTAATCTTACTTTAAACTTAGGTAAGTTCAAATTTTCACTTTTTAACTTTTATTATATACTTTTAAGCAAAAAATCGGGAGTATTTAAAAATTATTATCATAATTTTTTTCAATAATTAACCACTTATAATGTTCAAAGTGTGAATTTTATGATAAGTAGTAAAAAACTAATGTTTCAATTTTTTAAACAAAGTAAAAACTAATATATTGATGCAACTAAAATTTTATTTACGATAATCAATTTGCTGTCAGATCACATCTGCTCCAATAATAATAATTAACGCTAATCAAGCATCTTCATTTTAAAATATATCAGGGAAGTAAATTAATTTAAATAAAAATAAAAATGTTCATTTTATAAATTTATAATTTATATAAAATTTCAAAAATATATCTTATTGTAATTATATATATCAATTAAATTTGAAATTAGATTTTGAAGTTTCTTGATTCTTATTAAAAAAAAATATTTTACATTTACGTGTATAACTAAATATTTAAGAAAATATAATAAATACGTAATAAAAATTAAAATAAACAGGGATTTATTGCAAATGATTATACGAAATTATTATGATTCCTATAAACTATATGACATTACACACTTTTATATTAAGCAGAATTCATCGTCTATATTAAAAAATTATTTTTATATAAGCACGATTAAATAATTGGATAAAATTAGATGAAAATTTTCTATTTACAAGACATCTATCAGTATGGTTATTTTATTTATATAGTTAATATTTAATTCGTAATACCCTTCTACGTAAATACTCAAAAATTTCAATAAATTATAATCACAGCTTCTTCACAAAAACATGAAAAATCAAGTGATAAATTCACAATCGTACTTATTTTAAAGAAATACATTATATTATTTTGAATTAGTCTGCATTTAATCATTTAAATCATAAATTTTTTATTAAATAATAATTATTTATTAAAATCATTCCTTGTAGGTTGATTATAAAAGAGTTATTCTATGTTCACGATAATTCATTATAATTTCACTCATTTTTTATTATTTTTTAAAATTTGCGTTTTCTAATATTTTATACTTAAAAAAAATAATCTCATAAAATATATGATAAATATATGTATTGAATTAGTAGCATTTTATTTCAAATGAAGCATCCCAATTCTGATCCTTGAATAAAATTAAGTTTATAATCTAATTTTTTTCTTTTTTTTTAAATAACAGTTATTCCAAATATATTCATAATTATTTATTAATGAACTAATCTTTAACTTTTATTTATGGTAAATTAAAAATATTAATGTGCTGATATGGAAATATTAAATATAGTCTTTATATAAATTGTAGAATTAAGAAAATACTGAGCTAACTTGCAAGAATAAGATGATAATTTCAAATAACTAGAAAAGAAAAAACACAAATTTTGAAAGTAACCAAACTTGCACTAAAAAGTAGTAATTTTATTCGAATAAATTTTTCTTTTTATTCCGTAAAGTATGATTCAATATATTAAAATAATTAAGGTTATTTTAAATGATCAAGTTTCATTATTAAAATTTTTCATAGCGTACAGAAAAAAGAATTAAATTTCCTTATGATAATTTTATTTTATGAATTGAGAAGTTTTTAAATTTTTATCGCTAAATGGAAGAAGAATATTAGCAGAATAAAAAGTTCACCCACACTATAAAAATTACTTTTGAATAAAGACTAGTTGCGGTTTCAAGAATTTCTAAAGTATGGTTTTATTCTACCTTATGAATCGTCAGGGTTGGAGAATATAGTCATTCACGATCGTCGGCTCAAAGAGGATAGACAGGCGATAAGGCAATGCGTCGGCAAGCTTTATTTGATTATATGAGCACGAGTCCTCGATTCCCCGAAGTATACGTTGGTTTTACGGACGATAACATAAGAGATTCTTCGGTTATGTATCGAGATCGTCGCAACCACTCAACTTTTTTGCCTACTATCATTGTACAGTTAACGCAACTCCGATTTTTTTTAGGCACACACACATAAACTGTGATATATAGAAATAATGATCGTAAAGAATTACATTCAGTAATATTATACTTAATGTTATGAAGGAGAGCAATAAAAAATTGAAAAGATTTCTTGTTTATTAATTTTGAAACAGTTTCAGTTTTATTAAATTGCCTTTTATTATTTAATTCATGTTCTTTAATTTGTATTTATATTAGGGTACAAAGAATTTTTAAGAGAAATTTTTACATACATTATTATTATTTAATCTTTAATTACACAAACGCTATTTTTTGATAAAATCATTTCATCGATTAATTAATGTTTAACCTACAATTTTATTGACTTATTAGGTTGTAATATTTTGAATTTCTATTTTAATCATTGAAAATGTAATAAGAATAAATATAAGTTAATGTATTGTAAAGTATAAACGTTTTAAAATTCTTTTTTAATGACTTAATGCTTATATATATATCTATATATGTATTCGTTAAAATTCGATTATTCCAGTAGTTAATTATTTTTTATGAATTTCAATATTCTTAATTAGACATATACTGAACTAAAATTTTTACATAAAGTTGAAAATCAGTAGTAAAATCACTGTATTTCTAATTTATTCCATATAGTTTTATTAATATTATTTTTATAACTAATTATTTAATAAAACAAATGAATTTATATATTAGATATAATTTTCTATAATAAGTTTATTGGTGCCTTTCAATAACATTTTTTTTCTGAAAATTTCAAATATTAATATTTTATATAAAAGTATGATACATAACTAAGTACATGCATACACAGAATTTTTATTTATACATATTAAATTATAAGTATTGTTTTTTTATATTAAATAGTTAATTTTAATTTTCAAACTTAGAATCAGTTCTATCAATTATACATAAAAACTTCTCAGTTAATAAAATAAAATTTTTATGAAATAATTAAATTTTTTATTTATATATGCTATGAAATTGTAAAAATGAAATTTGATAATTTTTATTCAAAATTACATTAATTATTTGAAGAGAATGAATCTTAATTTACAAAATTAAAAAGGAGCATTTATTATAATAAAATCAAAATTCTGGTTACTCTTGAATAAAAGGTTTTCTTATTTATGTATTTACATATAAATGCAGTTATAAATGATTCTAAATTTGAGTATTAAAGTATTTAACCCACATTCAGTAGACGATAAAATACGTGTATATCCACACGATTACCACATTAATGGGAATTAATGTTTTAGAAAATCCATTTAGTGCACGAGACAATTTGATTGTGCGTATAAATGCTTCTATGCTATGAAACGGCGGGAGTTTTTCCTTTGGACCGATGCAACTGTTAAGATGCAGTTCGAGACCGTCTGCTAAGTCACGCCGGTTGCTTGCCACATGGTCCATTCATAAGTGGGTGACGCCTCTGAAGCCGGGTTTACGATGAATTCATTGGTTTAACGCCCTGGGGGTGGGGGTTCAGTTATTAGACTTACTAGAATTGCAATGATAATTAAAAAAAGGCAAATAAACTAAAAAGACAAATACTTAGGAAATTTTCTAATATTAGATTATTATATATTGATTATTTTATAAAACCTTTTAATCCAAATTGTTTTAGCATATCAATATAATATTAATTATATTAATTAATTAGTAATTATCAATAAATTATTAATTATATTATTTCATTAATTAATCATAAATATACTATTAATTATAAAAAAATTATATTAAATTAATATCAACAAATAATGTAAAAAAATCTTTTTAATTTAAATCCTTTTAATACGATTCGACATATCCGAAAATTGGATTATAAGTTTATAATACAACGTTAAATAAATCATTAATGATTTTAAAATATTATATAACTAATATTAAGGTTTTTATCATTAAATAAAGACAATATTTAAACTTGTAACGCTCTTATATATAATTTTTTTTTGTGTAATATTGTATGCAAAGAAACTCTTGAATACATATTTTTATTTATTTATATTATAAAAAGGCTATAATTGGTTTGTTCTTTTTCTTTGATTTATAGATAATTTTTCACATATAAGAAATCAGTTTACACGAAATTGAATCCCTATGACTTGAACACACGACCATCGGATTTTAATTTCCGTTTATTTGAATCCAATTATATATTGTAAAATTACTTAAACGCTATCCTGAACCTATTAAAATTAAATTCAAATCTAGATATAAATTGAGAAATGTGAAATTTCTTCTTTACAATGTAATTGAATTTTTTAATTACTATTATTTTGATTTATTTTAAATTAAAATTGATCGTTTTGTCATCGTTTTAAAATGTACTAAAAATATAATTTTGGTTATATATGTATATATAATATAAGCTTCACCAAAAAATATAGAATTTAAAAGTTTTTTAACGTCAAATAGATATTATTTTTAGATTTTACGTTTAGAGTAATATTAACATTATATGGCATCAAACAGTGTTACATAATGACCAAAAATAAAATGAGATTGAAAATCAAGCAAGATGATATTAGAGGTGCTATAAAAACCAAATAGTCGAATTAAAATCCGTAAATAATTTTATTATTTTGCGATACAGAATTCATAAGAAATGTAACATGATTATTTCAAGTATTAAAAAATTTGCACATTATAAAATCATAAGACCAAAACTTACGTATCCGTTTCTATGATGTTAGAAAAATTTTTTCAAAATCAGTTATACTAAAATAAAAACATTTTGATTTATATTAAATAACATGCAGAAAGAAGATATACAATTTTATTAAATTTATGAAAGAATTTATTTTAATTAGATATCATATGAAACTAATTAATGTAATAAAAATATGAAGCTTATAATTTTGAATTTTGCAAGTGAAAACTCATTAAAAACTCAAACTTTAATTTTCATTTTTGAGAAAGAATTTTTCTAAATTTTCATTTGACATTTATTTATAAAAATATATTCAGTTTACTTGTTTTTATTTTAAATAATAATTTATAAATATGATAATTAATTGAAAATTTTACGCATTATTTAATACTATTAAGATATATAATAATTTATGTAATTTTATATTAATCATAAGAATCGAGAACTTTTTCGAAATTCAAACTTCATGCACCAAGTTCTTCTTACTGTTTTATTCAGTTATAGCTTTTAAAAACCAAATTTTCACTACTATTAAAATATTTCAGTAAATATGCAGTAATAAAAAAATTTGTTGTAATCTGTTTTTAGGTAAGACTTTCGATATAACGTACGTACGAGTTCTATTCGAGTCACCACGACCTGAGAGTTGGGGAATCTATAAACGCAAGAATGAGAAAGCGCAGTGGGAACCGTATCAATTCTATTCGGCTACATGTCGTGATACATATGGTCTACCCGAGTCCAAGGAAACTGTACGAGGAGATGACACGAGGGTGCTATGTAATAGCGAGTACTCGGACATCGTGCCATTATCAAAAGGAACAGTAGCCTTCTCAACGCTCGAGGGCAGACCCTCTGCTTATTATTTCGAGACGAACACGGAGCTTCAGGTTTGTTTTTATAATTTATCTACTAGTTCCGATTAATTCTTACAGATTTTCATTTCCATCACAATAAAAGTGCTCTACATGCACAAATCATGTTTGATAGATCTTTTATTAACATACACCGTTTGAAAGTTCATTTAAGCTAATACTTACACTGGTACATCGATCAATTTTCTTGAAGCTTAATTATAGATTTTTATTCATAATAAGAAAGCAAAAGTATATATTTAATAATTCAAAATAAAAACCTTTTTTCAAGAAAATTTTCAAACAATTTGGATCATATTAATTTTAATTAAATATTCGATGAAGGAGTAAAGTTTTGAGATAAATTGAAAACAACTAATAATGCATTAATTATGAATTATTAATCAATGAACGCATATCTTAAAACGATCATAAATTACTATAAAAAAAAATAATGAGTTACAGAAGTCATTAAAGGTAAAAATTATAATTGAAAAGCTTTATTTTAATAATACAATGATTTTTGATGAATGGACGACAGCTTTTTGGCACATAATTTTTCTCTGCGTTGAGATGTACAAAAATGAATACAGTGCTACGATTGGTTCCCTTACACAGGAATGGGTACAAGCGACGGACCTGCGAATAACGTTGGATAGGTTAAATACTTTTGGTGACGAAGTCTTTGGCGATGACCAGGTACTCCAATCATATTACTATGCAATAGCCGATGTTGCGGTAGGCGCAAGGTGTGCTTGCAATGGTCACGCAGGCGAATGCGTTAATAGCACCAGCGTTGACGGCCGCACGCGTAGGGTTTGCCGGTAAGTTTATACCAATGCCTTTTGAGATTATGAAATTTGTTTTTCAGTGATGAATCTTAATTCAATTCTGTCAAAAATGAAATCATCAGTATTTGAAAAGAAAAGTGATAATTTTTATAAACATAAAACAAAATATCGTTGTATAAATCATTAAACTTGAAATTTAAAACTTATTTACTTTTTAATTCGCTTTATTAAAGCATTCTACAAATTTTTAATTGTATGTTTTATATTTCGAAAATATTACTTATTATTTATTACTTAATAAGTTGAACATAATGTCATATTTCACTATCTGTTTATTTAAAAGATCTATTTTCAGTTTTAATAATAATTAATATAATATCAAAGTATATATATAATATATAAATATATAAAATTCTTCTACAATTTTTTAATAAGCTGAAAAAAAACTTTTTTATATCAAAAAAATTTTATCAAAATGTGTTTCCTTTATTTTCTAAAATAAAAAATATTATAAATATTATCAATTATAAAAGAGTAATTTAGTAGCAAATAGTAAGATATGATATTATTAAAAAATATTCCCTAATTATTTTAAGAACTAAATTTTAAAATTTAATTTACACCGAAGAAAAAAACTTTTTAGTTTAAATATTTCCATAAATACTTTAATAAGTAGTTATTTTCTACTATTATCAAAGGTGTGAACATTTTACGACGGGACCCGACTGTAACGAGTGTTTACCATTTTACAACGACGCCCCTTGGGGACGCGCCACGACTACTGATGCGCATGAATGCAAACGTGAGTTTACTTGTAGACTTATAACTCTCTCTCTTTTTTTCTTTCTTTTCATTTCTTTTCATCTTTTTTTATACTTTTCTCTGTACCTATTACATTCATTCGTTATAATTCTATTATATATATATGCTTTTATGTTGTTTTACTTATTTTCGATGTATTTAATTATGTATTTTATTATATGTATTTAACTAGTTTTTAGACTACTTTGAATGAAAGTTATTTTTAATTATATATTACATATTTTTCTTAGAATTAAAATAGCAAGTTAAGTAATATAATTACTTTATAATTTAATTAAACATTCGTAAGTTTTATTCCTAGTAAGTTTGACTTTTCAACCAGATAAATTTCATTAATTAATTGAAATGTTTGAATTAATTGTTATTCAAAGTAAGCTGAACACTATTTTGTTGATTAAGCAATAGAAAATATTATTCTTAAAATAACATAAAATACTTAATAAATTAAACTATTATTAAAAAAATTATTCTAAATGTTGAAAAATAATTTCTAAAAGTTATGTATAAATTATTATAAGTCTGTTAATATTGAAAAATATGTAATAAAGAATAATAAATGAAATTATATTTATTTCAGAAACTTTACAGTATTTGACATATTTTTTAAATATCTTCATATTTATTAGGACAACAAAGTAGATATATAATATGGTTGTTATTCATAGCTTTCATAATTATTCTTGTTTATGATGCTTATTCTCAATTATTTACCTTCTTAAATTTTCAGATTTATATATCTATATGTATAAAATAAATGTATATAATTTATCTTACCTTTTAAATAGTATAAATATGTATTGCATAATTTTTAAATAAGTACATATTTTATATAACAATTTTATTTCAAAGTTCAGAATGATTTATAATTAAATTATTAAAACAGTTTTCATTTTATTTTTTTTAAATTATCTTAATTTTTACTGCATGTTTAAATTAGAATATAATTGTACATAATTATAAAAATGAGTATATTTCTATAACAGGTTCAAATTTTTATACGCACTAAAATTGCAATTAATGTTTTTGAAAGATGCATGTGCCTTTCGTAGTATTGGTTGTGTCTGATAACTTGTTTATTTCTTTTGTTTCCACTTCCTCGCGAAAACGTACAATTGTTCTGGTTCGTAAGCGCTCGTGACAAGCCCATTTTTCGAAAAGCTGCATAGAGGGAGGATCTTTGTCTCTCTCTTTTATTCTCTTTTTCTTGTTCTGTTAAGAAGATCAATTCTAAATGTACCTCGAAATAAAGAGAACTTTGATTATTTAAAGGTAAAAATTATTGATTTATATGTGTTTATTAAAATAATCTTTAATTTAAAATAGAATGATTTATCTTTTTAATTTTTTAATTATATAAAGAATAATAGCATTTTAATCAAAATATGGTAAATTAAATTCAGTCTTTATTTATTAATATTTTATGTAATATATTTATATATATATATATGTATATAATATTATAATATTAATGAAATACGCATGAAAATTATACTCTTAATTTTTACATTATTTTTAAATTATAATTTTCTAATAGAATAATAGTTCCATTCAAAAAATTAAAATGAATCTACTTTATACTTTTCTTATGTATATGTATACTTAATCAATTTTAAATATTATCAAACTTATATATAAGTCATATAATTAGAAAAGAAATAAACTTAATTTATATAATCTAAATTTTTATTTTAATGCTTTCTAAAATTATAAGTTTAACTTTATATGATCAATAAAAAATTGATTCGATCATCACGTAATTCAAATAAATTATATAAAAATGATAACTACATTTTAAAAAAGCATTTAATATGTTTTTTAAACTTTTTATTTAAAAAAAAATGATACCTTTAATACAGTTTGTATTAACTATTTTATTAATTTTATTATATAAAATGTAATTATAGATCTTACATTTATCTAATTAATTTTTAAATTTCATGTTTGATAGACATGTTCCAATGATTCAAATACATATACATTGTTTGCGACATACTGTAAGTATACATAGAAATTCAGTTTAAAAATTTAATCATTGTATTTTCAATGAAACATTAAATAAATTGAAGTTTTTTTTTTAAAACAAACAGAAATTTTATAAATTATGTTATAAATTGTTCTTCTAACATTTTAAAATTGTTTTTCACATTCGATTTTCATATAAAGAGGTGATAAGTATTATTTTCTGATAATCACATAAATACTTCAAGAAAAAAAATAATATTTGATATTTTTTTAATTTCTTGCAATCTTTTAACACAAATTTTATTCACGATTGCTTTATGAAATGTAATTTCCTGAAAAAATATTGTGAATCTCTTATCGTCAAAGCGGTTATTGTGGGCGAAAAAGTGATCGCTCATGGTGACTAACATAATACAAAAAGTAGTCTCCCTTCCTTTAGCGGCACTCTGCAGTTGTAATTCCACACTACTGATAGATCTTGAAGTATCTCACGTACATACTCTTGATGCTCGTTCCTTTATTTTTGCATTTAGCTTTTTCTTGAAAATTTATTTGCGGTAAAATTAGATTACTGTGCTCGAAATTCCAATTACAGGTGGAACTATTTCACTTTTTCTAACGCAGTAATAGACAAATTTAAATTCATGTAAAAAAGGCCAAAAACTTAAAATTTAAATTTCCTTTAAAACTATAAAAAATATGAAAATTATAAGTCTTTGCAATAACGTTAATAAAAATATTAATTATTTGTAAGATAGTAAATAGAAATTTGAAAATTATATATTTATAACTCATAAGTTTCTTGGGTAATTTTAATTTAGTTAAATCCATTTACTATCGCTATCATTTATATTGAAACATATATGAAAAATATATAAAAAATTAAAGTATATTTATTTAAGTAAATTATTCATGAAAAGTTTTCATTTTAAAATTATATTCAAATAATAATTACGGAACAAAGTAAAATTGCAATTTTTATTAAAAAACAGAATATAATATAAAGAAAAAAATTTAATACAAAAAATATTTATAAATTTAAATTATTTAAAAGAAGCAGATTTTGTAATACAAAGGTTTCTTTCTTTTTTTTTTAATATCGTTTTGAAATTTTTTCTCGACGTAAAAAGATTCTTTCTCTCTTATAGGGGCTGTCAGTTTTTAAGACTCCAGCCCTAGCAGCAATATAGCATAATTATCCCTTGCTGCTGTTCATGAAGCTCTACTTATACAATCGTCTAGAGGACAAAAAACTAAACGTATAAAGAAGAATCGGTCCCTCCTGCTCCTCTTTCTCCTTTTCCACTGCTGTTGGCCTTATCGTTTCTTCTACGCCCTTTAAGGGCCTGCATTCGCAGCATCTTCACATCTTCGCAACCACATCACATAGAGACACACTGGCATTACACCTAACCACAAGCTTTTACCTTTTACGCTTTGCGCTTAAGCGACGAATCGAAGTGGGGACTTCGATGCTGCTTCATGGATAAGTGCGTCTCCACAGTCGAAGTCTACGCATTGCTTTGAAAAGGTCGAGCATTTCCGAGCACCTGCTTTTGAATTGTGGGAGCATCATTAAGATGATCGCTAAAAATTTGCGTAGTGTCTAAAAGAAGTTCCATGTGTTTTCATGTGTTTGATATTAATATTATTAAATTAAAAAATACTTATGGATAGCTAAATTTTAAAACAATAGTATCTTTTTTATAATTAAAATATTTGTTTGGCACTAGAAAATTGTATTCGTTAAATCAAAATTAAATTTCAATAATCGTATCCTGTGAATAAACAATGATGAGTTAAAATTTGATCGACTGTAACTTCAAATATTTATAAAAATCTTTAAGAAAAAATTTGTTTAACACATTGTTTTATTTTTGTTTTATAATTTTTATTTGTAAAAAAATTGATTAATGAATAGTATAATTTAAAGTTAAAAATTATGTTTAACTCATATTTAAATAAATAAAATTCTACTGTATTTAATTTAAAAAATGTAGCATAAGTCAGAGATTATACTATGATGAGTACATTAATTTTCCTCAAAATAGTGTTTTTTTAAACTATATTAAAAAAAAATACATAATTTTTTGTTTGTTTCAAACTTTAATAACTTTGTACATCACACTTTCATAATTATATTATATTGCGTAAAAAAGAGATTATTTTTAACATTAAACTATGTGAAAAAACTTTGTGAAATTGAAAATGAAATTTCTACTATTAATATTACTTTCAAGTGGTATTTCATGCAGTTTTTGTTATTGGAGGCGTAGACATTTCTCAAGATACACACCAATTTGTAAGTTTTATAATAATGTTTATTGTATTGCATTTTTTCAAGGTTTCAAGATTATTTTATTATATATATATTAATTGATTATTTCGTATAATTTAAAATCAATATTTAGAAGTTGATACTTAATAACTTAATATATTTACACAAAACGAATAAGTTATTTTTTATGTAATATATATTTGCAAAAAAAGAATAATTACATTAAATATTAGTAAAATATCAAATAATTTCGAAAATGGAGAATAGAATTATTCGAATACATATAATTAATGTAATATAATTTTTTAATTTCAAAAATTTTTTTACATACGTAAAAATAAAATTAAAACAAAGAATGATGTCTTATATTATATTACTTTACTGTTAAAGTAACAGTTTAATAATAAATTTTACAACACTAATATTTAATCATACATGTCAGCGATTCTCTTATTACATTTTTATGCTAAAACTAAAGCTGAATCAAAGAAAAATTAAAAATTTCAACTAAAAACTTCTCATTAGCTACCTGTATATGGTTTCACGTGTATAAAAAATAAATACGTCTATACTATACCTAACATTCCACTCGTTTCCAGTCATCGACTTGACAATCCTTTCCTAGTAACATCGATGTTTGATTCTGACAGCAAAAACTTGATTCTACAATCAACTTGTTCTAAAGTCCTTGCAAAGGCTAAGTTCAACTTATACTGCAGCCACGTATAAATTTGATTTAATAGTGATCCATATTTTAATGTAGCCATATAAAATTTCATAATAACAACAGTTCGTAATCAATCTTTTTCAAACACATGCATAATTCCTTTTTCTGATCTATTTTGCATGTTGCAAATGGCAAGCTTATAATGTACATTTCTTATTAAGATTTAACTATTACTATTTTGATTTCCAAATACATGATCAATATTATATTATATATTTAAATTAAAGCATCGTGTGGAAGCTAATAAATGGTGTTATTTTAACTTTGCATTTTTTATAAATTAATTTTTTGACTAAACAAAGTTAATTTAAAATTTTTATTATTATTAATATTAGAGCAATATTCGCTACAATTTAATAACTTTCTTTAGTTATAATCCTTGCAATGAATATTATAATTGTTTCTTTTCAATTTTTATAAAATATTATATATAACTATAATAAAATTATAATTATTCTAGAATTTGGTAATACATGTACTACTTTTGCAGTTAGACTTTTTCGATATTTCTATATTTGATATCTTTCCTATAATTTACTTAAATAATTTATTTATACTGATCCGGACACACATACGCTGATGCATGACACGATACGCTTGTAATCAATCTTAATAATTTAAAAATTGTATAAAGTATTAATGAAAAGCTGACTATGTATTTTATGAATGAATAAAATAATTATTTGATAGCCAAGTAAAACTAATAACATTTTTTTCAGCATGTAACTGTAACGGCTACTCGGATCGCTGCTATTTTGATAAAGAGCTGTACAAAGTAACTGGACATGGTGGCCACTGCTTAGATTGTCGAGACAATCGCGATGGGGCCAACTGTGAGCGTTGCCGTGAGAACTATTATGCACGAATGGAGGATGGCTACTGTATAGCTTGCAACTGCAATGAAATCGGTACTTTACATATATTCATTTATAAACAAAATTTTATTTTTTTATTCGCTGTTTTAGAAATGTAATAATTATTATAAATAGAATAAAGTAACCTTAATTAAGTTTTTAAAAATATATACTTGAAAATTTGAAAATCCGGAACGTATGAGTTGTGATTGTTAATTAATTTCTCGATAATAACTTTTGCTTTCTCATTTAACTGTTGAAATTTATTATTTGTTTTTAAATTTTTACAAACAGTTTTTCTACGGCAAAGCTATTTTCACGAACATAGAAATAAATAATAAATATAAATTAAAAAGCTTCCGTGACTATTTATATGTTGTATACATTACAGTACATAATCAATAGTAATATAAAAAAAAGTTTCTTGAATAATTCAAAATGTGGCACCTGCATTGAAAAAAGTGATAATTCATGGTCTACATTATTCAAGTTCATTTAAAATGTCCACTTTCACTCCTTTTATGTTTTCAACCAAAATCATTTTTAAATAACTTGAAATTAAAGGCTTACGTATTATATTTCTTACAAAGGTTAAAATTTTTTTACTTTTTTGATCATTTTATTTGTGTATTTTAGGAACATATTCGTATAATGTATAATACATGAATTTCATAAAGCATTGCATTTATCAAAGATGATATGGTAGGAAATTTTATGTATTTATATAACGTATGTCATAAAGCACATAGTTGTTGTTATAAGATTTAAATATTTTATAAAACACATTAAAAATTAAAAGTTCCCTTCAGTTTAAATTTTATTATATTGAAAATTATATTATTTTTTTTTTTAATTTTACACTAAAATCTAGTTGTAATACAGGTTTATGTATAATTATATTAATATAATTAAGTTTTAATTTAAAAAATAGAAATAAAAATATTATATGAATAAAATATAATTTATTACATTTGAAGCGTTGTAAATATTGTAAAAATATATTTTTATTATTAATTAAATACTAAATCAGATTTAAAATTAATAATATAGATTTTTAACGTTAAAGGTACCCTTAACAATATATTTTAATACACAATCGAGGTGTATAAATTAAGATAGCTTTTATAATATTAGAATAATTTGACGTACTGCTTGTCTTAAAGAAATATTTTGAGTGCATTTACTTTTTTGTATACACAAAATCTACTTTCAGAATTCATCCCATATGATATATTTACGATAACGATTTGCAGTTAAATAGCATGAGTTTTTAATTTACCATTCTGATAAACTGCTAATTAAAGAAATGAAAAATGTATAAATCAAGGATTTTGAACAATCAATTCATTGATATAGTCATAATAATTATTAACAAATCTATAAAAAAATATATTTACCAGATTAAATGAATATTATGTACATATATGTAGTTAATATGAGATATTTTTCAAAAAGTATGTATTTTAAATGTATTGTATTATTAAAAAAGAAAAATTATTAATATAATTTTTTTTTAATATGATATTTTGTCAATAAATAACCATTTTTGGTTTTATTTCGTAATTTCAAATAAAATCATCGATAATTTTTTTAATTGAATGCATAATAATTTCAAGACTTTCTAACAAAATAGTTAGGAAAACTTTTTATTTTCTCAAACATGGAACATTTAACTTTTATTAATTGTATATTAATTTTGGAAAAATTCCATTATATATGACGAAATAGTAAAAAAAACCAAAGATAAAGATGGCTCCGTTTTTTAAATAATATAATTTAAATTTATCTATCCGTAGGTTCGCGCAGTTTACAATGTAACTCAGAAGGCAAGTGTCAATGTAAACCTGGAGTGACGGGAGATAAATGTGACCGATGCGCTCCTAATTTCTACGATTTTAGTGGTTTTGGTTGCACGTCCTGTGAATGCAACGTAGCAGGTTCTTTGGCGAATGCACCAAGTTGTGATCCTATGACTGGTATTTGCACGTGCAAAGACAACGTTGAGGGCAAACGTTGTAGAGAGTAATTATTGATTTTAATCGATTAATGTGTACATTTCCTACGATTCTTTTCAAAGGTCTTACCACAAAGTAATGCATAAGTAAACACGTATCATTAATTTAATTGAAAAAAATTACTATTTAAATAAAGTTATTTTTTTGGATTTCATATTAAAAAGTTTTAAATTACTCTTTCAACTTTTCAAGCTTTATAAAATTTGTAAAATTACAAAATCATTCCGAAAAGAATAATTGAAACGCGTATCATTTACTAAATATAAATTAAAACTTGAATTAGAGTAAATTTTAAAAGAATCTCAATTTTCCTTTCTGCAGGTGCCGACCGGGTTTCTTCAACCTGGCCGAAGATAATGAATTCGGATGTACGCCTTGCTTCTGCTACGGACATTCGTCTCTTTGTTCGACTGCAAATGGCTACTCGCGAGTCGGTATTGAAAGTACCTTTGTCCGAGGCAGCGAACGATGGTCATCCAGTGTTGCGGGTAACTCCGTACCTGTTTCCTACGATGCCCTCGGGCAGTCGATCTTCGCTACAGCCCCCGATCGAGACAACGTCTACTTCGTCGCGCCTGGTATGTTTTACATGAATTTTAACAATTTGTGTGTATCTTCAAAATTACCAATTAAAATGAGCCATATGCAGTGAATGACAATCAAATTAAATTAAATTGTTTTTGGTTTTTAATAATGGCATTTAAATACTTCACTTATTGTAGGTTAGTACGTATATTTATTTTTTTTACATTCTATTTTAATTAATGTATCATTTTGTAATAAAGAATACAAATTTATATTCAATTTTTATGAAGAAATATTTTAAAAATTATAAGTTAATAAATTGGTATGATCTAAATTATTCGAAAAATCACGATAAAATCATGTAGTTTCAAAATAAATCTTTAAACATTTTTATTTCGTTATTTTGTACCACCAATTTTATTAATAATCTTGGAATTTATTATATTACATATAAAATAACTTTTAATTTCAAGAAATTTAATGAACTATTTATGTGATTGAATATCATTTTGTTTTTTACTCTGTAATGTTGTTTGCTTACAGATCGATTCCTTGGTGATCAACGAGCTTCTTATAATCAAGATTTATCGTTCACTTTAAAAATCAGTGATAATGGTCCAGCACCAACAGCTAGAGACGTTATTCTAGAAGGTGGAAATGGCCAACAAATTATTCAGCCTATTTTTGGACAAAAAAATAGATTGCCAACTACCAATGTAAGCATTAATAATTTTTTCAGTTAATATCAATTTTTTACCAAATTATATATTTTTTATACGTGATATTCGTGTTTTTACGGTTGCTTTAGAAATTACATTTTTTTATTTAAATGAAAAGATCTTACTAATGTTCTTAAAATAAAGTTTCTTAGTAATATAATAATAAATTTTTGTTTAAATTATCTATAGCCTCAAGAATATACTTTCCGATTACATGAACATGCCGATTACGGATGGTTGCCACGATTAACTTCCAGAGCATTCATTTCAATTTTGGCTAATTTGACTTCTATCAAAATTCGTGGAACTTACACACATCAAGGTAACTGTAACTTCTTTTTAGAATTTTTGTGTCATAATTTTATTATAAATTATATTAATAATTTTTATCATAAGTAATAAGCGATTGGTATATTTCGAACTTCAGTGATAAAAAAGTTTAAAAATCCATGAGTTAACTACTGCCTTCATTAAACTTTTCTCTGATTATTTAGACATTAGCTTTTAATTGATAAAATATACGAAAGTTATAAAATTAGTATTTAAGCTTTCACAATATAATATAATGAATGGATTAGGCTGCTTTATACATTTTGTTCGATGAATTTATTTACGAGTTGGATTTAAATTCGATTCCAAATCTAGTATTTAAAATGAATACATGAACATGTAAAGTTAGAAACGACACGAGGCGAAACTTAAAGCTGCAATAGAGCTGTTTCTTTTTGCTGCACTTTAATATTTATAATTCGTACCGGGCGTGTAAATGTGAAAATGAGTAAAAAGATTACTTTTTCGGTGCAGGCAAGGGATACTTGGATGATGTAAAGTTAGAAACAGCTCATCGAGGTGCAGTTGGTGAACCCGCTGACTGGGTCGAACACTGCAATTGTCCCGTGGGATATGTGGGACAATTCTGTGAGTCCTGTGCACCCGGTTATCATCACGATCCGCCAAATGGTGGACCCTTCGCTCTTTGCGTTTCTTGTAACTGTAACGGTCATGCAGATATTTGTGAAGCTGAAACTGGTACGTACATTCGAACTAATTTCAACATCAACATATTTAAATTTAATTAACTTTAATTTTTTTTTAATTTTATACACTTCAATACAATATTTTAACAATATCTTATGCTTGCAATAATTAATGATTATTCACACATTTCTGCAATATCATTTTTTACATGTGTTGCAGCAAGACTAAAAATTTCCTGAAAAGCCTGAAAAATTAGGTTACATTTAACATGCATAAAGAAACAATATTTTTTTTAATTGAAGAAAAATTCGTGAAAAATTAATAGTAATTTAACAATCTGTAATTTTCACTATAAATCTCTGAAAATTCATAATTTTTTATAATAAAATAATTTGTAATGTTTTGGGATATTTAATCGGATTGTTTTATTTAGGTCAATGTATCTGCCAGCATAATACAGCTGGAAGTAATTGCGAGCACTGCGCCCGTGGTTTCTACGGACAACCATTGAAGGGAACACCAGACGACTGCAAACCTTGTCCCTGTCCAGATAATGGACCCTGCATTCTACTCGGCAATAATCCTGAACCTATTTGCTCAGAGTGTCCCCTTGGAAGAACAGGTGAATTAAAAACAAAAATATTATTCGTTCTTTATTAGAGATAATATTGCATTTTAAAACTATTTTTTTTAACATCTATAAGTAAAATTATTTGTAATTAACACTAGAAAAATTTTTTTTTATTTTTTACTTCGTCTATTTCTTAAAAATATTTATAATTCATTATTGCCATAAATATTTATCTAATAATTTGAAGATAATTATTAATAACTATATTATTGATGCACATTTCTATTATATGAATCGGTAGTTGAAATAATTGTTTATTTTTCATTTACTATGTTGATAAAGAAAATAACACAATAAAATTTATATTTGATAAAATTAGACTTTTAATAAATTCTTTAAAAATAATATTACATTTGTTTTATTTTAGATTAAATAGGAAAATATTCAAATCAAAATATCATATTAGGCTAAATCACGTTCAGATCAAAATATTATATTTGTAATTATAATCATTTTAAAAAATTTATAAAAATTTTTTTAATCAATATTGATCAGGTCCTCGCTGTGAAACGTGTTCTGATGGTTATTTTGGAAACCCGGAGGAAGGAATTTCTTGTAAATCTTGCGAATGTAACAACAACATTGACTTAAATGCCGTACGTAATGTAATCAAGGAACTGGCGAATGCTTAAAATGCGTTAATAATACGGCTGGTCCACATTGTGAAGAATGTTTGCCAGGTAAATGTTATAATTATTATAACTTATTCAATTATATAATTCACATATACAATATTATTTACTGATAAAAATTATGTTTAAAATTTTTTATATATACACTAATATGCATTGGGCTTATTGTATAATTGGTTTAAGACATATATATTAAAATAATGAATAATTATTTGAAATATTTATAGATTATTTTTCGTTTTCTACTTTTACTCAATTTATTGTAAAAGTATATTAAAATCTACCGGAGCTAAAATTAAAGTATTCAATTATTTAATTTTTAGAGTGAAGAAAATATTTAATTTAAGAAACGATTACCCTATTGCATATTATTACCGATTATGTATTACTATACATAATAAGTCGTGACTAGTGGTGAAAAAAACTCTTTTATTATTAGGATACTATGGAGATGCCTTATCCGATCAAAAAGAGGATGGGTGCAAACTCTGCCAGTGTAATCTACAAGGCACACAGGAGAGAGATGATGACGGTGGAATAGCCCCTTGTGATCAATTAACAGGTCATTGCTTCTGTAAACCTCACGTCATCGGTCGTAACTGTGACAAATGCGAGGATGGGTACTATAATATCAAAAGTGGAGAGGTGATTTGATACATAAAAATTTTAAATGTGTGATGATTTAATAGTTTTAATTCCTACCATTTCTTATTAATAGCAATGTTTATTTTTTTATAAAAAAGTATTTAAAATTTAGGAAGTTTTGGAAAAGATAGTTTATGCTTTAATAAAAAATAAAATCAAAGTTACGCAATAGAAATGTTTTTTGCTACTAATGAAAAAATAACTTTATTCCAGAATTTTATAATTCATATCTAACTATACTCTAATACGCTTTTTAAAAATAAATATTAATATCATGAAAATTTTAATATAATTTCTCTTTGATAATTATTTAGTATTAAAACTTTAGTAAGTTTTCAATTATAATATAGAAAATAATATTTTGCCGATTTCAGGGTTGTTCAGCTTGTAACTGCGACCTCGAAGGTTCATTTAATAGGACTTGCGACCCTTACAACGGCCAATGTCAATGCAGACCCGGTGTCACTGGGCAACGTTGTGATGCATGTCTACCGTATCAATTTGGATTTAGCAGAGATGGTTGCAAACCCTGTGACTGCGACAAAATTGGATCACAAGATCTACAATGTGATGCTAATGGACAGTGTCCTGTAAGTACTTTCATTACATTCCAATTATTAAGATGTAATTTTATTTTTAATTAAGATTAAATTCTATAAAAATGTAGATTATAGAATATTTAAACACAGGTAATAATAATTAAAATTATTTCTTCATATAATACAAATTTTTTAATGAAACGTTTTCAAATTAGTTTTCATTCAACTAAAATTAAAGATAATAATAACTTGCTTGAAATTATTTGCATAAGTGAAGAAAAAAAATGTTTGTGTATCATATGGACATAAATTTCAATTCAATTTGAAAAAACAAAAACTTAATACTTTTTTCCCTCAGTGTCTTACAAATGTTGAGGGCAGAACTTGCAACCGCTGCAAGGAAAATAAACACAATCGTCAATACGGGTGCATTGATTGTCCACCTTGCTATAATCTCGTCCAGGATGCCGTAAATGAGCATCGCGGAAGATTATCCGAATTGGAGGATACTTTAAGGAAGATCAAGAGTAACCCAACAGTTATTAACGAGGCAGGCTTTAAACAAAAATTAAACGATGTGCAAGCCAGGGTACGCGAACTCCTTGAGCTCGCCAAGACCGGATCTGGAAGTAAATGATTTATGTTTTTTTTTTATTTCTTTTACATATTTGTGTAAATTACCTAAAAATGTAGCAAACCTACAAAATAATTGTATATCTTAAATTGTTCTTATGTTTATTTATTAATAATTATTAATAATCATTTATAACTAATAAGTTTAAAATGTTTATTTTATTTATAGGTGAAAAGAAGTCATTAGTTGAACAACTTGATGAACTTCATGATCAATTGACAGAAATTAATGAAACCTTGCAAAACGTTGATCAAACTGCCATTGATGCGAAACGAACAACTTCTCAAGGACGAATGAGTATAGATGAAGCCGAAAAAGTTTTGGATAAAATTCATGAACAACTAACGGTAAAATAGTTTAAAATTGCATATTATATTTATTGTATTATAGAGCTAATGAGGCTTATTGTTTCAGTTAACAAGAATAGTAACAATATATAAATTATAAAAAATATTCGTAATTAAATTAGGCTAAACTTTTTAAATTCTATTCATAATTTTCAAATTAATAGGTAAATAATTTTATTGATAACAAACAGTAACATTGATTCCAAATATCATTTATGAATTTAGGAAGCTGAAGATTTCCTAGCAACTGATGGCCAAAGTGCTTTAGCCGAAGCTAAAAAACGAGCGGAACACGTTGGTCAACAAAATGAACAAATGACGGCTATTGCTCAAGAAGCCAGATCCGTTGCTGATTCGTATGTATTTTATTACTTATTTTATTTCCGCATCCGCATTAACTTTAGCATAGTTTTTATATGAAATTAAAAATAAAACATTTCAATTTACGTTAGTTTTCTTTTCTACGTGTATGAATATATTTAAAATATTAAGTTTAAAAATTATTTTTTTAAAAATTCATTTGCATTAATACATTATTATTATTATTATATTAATTTTCCAGTATAAATGATTTATATGACTAAACTGTCATTTATTCCTCAAACCATTATACATATGTTTGTTTTGAAAGATTAAAAATATATTGTTATAATTAATATTTTTTAAATCACACAAATAAAATTTTAATTGTTGCGATCTTTCTATTAAAATATAAACATAGTTAATATATTATATCGATTTCAATCAACAATTGTGTATTTAGAAATATTAAAGAAGCTAAGAGACTCCAAGTAGTAGCAGAACAAGCAAAGAATACATCTCTTGAAGCTTACAATCTAGCAAAAAAAGCCATCGCTAAATATACAAATATAAGGTAATTTTTTTTTTATTTTTAATTTTATATCAATCACCTAAGATAGATATTGTTATTATACTGAATGACTCTTTATTCATAGTGATGAAATCCGATCATTGGAAAATAAATTAATAGCTCTTGAAGATCGTTTTGGTGATGTAAAGAAACTTACTACTACAGCTGTTGCTAAAGCAGAAGCTGTTTCTAAAGAAGCTTTAGGGTTATTAATACTAGGAATTTCAGTACCGGTAGTTAATATAACTGAATTGCAAAATCATGTGCACGAAATAGATTCAGAGGTAAATATTTTGTTTGACATTATAGTATAATATATAATATATAATTAATATATTTTTTCGATAAAAAAGCACAATATAAAAATTAAAATTAAATTAATTATTTATATTTTATATTCAAATTCATTATTGGAAATTAATATAAAATTATTTATACTGTAAATAATTATTAACATTTAAATATGTATGTAACAAAAATGTTTTCAGTCTGCTAAAATAAAGGATCAGGCCTCGGCTCTGTTAAATGATAATACGGAATTAATACGTGATATCGAGGATAAGGTTAAAAAGAGTGAGGAGCTTTTGGAAGCAGCGGAAATTCAACAAACCACAACAGCTGAATTACTTGCCGAGGTAGATAACGCTAACAATATTGCAAAGAATGCTGTAAACCGCGGTAATCAAACATTGAAAGAAGCTCAAGACACTTTGAAAAAACTCAGTGGTAATTATACTTACAATCATTTTTATTCTGAAAGTAACATAAATTATCAATAATTTTTTTATTCTTAATCTCACGAATTTAGAGCTCCTATAATACAGTATTTGCTAATAAGAAAATCATTTTTTGATTTAGTACATAAAAACTATTCATTGGCATGGTTTGAAGATTAAAATTAATAATAATAATGCACCACATTCATTAGAAACTTCATTTCCAAAATATCATGAATTTTTTTTTGTATTGTTTTTTGGTAACTTTTCAGAAATAAATTAATAAAAGATTTTCCTTCTAAATTTGTTCTACTCGTGGTAACTTTAGAATACTTTTATTTTATTACTTTTATTATTTTTTCTTATCTGTTGTAACATGTATTCTATATAGAACAATTTTTTAAACTCTTCTCTTTTTTCTGCTCATTTTATCATCAAGTATTTGACGCCGAGGTACAAGAAGCACGTTCTAAGGCCCAAGAAGCTCTCAAAGATGTTGTTACGATTCTCGAACTTGTTAAGAATGCTACAGCCAAGTCTAAAAGCATTCACGAAGTACTTGACAATTCAGAACAAAATGCAGATCATGCTCAGAAGATTGCACAGGACGCACATTTAAATGCCAACAATGCCAGTAACATGGCTAATGAGATTCGGCAGGAAGCTAACAAGACTAAGGCAGAGGTCATCAAACTTGGTAACGAGGCAAACAAGTTGCATCTCAGAGTTAATACGACTGACTCGATGATTAGACAGTATGAGAGCCGCATTCAGCAAGATGGTGATATTACAGCACAGGTTAGTAATTTTTATTATTTGTCGTAAATGGATAATAAAATACAGTACCTAATTTAGGTAATATTTATTTTAATATTATTAAATTCAATTGTATTAAGATATTTTTTACCTTAAACGAAATATAAAAAAGGGAAAAAGTTTAATATTTTTTAGGATAATTAAATAAAATTGGGCATTATTAAAAAACTCTTTTTAATTATATTTAATATTTAATATTTTTTACAATTATACTTTAATATTGAAATTTATTTTATTTTGAAAAATAATTATATGACTTAATAATGATTATTTATTTCCTATACGTAAATAATATTTACATTATCTAAATAACTTTTTTATCAAATTGCCTTATGCATATCAATAAATTTTATTTGTAAAAGTATAGATAAATAATAATTTTTTCACTATAAAAATTAATTAACGCATCTTTTTTTTTAAATTTGGTAACGCTGTAGGCAGCTACTTGTTATTTTAAAAGAAAAAAAATTGATCATGGTGATATATATTGAAATTCCTAATTTTTTGAAAGAAAATAAAATGTTAAGAATATTTAATAAAATGAATAAATACAAATTTAATCAATTAGCTTGTAAGATAATATAAAACATCTGGGGATTTCGATAATTTTTTTAAAGAGTTACATCTATTATTATTTTGTGTATCCAATAATAATAAAAACCATATAGTTACGTTACATTAGTAATTTATTTCAATCAAATTATATAATTTTACTAAGTGTTAAAATAGGAATTGAATCAATGCTTAATAAAACATATGCAAAAATAATCTAATTCGAAAATTTTTATAAAAATGATGTTACTGTATGTTAGTACGAGTAAAAACATAATTTAAGAAAACTATATAAAGATAAAACTTAAAGGTGTACTCTACAAATCATTAAAAAAATAATGTTTTTGATATTTTATTTTACAATATAGTTTTTTGCGTAATTTTTAAAAATAATTAAAAAAATATATTTTTACCTATAGGTAAAACGAAAAGTTGGCCAGGCAAAATCAAATGTAACAGCAGCTTCTCAACAAGTCACTAAAGCTTTAGAAGAAATTGCAGAAATTACTAGAGAGCTTGATGCTCTTCCTGATATTAGTAAGTATTTTTCGAATAAATTTCTGACCTATCTTTAACATGAATACTTAAAAATAATTTATATCATATTTATTATTTAGTAAAATAAATTCAACATACTAGAAGTGTAAATGAAAAAAAAGTTGAAATACAATGTATTAACGCCAAGAAAAATTAATATTCCTTTATTAAAGTTTAGCATAAAATATTTACAAAAATTTAAAATATTTACAAAAATTAAAAATATTAACTTAAAATATTAAGTTAAAAATATGAAGTTAAAATAATTTATATTTATTATTTTATGCATTTGAATAGATTGTTTCGATCACATTTATTTTAATGTTAATTTGTTAAGAATTTTTAAATTTATTTAACCTGTTTCGAGCGTAATTTTACACGATAATTTTTAAAATAATGAAACACACTCACATATTCTTCTCATTAAAATATGCGTTCACTTACTAAAGCATATATAAATCAAATTTTATTACTCCAATGTTGCTATGCGTCAAATCTGAATGCTTAATTTTATAATAAATAAAAACTATAATTTGTGTAAAGTAAAGAATTATTTTTAAAAATTTGCCAAATTTTGTTTAAATAGCAATTAAAATAATAATTTGAATATTATAAAATATTAATAAATTGTTTTAAAATTTGATGATTTAAAATGATCTTAATTAGACTGTTAATTCAATCAGAAACTCAAATGCATTTAAATAGTTACTAAACCTATACTATAAAAATATTTAAACTTTGAATAAAAAATGAATTTAGTTATAATAATTTTTAACCTGATATTATAAATAAGCATAAAATAAAATTTCGCATTAAAATTTGATCACTATTTATTATCATAGACAATGCGGATCTGGATCGGTTAGAGAATCGCTTGAGCAAAGCAGAGGCAGATATTCGAGCGGCAGATCTTGATCAACGCATCCGCGCTCTCACTGAATCCAAGAACCTGCAAACTCAATGGGTAAAAAATTATGAAGAGGAGGTGGCCCAGCTGCGTAGTGAAGTTGACAATATTAACGAGATGAGGAAGGTTCTGCCAAGCCAGTGCTACAAAAACGTGCGCCTCGAGCCGTAGGGAAGCGTTCTCGCCACCTACGCTGCATTTTACGCTACATTTTAGCCTCTCTTTTGTGTTTTTTCACTTCGACCACGTGCCATTCGATACTTAAGAAAAGAAAAAAGAAAGAAAGGATGTACGTTGTGTCAGAGGAGTTCTCTATCGCGTGCAGCATATAGACGCGTTTTCGCATGCGGAGAAGAGAACGTGAACCCTTTCATTGTGCTCTTCACTTTTTGTTGCAATTTTGCTATTTGAGGAATATGAGCTGAATGTCTTTTGACTTTAGACTATTTCATGAATTTTAAAAGAGTCAACATTAATTGTTTTGAAAAGAAAATTTTTATAATTTTGCATTACAAATTATTTACTATTAACAGTTTGACGCTTTAACAATTCTACACATTAATGTAAAATGTGTCTATCGAAAAGTTTTATTTACTAGGAGTTCTATTTTATGTTTTATATTTATGTACATGAGTAGCACCTATAAGTTTTTAATCCATAATTAAAATTAATATTTTTCTTTTTTTTTAAATGAAATATAATCTTTTAGATTGTATCCAACTTAATATAATCTTAAAATAAATACAAATCATCAAATTGATTTAAAAGCTCGATGTTCTGGAAATTAATATATCGTAGAAATAATTAAAAAAATTTCAAGGTGCCTTAACGAAAAAATATAAACTTAAAATATTATTGTTAATGGTAATACAAAAAAAAAATTAAAATCAAATACAGTTACTTAAAGAAACGAAAACGAAAATCGACTGTGTTATGTAACATTTTAGCACCTCATAAAAAGCCATTATTTAACTTGTGTACATTGTACCGATTAGATAATTGTTTTATTTAAGTTTAAGTTGAAAAATCTTTTCTATGTACTTTCAGAGCACAGTTTCTATTGCGCAATTTAATTAGATGGTGCAACTAATTGCAATATTTTAAGTATCATACCAAAGATCTTTTTTTATATACAATTATAAAAAAAGGATAAAGTTCTGATGTTTATTAATCTTCACTGCATTTTTGTTGGACCAATTAGCCTACTTATTATAACCAAGAATGTAAATCTATTAATTGATTTTAATTTAAAATTTAATATATTAGTGCAAGTGTGAACTATCTCAATTGCAGATTGTAAAACAAGTGAACTTTTAAATTTTTATTTTTTTTCTGTACACAAAGTTCATTTTAAAATTTATAGATTTAGAAGCTTCATTATTCAGTTTTTCTATGTGCATTTTAAGCATACCGATCTTTTTCCAACATTTGTACTTTATGAAATTATATAATATAGTTATTTTATATCAGTTAGCTTAGTATAAAATGTAGAACAAAGCCTTAATTTGAAAAATAAAGTAATTTGATTATAAAGAAACGATAGAAATGTTATTCATTAATATCTTTTAATCTTCCCCGAATAATTTTTAAATCATTGTATCGTGTTATTCATAAAATAACAATTGATCGATTTAAATTTTAATTAATTCACTCATAAAAAGAATTCATTTATGTTGAATTTAATAATTATGAATTATTAGATTATAATAAAAAAGTAATAATTATATTTTTATTTATCTTAAAATATTTTAAATCATTGAATTTCAAATATATACGTAAAAGATAAAATTACAATAATATTGTATAATTCAAGTTTCTTTATTTAAAATATCAATTAACTAAACAGATCTAAATTTATATGTATGTAAAAAATAAATAGTGTGTATTGTAAAAATTAAAGTTCATAAAACTTAATTATTCAACATTAGTTTACAAATTGTTTTAAAGAAAAAACAGACCCAATTTTTATTAAATTTGGTTGAATTTGAAGTTTATTTTTTCTCTTTAATAAAGCATAGATAAGGTAACTAGAACTAACAATATAGCAGTCAACACTCCAATGGTTATCAATTGTCTGCGATCTAAAACATAAATATTACATGCAACACTCTTAAAACTAATCCCATGAAAATGTTTATTTAATATTATTATCTACATATCTAGTTAACAAGGTTTGTAATTTATTTCAATATTGATATATTTGTCTACAGTTATAAACATACATTACTACAATATAAAAATAATACACGTAGTTCTATGACAAGTTTTATTATTTTATGATTATAAGAACTAAAATTGTTCAATATCTTCGATTAATTTTTGTACTTCTAAAAATGAACAGATGTGAAATTTTAGTTTATCTAAAATCTATTTATAAAACTTGAGTAAAGTGCAAAAATATATAGTCAATTTGTTTCGTTGAAAGGATTTAGGAGATCAAGGAATAATTAAACCTTATAAGACATAAAATTAAAATTAAAATTAAAATAAACATAATACTGAAACTTACTCGGGAAACTTAAATTAATAAACGTAAAGAATTAACAATTATTCGTTCTTACAAGAACCTTTATTGAATAAAATAATTTAGACATTATTTTGTTGTTTTAAATTTATTTTCAATTATCTATGCTTTTGAATAAGTATATTATTATAAATTACATACCTTGGATATGTATAAATAATGTTTAATATGTTATTTTAAAAATAATAATTAGTCTACAATTTTAAATAATTTTTCTAAATAAGGTATGTAAAGGTTTTTAACATTTTATTTTTATCATTTGTTTTTTTTTTTTATATAATTGAGAATTATTAAAAATTTAACAAGGTGTTAAGAACTTAAAATAATTGTTAATATTATAACTATTTATGAAAAAACTTTAATCATTTGTTAATATTTCTAATTTAAATACCATATAATTTACAAGAAATTCTTCATGTGCAAATCATATTTAATTAAGTAAATTTTTATAAATAATTTTAAACTCCATATGTTATTCTTTGTTTTCTTATATAAACGAAATATGAGAATAAATATAATTACAAGAAAACATTAAAAATTTTCAGTGATATTCTTTGACTTCCTTCACATAAAATTTAAAAATAAAAATCATGAAGATTTGAACAATTACAAAATAATGCTTCTCATAAATTTTATTATTTTTTTTTTGTTTCTTAACACTTAAAGTAATATAGATAGCTTTAACTTCTAGTTTAATTCCTTAACAACCATGTTTACATTAAACGTAAGTTTTGGAGCTATAACTATTAAAATTGTTGAATATTAGATCAAGATTTTTTTCTTAAGATCTTTTTTTGTAAAAAATGTCCTGTAATGTTATTTTAATAACAAACAATCAGTTACCCATAGAAATAAAAAATAACTAGTTAAAAAATATGTTAAAATTTTGAATTTTTTAATCACATGTATTATGTTGAATCCATTCTTTCTTAATTTAAATAATATATAATTTATCCATTTGCACAAGTCATGTAAATATTTTTCTTTTTTGGGTAACTTTTGTTCAACTTTTAGTTTGGCTTACATTAAACATTTGGCATGACAATACTAAGAAATTTATGTACTGCTATGCTAATGTTCTTCACATTTTACTTATTTGGCTATATCAGGCAATACTTCTAATTGTAATTGTTTCTTCACAAAATTAATAAGTCTTTAAATTAGACTTATTGTTCTTGGTCTAAGTACATTTCACAAAAAAAAATTTGGTGTACATTGTTTTATTTTATTATTAAGATAATATAGTCTTATAAAGTTATAGGTATTAATACTTTCAGTTACAAAAAATATATAATAAAATTCATTCGGTTTAATAATTTCTAAAAATTTTCTATTTTAAATAATTGATTTTATGTTATTGCAATTATTTAAATTTATTAAATAATTTTTAATTTTATTCAGAAATTATGGGTTTCTAAATTTTTATATGCATAAGAAATTTTTTCTTTTAAAAGTATATTTAATTTAAAGGATTCAATCTTTGAATGATTTTCACCATAACATATTACCTTTAGTTAAAAATTAGTCTAATAGACTTGTTTGAAAAACATACAAGTACTTCAAATGTCTATGCTTTAAAAAGCTATTACACTTTATAATTTTTTTATTTCTAAATTCTAGGATAAAATAGTTTGTACAATTTCTAGACTAATTTCTGACAAATTTCTAAGTTTCAGATTAAGTTTCTAAATTATTCTGTTAGTTATTTGTCATTCTGAGTTTTGTTAGTCTCATTATTGATATATCTAATAGCTCCTTAAAAGTATTGACTTGAATACAACCTCAGAATTTTTAATTAACAATATTTATTCATTTGCACAATATAAAAAATTCCTAATAAATGAAAATGATCAAAAAAAGTTATAAAATAAATTGAAATAAGTTAAATATGTACAATTAACGATATATTTATTGTAATTTAAAAAATTCAATTAAACTTAAAAATAATTATTTATTGATATCATTTCTTAATTCTTTTATAATTTCTTCTTTTTACGTATTCAAAATAAGCTTTTATAAATTTAAAGTATTATATGGCTGAGTTATAATTTATAACTTTATAAAGTATATGAAAATAATTTTGTATTTTCATAATTTTAAATATTTGTCTGTTAGCAAAAAAAAAAATGATAAATTATTTTCATTAGGAATTTTTTAGTACTATACTATTATTAAAAAATTAAAATATTTCTAATAAAATTACTGAGATGTAAGGCCCATTTGCATATTTAGATACTAATCTCTAGAGCATAGAAAACAATTAGTTATAGTACTTGACAAGGATGACAGGGAAGAAAGCTTTGGATTATAGTTAGAAGTATTAGATGTCGATGTAGTAGGAGCAGGAACATAATTGTTATAGTTACCATTGCTCATATGGAGTACTTTTGCCATTTTTTTCATAGTTGCATCTAATTTTGAATCTGTTATTACTTCCATTTCATTACTATAATCATCAAGCATTCTGTAAAATTAAAAATAGAATATTATAAAATATTGATTAATAATTAAATAAATAAAAACTAAATTTATGCATCAATTTTAAAGTATAATATAAAAATATACAAATATATATCAATGATACATTTCATGTATTATAATAATAATAATTTTTTATTGATTATTAGTTATTATTATATTTAATTAAGTTGTATTATTTATTTTTCAATTTCTGTACTAACACTTGCTGCTCTTCAAATTCAGAATTTATTTGTCGTGAAACCGTCTTCAAAGTGTCAGAATTATCAGTCATAATATCTAGTTGACCATCATAATTTTGAGTCATCGAACTCTGGTTACTTATTGGATCATTGAGAAATTGTCGATTAGGACTATCAATTTCATTTTCCAATTTGCTATATTTCGTTGTTCCATGATTGATTGCTGGTACTCTTGTTGAACTATTTTCTAGTAACGGCTGCATAAAAAATATTAAATAATGATATTAAACGTATATTGAATAGTTATGTTATTATTAATTTTATCCATAATAACATAAATTATACCAAATAATAAAAATATTTAAATTGAATAAGAACTTTTAATATATTAATCTATATATATGTTGTATATGAATAAGATAAAATTTAGTTTCATGTAACTGATAGTAACAAATTATTCAAATTAACATATTACTTATAAAAATAAAATACAAAAATAATTATATAATTTTTAAATTATATGTATTTATTATTTATATTTTGATAAATTACGAAAAATATTTTTTTATTTATTAAGATCGAACTATCATAATGTTAAGACCATATAATTTTAAATCAAAATAGACGATGAATAATTATTATTGTAATATTTATTCATATGTTTTAAATTAGTTTTATATTTTTATAAGTGGCCACTACACATCACATTTATGATCGGTAGGCATGCGCATGGTACATATGAATGCATATATACATATATATATGTATGCATGATAAAAATAGCATTTAGTCTCATTAATTATAGAAGGTTCTCACATATAGTTCGGAATGTTGTGTAATATTATACACAACATGTCACACCTTAAAAGAATTAAGCTATACGTGAGGAAACTTTACTTTAGCATTTACCGTTCATTATAGTGTGAATCATGCTACTATTGATGAAGTAATAGTACACGAGATGTCGCTTTACGCATCCTTTAAAAATTAAATGTAAATGCAATTGAAACTTTAGGTGTGGCTAGTATGTCATGTAAGCATCAATGATCAAAACAAGTTAAAGAAGTGTAACGAAAAAGATAACTGAAACTGTTTAAAAAAAATTTCAGTTTTGTGAATTTTGTTATATTGTGATTTTTTAAAATCAATCACAAGAATCTGGAACATTGTTGTATCAAAGATTATTGATCAATCAGCCATATTATTCTAACCTTAATATTTGAAGATTAGTCATGAGTAAGTAGTTGTCTTCATTAAAAAAAGCTTTCGTATTGCATACGAAGGATGAAAACGAGGAATTGGTGGATACGAAGAAATATAAACGAGTGTAAATTATAAACAATAAATACGAATTGAAAATAATAAATTTCAATTCGCACCAAAAAAATTTTTTTTATTAAAATCTTACAACAATGTATTTTGGTATTAATTAATTCTTTTTAATACAAAATGACCATGTTAAATTACGGGAAATTGTTTACTGCGGTTTTTATAATATATAGCTTTTTAATCATCACCAATGCTTATGACTATGATTACTGTAGCTATCCTTTGCTCGACCGAGCTGTATTAAAAGCTACCACATCTCTGTCTGAAAGGGGACCAGCTAATGCACGACTATATGGACCTAATGCATGGACTGCTAGTAGTTCAGATTTTGGCCAATATCTTATCATTGATCTTGGTCAAACTATGAATATTACTGCTATTGCAACTCAAGGAAGAGCTCATTATAATGAATATGTTATGGAGTATGGAATTAGTTATGGTACCAATGGCCTTGACTATGCAGATTTTAAAGAAACGGATGGTAATATTAAGATGTTCAAAGGAAATAAAGATGGAGATACTGTGAAAATGAACAAATTTGAAGTACCCATAATAGCTCAATGGATTAGAATAAATCCGACACGATGGCGTGATAGAATTTCATTAAGAGTTGAGCTTTACGGTTGTGAATATGTTTCTAACATACTTTCATTTAATGGAACTTCTTTGGTACGTTGGGATTTACTTAGAGATCCTTTAGAAACTGACAGACATTCCTTAAGATTTCGTTTTAAGACTAATAATGCAGATGGTGTGATTATGTACTCCCGAGGATCTCAAGGAGATTTTTTAGCCTTACAAATACGTGACAATAGAATGCTTTTAAACATTGACCTTGGATCAGGAATTATGACCAGTTTATCAGTTGGCAGCTTACTAGATGATAACATGTGGCATGATGTTGTATTTTCTAGAAATCGCAAGGATATAGCATTTTCTGTAGACAGGGTTCTAATAAATGGTCGTGTTAAGGGAGAATTCTATAGGTTAGATTTAAACAGAGCTTTCTATATTGGAGGTGTACCAAATAAACAGGAAGGTCTTGTTGTGAATCAAAACTTCACAGGCTGCATCGAAAATTTATTTTTCAATCAGACCAACATGATTAAGGAATTAAGAGAATTAGATACATATGGCGAAAATTGGCGCTACCAAACTATTCATGCAACATACAGCTGCCCAGAGCCTCCCATAGTTCCTGTGACCTTTCTCAGTTCAGCTTCATATGCTAAGCTGAAAGGTTACGAGGGCGTTTCTTCTCTGAATATATCATTGTCATTCCGAACATATGAAGATCAGGGTGCCATTTTGTACCATGAATTTATTTCTTCTGGTCATACAAAAATGTTCCTTGAAGAAGGTAAACTTAAGGTCGAAATAAAAACGAAAAACGGACCTAAAGCCATATTAGACAATTTTGATGAAAGTTTTAACGATGGAAAGTGGCATCAAGTAATACTAACTATTTCAAAAAATAGCCTCATCCTGAATGTTGATGGTCGACCTATGAGAACTACTCGACAAATGGACATATTAACCGGTTTCACATATTACGTAGGTGGATTACCAGGGAATCAACGTGGTTTTATTGGCTGTATGCGTGTCATACAAATAGATGGTAATTATAAACTACCTACGGATTGGAAAGATGACGAATTCTGTTGTAGGAATGAAATCGTCTTTGATGCTTGTCAAATGGTTGATCGATGCAATCCCAATCCTTGCAAGCATGCCGGTATTTGCATGCAGAACTCGGACGAATTTTTCTGCGATTGTACCAATACTGGATATTCAGGCGCTGTTTGTCATACCTCATTAAATCCTCTATCCTGCGAAGACTACCGCAAATCCCCCAATACTATAAATCAACAAACTGAAATTCGTATCGATGTAGATGGCAGTGGACCCTTGCGGCCATTTCCTGTTACATGTGAATTTTTCGCTGATGGACACGTTAACACAATTTTGCGCCATAGTAATGAACATACAACTCCTGTTGATGGCTTCGAAGAACCTGGAAGTTTCATTCAAGATATCCAGTATGATGCAGATCTAGACCAGGTCGAAGCACTAATTAACCGTTCACGTAGCTGCCGTCAACGTATTGGTTATGCCTGCAAGCATTCGCGACTTTTCAACAGTCCTGTCAGTCCAAGCGAGCTCTTTCAACCAAACTCGTGGTGGGTTAGTCGACATAATCAGAAGATGGATTACTGGGGTGGTGGTTTACCAGGCTCACGTAAATGTGAGTGTGGTGTTCTTGGAAACTGTGCGAAGCCGGAGCGTTGGTGTAACTGCGACTCGGACCTTGAGGGCTGGTTCGAGGATACAGGTGATCTTGTTGATAAAGAACATTTGCCGGTAAAACAACTACGTTTTGGCGATACTGGTACTGCTCTAGACGAAAAGGAAGGAAGATACACTTTAGGTCCACTTGTTTGCGAAGGTGATGCACTTGCAAGCAACGTTGTAACTTTCCGGATTGCAGATGCTACCATTAATTTACCAACTTTCGACATGGGTCACAGCGGTGATATCTACTTCGAGTTCAGAACAACAGTTGACGATGCAGTAATCGTGCACAGTCGAGGTCCCAGTGACTACATCAAGATTTCAATCAACGGTGGTAATCAGATTCACTTTCAGTATCAAGCAGGTAGCGGTCCACTTGCTGTCAGCGTTCAAACTTCTACAAGGCTTGCTGATAACAATTGGCATAGCGTCTCAGTTGAAAGGAATCGCAAAGAAGCACGTATTGTCGTTGACGGAGCTTTTAAAAATGAGGTACGGGAACCTCCAGGACCAGTACGTGCTCTTCAGTTGACTTCAAGTCTGGTGGTGGGTGCAAGTGTCGATCTCCGCGATGGCTACGTAGGATGTATAAGGTCGTTGCTACTCAATGGTCAGCTACAAGACTTACGATCCTTCGCGCACCGTGGTCTCTATGGAGTGAGCGAAGACTGCGTGGGCCGATGTGAGAGCAGCCCTTGTCTTAATAATGGTACTTGTCATGAACGTTATGATGGCTACTGGTGCGATTGTCGCTGGACAGCATTCAAAGGACCGATTTGTGCGGACGAAATTGGTGTAAATTTGCGACAAAACTCAATGATCAGATATGATTTTGCAGGCAGCTGGAGGTCAACCATTGCTGAGAAGATACGAGTGGGTTTTACTACCACGAACCCCAAAGGTTTTCTAATGGGTCTTTCATCCAATATATCAGGCGAATACATGACAATTATGGTATCGAACAGTGGACATTTGCGAATTGTTTTTGATTTTGGTTTTGAACGACAGGAGGTCATATTTCCTGGTAAACACTTTGGTCTCGGTCAATATCATGACGTTCACATCAGCAGAAAGAATTCGGGCGCAACTCTGCTAATTCAAGTAGATAATTACGAGCCTAAAGAATTTAATTTCAATATTAAAGCTTCAGCAGACGCTCAATTTAACAACATTCAATACATGTACATTGGCAAGAACGAATCGATGACAGAAGGTTTCACAGGTTGCGTATCACGAGTTGAATTTGACGATATTTATCCATTAAAGTTGCTCTTCCAAGAGAATGGTCCGGGTAATGTTCGCTCACTAGGTGGACAACTAACCGAAGACTTTTGCGGTGTCGAGCCTATTACGCATCCACCTAATTTCCAAGAGACAAGGCCGCCACCAGAGATCGATGAAAATAAAGTACGTGCTGCATATAACGACACAGATACAGCTGTTCTGGGTAGTGTGCTTGCAGTAATTCTTGTGGCTTTAGCCATTATGATGATACTCATTGGCAGGTATGTGTCAAGGCATAAAGGTGAATATCTTACTCAGGAAGACAAAGGTGCAGAAATAGCCCTCGACCCGGATTCAGCAGTCGTCAATTCGGCGACAGGTCATCAAGTGCAAAAGAGGAAAGAGTGGTTCATCTGAACGAGCCTTTTCGTACTTAGTACGAATCTCGAGCATTTTTTATAACGGCATTTTTCTGATGACTGTAGTATAGTTCTTTGAGTAAATTTTCTTGTCATATTGCGAACGTAGTAAAGATTACGTTAGATGAAAAACTCAATAACTTTAGTTTTGATGACTTTTGTGCATTAAGAGAACTTACGATTTACGATAAATATTTATATTTAAGCTATAAGAATATTTTATATATATATCTACTTCACTTTGCCCTCATGATCAGTATTTCGAGCGAATAACGCCTTAATCGGTCAATTTACTCGACGCAAGAATGCTTCTGCTTTTTTCATCTAATATCAAGTTAATAAGTACAACATTCATTGATACAATGAATTACTATAATTGGATTTTATAATTTTTAATACTCGTCTTTTGTAATAAAACTATTTTATTATTAAACGACATAAAAAAATGTAATTTTTTGTTTATTTTTATTATGTATGCACGTACCTGTCTGGCTGTACGGTCACGATCTCTTCCTTTGCTTATATTCATTTTGTCTTTCATAATCTAAAAAGAATATCGTATAATAATTATGGAGAAATAAATTTATTACATTATTTTTACATTGATTTTTTATTTATACCATACCTTTACTTCCGCACGAGTTTGTTCAATAAAGTTTCGTCGAATTGTTAATTCTTTGTTGTCTGTTTTGAATCTGTTTGGATTTTTTTCTACAATACGTATAACAATATTAAGGAAAACTTAAAATACATATATTTTCAAGCATTTGAAAAATATATCAATTTTTTATTAAATAATAACGTTATTTCAAAAACGTATTTTTTTATTTTAATTACATTGCAATTAATGAAAATAAAACTGGAAAATAAAAGTATAAAAATTTTAAATTAAATAAAATTATAATTAACTTCATATGTTAAAATTATCATAAAATTATATATCGAATTAATCGTTTTATCAATTCTTTATGCATACTCCAAAATTTAGATTATATTAATTATGCTTTATATTCTTTATTGGTTTCTTAAAATTATTATTTTATTATTTTAATTATAGATAATGACTAGAGTTTTAAATATTTTAATATTGAAATTTATAATAAGTTCTAAGGTTTTTGTCTAATTGTATAATGAATAATTATATCACAAACTTCTATTATTGTTTGTAATAGGTTTAAAGTTGAAAAAAAAAACAAAAATTATTTAAGATAGTAAATATTCATTAAAGAATTTTTATTTTAGACTCATAGTGTTCATAAATATTACTATTTAAAAAAGTTAATGTGAAAAGAAAAATAACTATAGTGACTTAAAAAGTATTTTTCTCTCTTAATTTGTAAAAATTAATTAACTTAAAATAGTATAAAAAGCATATATTTAAATAATTGCTAATTATCACAATTTAAGTTTTTCGTACATTATTGGTTTATTTTTTATAAAAATCAAACATTCAAAATTTTAATTAGCTTTGAATTTTTTTGACATATTTAGACTTTAAATACTTTATAAAATACTCGTATATTTTTAAAAAAAATACCTTGATTTCATGCAGATTTATTTACTCATTTAATAAAATGAATATTAATTTCTATATTGTTTTAGGTAAATTAATAAATATGATCGATATAATAATCAATAATAATAAATATTTGTAGTAAAATATATTTGTATGTAATACTATTCTATTGATTAACATTTATGTAATTAAAAGTTATCTGTAATCATAGGTACTATTTAATCGATTTAAAAAATAAAAATTTTTAAGTCTAAAAGTATTTAAACATAGTTTAAGTTACAAAAAATCATTACAAAAGATATGTAATGAATAAAAATTCAAAAATGTTTATAATTTATAATAAAATAGTTTTAAAAGGATATAAATTGTATCGTCAAGATCTTCTAAATCCCATTCGATCGAACGCAAGGCATTCTTTAGCTCGGTGTTCGTCCACTCAAGCTCTTCGCGGCTATTAAGTATTGGCAAACCGCTGCCCAATGTCGGCGTCGGTGTAGCCGCCACAGTTAGCCCGCCATCAGCTGTGACATTTTGCAAGTCCGTCCACCGTGCATATAGACCTCGCGTTTTATTTAGCGCTTTGCTCACCTCGCTGTAAAAATTTAACAAAAGTAAAGTGTACTTCTTTTTCTGGTAGCTTGAATGATCGTAAAATATTCAACACTTTAGGAAGATTATTAGATTAAAAATAATTAACTATAACGATATGGCAGGTGTAAAATTTGTTTACATTATTAACCAGGATAAAGTTTCATAATATTATTGAAAAAATATTTTTTTATAGTCAAAAATTACATTGTACTTATTTTAGTGATTGTGAACTAGAAACTAAAAAATTCCTTTAACATTAACATATTCAATATTTTATATAAATGATTAAATACATTTATGGAGTGATCTACACGAGATATTTTTTAATTGATAATTATTAAAAATTACAATTAAATTACAAAATAAAATTTGTAATTAAAAAAACAAAAGATTAATCGAAATAGAGTACAAACAATTCACTATTCTAAAATAACTTCTAATTATTTGGTATAAAATTTTAATTTTTAATGAAAAGTATCCTCAAATTTTATAAAGGCAATATAAGTTTCGTATGCTTTTTTAATCAATGTATCTTACAGAGTTTTTTTACAATACTTGTATAATATCAAAATTTTTTAATGTGGTAATGCATTTAGTCTTAGAAAGGAAAAAAATTATTGACAATGTTGTATATAATTAATTATGAAAGATAAATTATTGATCAATATGTACATTGACACTTTAAATACATACATAATTTACGTACATTGCTTTATGCGTATAAACGTACATTCGGCTTAATGATAGTCTCAGATATTGCTTTCACGTTATATTTTTATTATTAAACAGATAAAAATTTTCATGTAACTATGTATTGAATGTATTGAATATTATCGAATTCAAAAAGGTATATAAGAAGTTATTTACTTATTTCCACAAGTTTGAAATAAAATTGTAAAAAAGCAAAAAAAAGTAAAATGATTTTCAGTTGCCAATTGAAATCTATTTTTACGTATTTTATAGATTATTATAAACACCTACAACGGTTGTAAAAATTTGTTGAAATAGTTTAAAAATTATAATTATTGTAATTATTTATTATTTTTTTAAATTTTACACAAAAAGATTATTAAAAAATAATTAAATTTTTAAATTTTACAAATACTATGTGTTACAAAATACAATTTAAAAAAGATAAAGAGATAATCATGATTTACTGAATTTATGAAAATGTTTTAATTCATTTTAAAAATTTTTTAAATTAAATGTCTGATATTTTAAACAATGTGAAACGTTTTTCGAGTGATAGTAAGTAAATCCAGATACTTGTGAGCCCTGTCGATCTAGGTTAAATGAATTATTTCCTTAGACGTACAATAGGTAAAAAAGGTCACGTTATTGGATGAATATATTAATTTTCTTTACTCTGCTTTACAATAGAAATTGATTATTTTGTAATTTTATTTTAATCAAGGTAAAATTTTATCTTTTAAAAATTACTGATACATAGATAGAAATATGTTGATTAATTTTTGTAAAAATAAAGTGGAATGGTGATATTTCTTTTATTAACTTAAACAAAAATATTTTATTAATTTAATGACAATTTAAATTTGATTATTGTATATTATGATTTAATTAAACACGAAGTATTGAATTTTATATGTATATATATATATACATATATGGCTCGATTTATTGAAAATTTTCAGGTATCTACAAAAAAGAAAAGAAAATTTAGAAAAAAATAAAAATTATTTAATTTTAAAATTTAAAAAACTTTTTAGATTCATGGAAATAAAATTATATTATTTCTACAATATGTAAAAAAGGTCGTTATTCCAAATTTAAATTAATTTATCTGAATTTTTTTTTGATAAATAATTTTATATATTGTGTATAAGTATAAATACTGATACTTAGGTACGGAAGAAATGGATCGTTATTTTTTATTTATTTATTGAAAACTTTAAAATGATGAATATTTAGTTAAAATGTTTAGTTAAAAGTTAATTTATTAATATAAATTAAGAAATTAAATTTAGTTTAAATGTTTTTCATTTGATTTTTATTTTTTCCTGAACATATATTTTATTAAGGATATAAATATATATATTTAAGTTATTATCTACAAATATAAGAAGATTTTTATTCCTAACTGTAGCTCTTAAATTTATTGTTGAATTCGAGATTAAAGTGTAATTGCAATGTATAGTATATTAAATTTTGTAAAAATAATTATTATTAATTATAAAATATATTTTTTTAATCATAACAAATAAATTACAGGAATGAACAATTGTAATTTAATTCATTATGTGTTTCATAAGGATTATGAAAAAATATATAAAATTGTTTAAAGTAAGTATGTCTTTTTTCTACGTAATTTAATGAAAAAGAAATTTATAAATTTTTCCCCTTATTTAAACAAATATTTATGTGATACAGAATTATATATATATATATAATATTTTTATCCAGATTAAACCACTTCATCTAAATTTAAGATTTTACATTTAATTCAGCAACACAATTTAAAAATACAGCCCAAACTGAAAGTACCTACATTGGGACATCTGCAGAATTATAGATTTATTTAAATTTTAAATATTTTGTTGTATAAAATTAAGAATGCATAAAAAAATTATTTTAAAATATTTTTCCTGAAATAATGTTAAAAAATAGAGACATATCGATATGTAAAAGTAATACATAACAAGTATTATATTATATTTTATTGAAATAAATAAAATTCTTGACTTATGAGTCCATTTATGAGTTTTTTTCATAATTTTAATAATAAATTTTAATAATAATTAACTATATATACTCTCATTATTATTTATTTTAAAAATTTAAGAAATTAATAATATTTGTTTTTATGTATATATAGCAATGTATATTTTTATACTTATTTAAAAAAAACTGTTAATATAAATAAATAAATTTAATAATAAATGTCTAAAAATTCATATTTTATTCATATCATAAAAATAGTAAAATTAATAAATTTTTTATTAAAAAACAAATTATTAACTCATTATTACAACATTTTATTTTATCGTAGATGATCTCATTTATTAAACTTTGGAAAATAACATTTTGTAAATTATAATTTACTAAAAAGATAATTAAGATAAGTGTTTTTTGCATGACATAAAAATGTGTTGTTCAACAAAGTTGAATTGGTTACACATCAGAGATTGGAATTGTTCTTTGGTTATCTTAGATTGATAAAAGAAATCTTGCGTTAATGCTCAATATGAAGGGCCGATAAAGAAGAAAACTGTTACTTACGATTTTCAGAATAAGAGTTATTAAGATTTTTCTAATAAATAAGCATCTTTTGAAACATAATTGTTTTACTCGACATTTGATTATTCTACTTAAGATAAAACTTCATTTTGTACTGTACACTCTAATCTTTATACGCTTCTAGTATCCACATTCTCTACGTTTATGTATTATTTCAAATTGTATCCATGGGCGATTCCTGTATTTTTTAAATATGGATATATAAAGAACGTGATTAAGAGGGATAAATGGAATGTACAAGATAAAAAATATATGTATATAATTGCGTGCACGAGAGAGGCAGAGAGAGAGAGAAATTAAGAAGGTAATTGAAATGAGTTCTTTACTACAGTATATACGTGTGACAATGTACATGATGATGGTTTGGTGTACATAGAAGAGTAACTGGTAAGGAACGATCAATCAAAAATTCGTTTGGTTTTCGAAAGTAAGTAGAAAGATGAGTATTGCACGGATGTCGAAATTGATTCAGCGCTCGATTATTTAACGTGTAATTTTAGCAAAGGAATTTTTTTGTTGCTGAAGGATTACTAGCAAAATCATGCACGAATTGTATTCATTAAATATAAGATTATTTTTAAATTTAAAAGCATTAAAATTATTTAGTTTTTAAAAATACAAATTTTAAATTCATACATTTCTATTTCTAATATAAATAATAATTGCAATGGCATATATTCAATTTTCATTTTTTTTATTTTAAGCTTCAAATTCATTTTTAAGATTAATAAAATAAATCATATTAATTGTACTTTAATGCTCATAAATTAATAACAACTATGTTTTTATTTTTAATTAACAAATTTATATTCATACGCATAAAAAGCTACTCACACGCATACCCATAAATATTTGATTAAATATAGATTAAAATATTAATTAAAAAGAGTATTCAAATGTAACATTTCGACTCAACAAAAATATGTAATTTTAAGAGATTTGGCTTCAAGAACATCTAAAAATTCAATTATTGAAAATTTCACATTATATACATATTATATAGTTCATAGTTACAATAACTTATATCAATTATTCATTTTTATTATTGAAAATATTTTCTACAAGTTTAGTTTTATATATAATTACAAAATTATTATAAATTTATAATATTTTTTTTTTACTATGTTATTGCTTGTCGAATTTTGAATTTTATAAATTTGATGATATATTGAGTAGAAATTTTGTCTTTAAATTATATTTAATGTAATGCAAATATATATGTTGAGGACATATGTTTCATTAGAAATTGTAGTGAATTAATTTTAGAATATGATTAATGTAATTAAAACGATTATTTTTTTTGTTTATATGTTTTTTATGTATGTAGGATATTAAGTCGAATTTATTGAAACTGTCAATATCATAGTATATTAATTTTAATTAAGAATTTTTCAAAATATTAATACGCATCTAATTTTATTATAAATGTATAATATAATAAAAATTAAATTTAATGTAAAAATATTAAAATTATATTCTTATCCGTATAATAAACCTGATTATCCTACTACTTACTTTCAACAATGCTAACATATAAATTACTTAAAATATTTAAATTATTAATAAAAATAAAAATAGAGTATATTATAATTTATCAGTATTACATAATTACAAGTAGTGCCTTAATTTAAAGTATAAATTATATATAAAATCGTAAACTGAGATCAATAAATAATTACATTTGAAGAGTATAATTTTACTAAAGTATAATAATTTTAAATTCAAAATTTGATGAAATTGATTGACTATTTGAAGAAATCATAACAAGTATATGTAAATTTTTATGGAAACTTAATTACATAATTAAATTTTGTTACAATAATGTTTTTAATATGTATTGTGAAATAACTAATATAATATTTATAAAATAGTAGTTATATTTAGAAATTATTATTTTGTTAAATATGAGATAAAATAATATATAAATATAATACTCTATTCAATCCCATTTCTCATTATCCTTTTAATAGAAAACGTATTTTTAATTTGAATATTTAAATCAATGTATTTATTTTGAAAAGCTAATTTATTATAATTAAGTAGCTTTAAATTATTTAATTAATTTATATTTTTAAATTTATTTTCGATCTATCAATTCAAAGATTATGTATCATGCAAACTAATTTATCAGATTTCATTATTTCGGGACGCCTAATTCTTGGACTTAGATCTTTCGAGCTTAGTCGGCATTGACAATTTTTTTTTATCTTGTATGCATCGTAAGGTGAATTGGGAGGGATTCTACTGGGGAAGCTTCATTCGAGCTGTTTTGTGTCGATTCGCGATTTCCTTAAAACCATTAATTCTCCTTATTGTTTAAATATGTACTATTATTTATAAATAGTATTCGGTGTTCATCCATCCATATTATTATTTAATTAACCTATAAATAATTTATCTAGATTATTATTGAATAAAAAACATGATATTAAGTAAAAAAAATTAATTTAATCTAATTACATGAAAATAATAATTATGTATCATAGAAAAATATAATTCAATTAATTACATTAATAAATATCTAATTAGTAATATGTGTTTGTATAATTTATTATTTTAATAAGTGTGTTAATTATTTATTTACTTATTATTTAGTTATCTGAATGGAGTTTAAATTATATGTAATATTATTTTGTGATCAATTAAAAATTGAAAAATATAAATCTAATACGTTTGTAATAATAAATTTTTATATATAAATAATAAAATAAAAAAAATATAATTATATTTAATATTTATTAAGTATTATATATAATAATTAAAAATAATAATTAGTGTAGTTAAAAATATAAGATTACTAATATAACCAGTAAAACAACGTAAATTCTCAAATATGTCTTCATTTTTTTCAAATATTTGAGCATGCGGATAACTACATGCCTATACGTATGAATGTATTATAAATGTATAAAAAATAAAAAAATAATTTGTTAATTTACAATTTTGGAATAAAACTCTTTCTCTATAAAATAAAAATTATAGGAATTAACACGTCTTTTATGAAAGCTGAAAAATATTTCGATTTATGAGGTAAATTTATTTTAATCAATAAAAAAATGTATAACGTTTAAATAATACTTTAACTCGGGTAATACGCTTTAACTAATATAAATTAAGTAACTTTTCAATCACGCACTGTATACAGTACTGTTACATTTTTGTCATATATATGTATATATACATATAATGTCATACTTAAAACTTGCGAACTAAAACAAAGATGTATATTTGGAGTTTTTGTTAGCATTTTTGCTTCCACGCAGGAAATTTCAGTTTTGTTAATAAGTAAAACCTCTGACGAGAAAACTCACAACCAAGCAATAAATTGTAATTGATTGCGAATACAGAGTACACTTATAGAATAATTCATTATTTTCAACTAGGCAACGACCATTTATTTATAAGTCGTGTTAAATAAAATTCAATAATAAATTAAATAAATTATAATTTTTAATTTTTATATTTACTAATGAAAAGTATATGAATTTTAATAATATAATATTAATAATTGTTATTATTTTAACAAGCGCTATACTATAACAAAGTTTAAAATCCAATTAAAAAATTATCAATGAGAATAAATAGTTAAAAGAATAAGATAAATCATAGTAATTAATGTTAATTAATACTATAATAATAAATATAATAGTTAGATAAGATAAATCACCGCTCAACGGATCGATAGAATAATAATAATTTATTGATAATTATATTAATAAAAAGAATATATGTATAATAATTATTCTTAATTTAATTATTATTAGAAATCGTGGTTAAAGTATATACCAAATAAGAAGAGTTTAAAGAGTTTTGAGTGGGCGTATGTGAAACAATGATAAGATCGCCTCGGTTTTTATGTACTCTTTATAACGTGTACTCTTTAGAACGTACAAAGAGATACATATTTTAGTAAAAAAAATCTAGTTCTGGCCTGGAAAACAATGGTGATAGAATAATTGAAAATAATAAGCAGAAAAATAAAATTCATATAATGAATTCGTATAATTAATATTATCTTAATCCAAGTCTACATAATAGTATCATAAAATATTATTCCCAATCTTATTTGTCCTTTCAATGCTTACTTTCATCTCATAGATTAAAATCGGACCAGATGAGTATTTCCTTCATTCGACTAGTCTTTACTTTAATCTCGTGAATATAAATTGCAGAGATTGACTATCTCTGTGCCTTCGTTACCCGCATGCTTATACATTTTTATACGGACCCAGGCATACACCCATCCATAAATGCGTGCATACATACATACATAAATGTATTAAATTAAAAGATATCATTATTTCGTTATTCTATATATAAAATTTGCTCAACTAAGTAAGAAACTCGTGTTTAAATGCTGTAAAAAATTATTTTATCCTAAATAATACATTTTTTACAATGATCTGAGAATATTTAATAAGCTAAAGTTTTATAAAATAATTTTTCTTCCCTAATTATTAATAAATTAATATGAATAATTTAATAATATTTAGAAAAAAGCAATGAAGATGTTATTTTTTATTTAAACATTATTTAAATCATTTAAATAAAATTTTGTAATTAACTTAGTAAATTAAATATTTAATTTTAAAAAATTAAGCAATGTTAGCTAATATTTGAAGTTAACATGTAAATTACATTACTAATTAAGATATATTACTATAATTTATATTATTCTATATTTATATATTTATATTATTCTATCTATATTTTATCCTGGAATCATGCATTTATTTAAGATATTTTTATTAATAATCAGATAATATGATATCATCTTAAATTTTTTAAATATATAAAAATTTCTTGTGAATTAATTCTATTATTATATTTCCTTATATTTTTTTTTAAAACATTTTTAATGCTTTGGAAAGCTGAAAATTCCTTGCCTCATTATTTTGCATAACCAACTATTCACCGATCAATAATACCTTGTAATTTTTTTAGTATTTATTAATTAATGTATATAAAATATTAAGAAATAAAATATAAAACTATTATTTTCTCGCTAATTTTTTTAACTATGAATTTGTTTATGTACAATATTATATATTACATTAACTTTTTTTTGATTTTTAGAATGTTCAATATAATTTTGTTGTATTATATAATAATCTCATGGATTTAAGAGTGATATATTTTATTATAATACTTTAATAATTTAAAAAATTAATATATTCCAAATGGATATTAATAAAAACACTTTATGTCATTCAAATAATTTATCGATAACATTAATATATTACTATATAGATCAAATAAATGTTGATTTATTTAATAATGTGATGGTAATGTTGAATTTGCTTTATATTTTAAATGCAAAAAGCTAATATAATAACTTCTTTCTTGAAAGTTAATAAACAAAGTTTTATTTAATAACTTTTTTATATCTCATATAAATTTAAGTAAAAAAATTTATTATCGATTTTTATGGCGTAAAAATTTGATTAAAAAAAAACACTCAATTTGCATACATTACTTAAAAATTTTATATTTATATTTAACACAAATAACAATATGTAAAATCTGATAATTTTTTTCTATAGAATCTGATTTAAACTATAATTGATTTATATTTCCGTACTAAACGCTAAGATTTAAACTTTTGAATAAACTTTATACAGTCCGTATTTAAAAAAATTTTTTTTATTATATAAAATTTAAATTTTTAACAAGTTTTTACATTTCTCAAAATACGTTAAAAAAGACAAATACATTGAAATACAAAAATTTTCCTTTTTTTATTAATAATTTTATTCTATTTATCATTCTGACCACTCTCAATTAATTAAAAAAAAAATATATTTTTATTGACTATGTATATATTAATGAAATGGAAGTTAGGTATTATATATATTATATAATAATGATATTCAAAAAGTAATTAAATATCATATAAAGATACAGGAACTGATTTATTAATAATAATAGGGTTCTCTAATCTAAGCAAATATAATAGTTGCATCCTGTTATTTCTTACAACTGAAAGAACCCATTGATTAAATCATTGAATCAGTTAAACTGCATCTTAAATCATTGAGTTATGGTTATATTGATACTATCTGTAAAATATAATTAACTTATTTTTATAAAAACTCTTAAAAATTAATCAAGAAAATTTTGTATTATTTCTAAAAATTTATATTAGCAATATTCTCAATTATCTCTTCTTCGATTTAAATGTTTTTTTGTTCTCTTCATGGTTTTAAAAATAAGAGTTTGTATAAATATGTTGTTGTCTGAAAAATTAAAATTAAATTTGAATCAATAAGCTAAATGTTGAAAAGATGTTGCGAATTTCAAAATATATTTTTGAAAGACAACTACACAATATAAATTTACGTAAATTATATTTTATAATTAAAATGTACAATATAACAAAATGAAAAAATATTCTTTATTTTTGCTTATATACAGATTTATTTTGAATAATGATATAATAATATCATATTTATTTTGTAATTATAGAATATTATAATTTATATTTAAAAACTGAGTTATTACTCTTTTATATTTCATTCAAATATTTTTTTACCTACAAAATATTTTTTTCGGACCGATGTTAAGTTTTAAAACATTAATACGTAAATATCAACTATAATTTTATTTTTAAAATATCTAATTTTAAAAGTAATAAGAAATTAATTTTTTGTTTCTGTTCCTATCTTTCTCTCTAACTCTATATGTCATCTTCTATCTATGCATCTCTATCTCTCCTACTTCCTCATTTTCTATATTTCTCTTTTCCGGTCTCATTTTCTCTCCTTCTCCCTACTTGTATATCTATCTGTCTATCTATTTATTTTTCTTTCATATACTCCAACGCGTGTATCGCGTGAACAAGCGACAAAAAATAGCAGTATCGCCTGCATCTGCGCGTATTCATAATATTCACACAGATATGTGGAAGTATTTTGTTCGTTCTTTGGTCTCGGATGCGCGGAATGTTCCACGAATCGTCCAAGCACGAAATACGTACGCATGTCATGGAAAAAGGGCCTGTGTTTATGTACGCATGTACGGAAATAGCGGTGTCGGTTCATGAAATGCCGTTGCCTTAGAGATGTTCTATCCACGTGATTATTGCATGACTATGCGCGAATATAGGGATTATCTTTTATTACGCGATCAATAATCAAAGTAAATTATCGATATTTATTTCATGAGTATACGCATTTAAAATGAATTTATCATAGATCTAACTACAGAAATAATTCATTGCTTGTATAAAATTGCATATTGAAATCTGATTTTTTCTAGTACTAATAGAATTCTTGGATAATTTTATTTGCGTATGGTATTACGCTAATTAATAAACACTTTAATTATATAAGGTACCGTATAAAAACTTAATATAATAAAGTTCATACTAAATTTACTAATTAAAATAAATTAAACTGAAAAGTCTCCCGTAAATTAATTTAATAATTAACTGCTTTTTAAATAATATTACTTTTAATAAATTGATTCTTTAATTCATATATAATGGGATTAATACTGTTGAAATTGATTTTAACATTAAGAGTGTGCTCATATTTGTTTATGATGTCTTGATTTTCTTAATCTATTATAGATTGGTTAGATATTGTAATTTACATAAATACAATTAATCATTGACTTTTAGGGTGGCGATTAATATAATCTAAATAAAGACATAAGATAATTTTTAGTATCCGAATTGGTGTTGATACAATATGAGTATAGTCAAATATGAAATTATGAGCTTTTTCCAAACAAATTTTCCAATTTGTTATTAAAGTACATTAAATCAAAAATTCTGATGAAAATAATTTTATATGTTCAATTTGATTGTAAAGTTATCATAATTATTTAATTTCAAGCTAGAAATTCTATACGAATAGATATTTAGATTATTTCGTTTGGAAATTAAAATTTATTTTTATTTTTATTATTTTAGAAACTGTGATTAAATCGTCAATATTAAAATTATATTTTGACTAATTCTGTACTTTAGAAATAATTTTTTGTTCAAGATTATGTAAATATAATAATTATTAAGTTAAATTAATTTAATATAATTTAACGAAAAGCATTGTTACTACGTAATTGTAAATGAATGGACTAACTTCGTGTCATTCATACCTCATAAGCGTCTTTGTATAAGTGCCTTGGTTCGTGTTTTGTAGTAGGTAATAATTTTTCATAATACCTATCATAAATTTAATAACACCACTTTGCTTCGTATATTTAATATACTTTCAAGGTTCAAACTAAATATATTTTATATATAAATTCTTTAAATTTTACGTAATTAGATCAAATATTTATGTTATCTAAAAAGTATTTTTAAATAAAATTTTACATATTAGATATATTATATTTAAAAAAATAATAAACATTATTATTTAAAATAATTCTTATCTATATTGCACTGAAGAACTCAATTTTCGTAATAAAAGAAGAAGTTAGTATTGTAAATTGATTAAAATATAAGAACATAATAGAATTATTATTTTGAATTAAATATTTACCTAGAATATTATTTTAAATGATAAAAATGTTCGTATTAAGTTTCAAAAAATTTCTCACATTTGAAGCACTTTCATCTTCAGATAAAAAAAATAAAAAATTCTTTTATAATTTAAAATTATGTTCGGTATAATACACCGAAATTAAAAAATACACAATATATTAAATTAATGGATGTGTTAAATAAATTTATGTTCCTTTTATATAAAATAATTTTTATAATTTTAGTTTTAAAATTATATTTTTGAAAAATAGTAAATTACAATCTTGATTAAAAATAAATAATGTACTTTTTAATGATGAATTCTCATAAAAAGAAACATTGAAAATATTTTAATCAATATAAATTTTTACCACATGGCAAAGACAAAGTTAGAAGATTACTTATTTATATATATATTTAAAAATTTAATACGTATTATAAATTTGTTACTTGTTTTAATTTACAGCATAAGTGCAATTCCAAGAAATATAAAAATAGAATTTGATTTTATGAATTTTTAAATAAAGTTGTTTTGTTCATATTAAGATTAATAATTATTATAAAAGTTTGTATTAAATATTACAAAAGATTCGATTATGTAATGTAATTTTTATTTTATTGCTTTTATAAACATGAATTTACTTTAATGAAAAATTCAAATTGTGTAATGATAAGAAAATAGAATTCATTTTGATAAGATTTAATTAAGATTTGATTTTATTTTATTTTTAATTATGCATTAAGAATTTATATTTAATATATTTCCATGTAGCTTAATTATTATTGAAGATACTAAGATTAAAATCAATAAAATTGTTATAAAAATAAATTATTATTTATAATAATTTTAATTAAAAATACTTTAATGAATGTTTAAATAATTAAAAATTTTATTAAAGTAATTTTTAAGAACTGTAGTATGATTTTAAAATACTGTTATACCTAATGAAGAATCCTCTTTTTCATATCTTAAAATATCTCATATTCATATCAAAACTTATCTGTATTTGAGTCATTTCATGTGATTCAAAAGACTAGATTAGGTTTTATGATTAATAAATAGACCTGTTACTGATAAACTAAACGAATTCGGTGTAAATTGCAAATTTTAAGCGTAGACATTTACAATACATAAAAATTCGTATTATTAATAATATAATTTACATCATTGCTATTATTATTATTATGTCTAAGTTTACATTATAATAGAATTCTATAATGAAGAATAATAATATATATATATATAGTATATAGATATAGATATATATATATAGATATATATAACAATAACAATAATGTGAGTATTTTAAGCAGTAATTTTTTGCATTGATTATATTTTTCTATCAAAATATATAATTTTTCTTTATTAGAAAGAAAAAGTATTGAAATTTTTCATTTATAAGTTATCAAATTTAATCTATTTTCATAGTTTTATTCAAATATATTCCGTTTAATACCTTTTTTAATTAAAATTTCAGTATAAAATATGTTAACGATGGATGAATCAACGTTTTTATATTCTTGTTTATTTTAAATGCAATTGAAATTGAAAAATATAAATATATATATATATATATCTGTGTGTGTATGTGTATGTGTATATATAGTTCATATAGATAAAATTTATATACATACATATATTTAACACTATTTTTAAAATAATCGTGTATATCACAAATGTTAAACTTGTTCTTGAAATGCTCTGGCTCAAAGGTATTTAGATTTGTTTGCACAAATAAAGTAACTCAGTAATACCGCAGGTGCTCCCATTAAAAACAAAACAGAAAAGAACCAAGAGAAAATGGAAAATAAACCGAAAAGACGGCCAACGACGGCCTTGAACAGCCCTAGGCGCAAGATCGGGAGAGGGTGGGAGGTGACGTCCGAACGTAACACACTTTTTCCACTGTGCGAGAAAACTAAAGGATCAAGTTTAAGTAATAGATATGGAAAGGGTTTAATCCTCTTACTCCTTGACGACGAAGAACGGATCCTCCAGCGTCATTCCTTAGCCTTCGCCGTTGGCGCTTTATCACCTCGTCTTTCTCTTTGTCCCACGACTCGTTTACAGGGGCGGCCCGCGAGCTGGCGACTCGCCACTCATCGGTGCCGCCCTCCGGACTGATCCGGACTCATCGGCACCGATCGTGGATGCACGTACGCGCACGTTTACCTCTATGGTGGCCGTAGCGTGGCGCTAGAAGGCGATGCTCGAGGCTCGCCTTCCCACAGCCGACTGTACTCTCCTTCGCCCTACGACTATAAGATTCGCGCGCACCGCGAATAAGTTCGGAGCGTCTACTGCCTGCGTCGGTCTAGGTCGTGCACGCAGGGGATGCGTTGGTGGGGGGCGTGATATTGATTTCGGAGGCGGGAGAGATAATAGTTGCAGCGACATCGTGTTCTGATGGGATTCGAATTTCGCGCGCGGAATGTTCTCACGAAGCATTGGGAATCTTACGAGGTCTTGTAAGTGAGAGCTTTCAAGTTTTTTCGCTTGTATTACAAGCGTTGGTTACTTATTCTGCATTATTATCCTCTACAATCCATTACTTGCACTTTCTGGAGTTTAAAGTTTCTACTTTTCTCATCGATATAAATTAAAATTATGGATAGGAAACAATTAACAGGTAATAATAAATGTCGATTGATTTTCAAATTTGTACGTCAGACCACAATCGTACTATTGCATATTTTTACAAGTACAATATGAGGTCAGAAACAATTACATGCGTGGATAAATATTACTAAATCACTGATGATTATTCGTGAATAATTATTAATGTATGCAATTCTATACATTTATTACGAAATAGTAAAATTAATAATACTGCCAATGATCAAATATAAATTTCAATTAGCGTTTACGATATTCTATATTATTACTAAGTACAATTACACAACCTGCAAAATATTGTACGTTTGTATAGCTTTATAATTATAATTATAAAAAATAATATGAACAATAATAATAATAATCAATATTATAATTTAAAACAACTTTAAAAATAATAGTTGATAAGAAAAATGTTATACAACTTCAAAAAAAGAAAACTCAAATGTAATAATTTAATATATATTATGTAAAATATAAAAAATTTTTATAGTAATTAAGATAACATATGAGTTTGAATTAAATTGAGTATATTATTGTTACATACAAATACTTTTACTCAGTATTTTTAAATGCAATGAAAAACTTTCTTTGCCTTCAAATTGTAAAAGTTAAATAAAAGCTTGCGTGGAACTTGGATATGAGATAATATGTTTTACAGACATATATAATTAGAGTAAACTAATAAAATTAAAACCTTTCTTTTATCTCTTTCACTTTCATTTTTTTAATTTTTAGACTCAAATAAGGGAACTTTTTAATATAAAGGATTATTTAACAGAAATTTTTATCATCCAGAAAATATGCATCCCGACAAATTATGCTAAATCGATTCACTTAAACATAAGTTTTTGGTAACTAATAAGAAAATATTAATTGAAGATATAGTAATAATAATAAAAAAAAAATTAAAAAAATTATTTTCTAAATAAAATAATATTAATATTATTATCTATAATTAAATAAATTATTATGCAAAAAATGTATTTAAATATATTAATAATATACTTATATTAAGAATATATATATATATATTATTAATGTATATTATATATATTATTATATTATAAAACATAATGTGTTTTCTTTTTGTTTAAATTCTTTAGCAAGACATAAAAAGTAAAAGAGGAAAATAGACTAACTAGAAGTTGTAATTAATAAGTAAATTAATAAAAAAGTGAGAAACTGCAAAAATGTAAAAGAACTCGGTAAACGTTCTAATAAATCTGTATTATTCTGCCAGGTTATGAACTTTTAAAAATGCCCAAGTTTTTTCGTATCATCTCAGATCATAAATAAGAGCGTATTTTTTAAATAATACTGAAACAATTCAAGACAGTGTAAAAATAAACGTAAATAAATTTGCGCTATCCTTTTATATAATTGTTTTGTGAAAAATTAAAATAATTGATTCTAGTTATATATATTTTTTTATTCATTTACTGGCATTTCAATTGCATGGTCCTTCAAACCATAAAAATCAAAGCAGTATAATGTTATTCATTTTTTCTTATCTTCTTATATATGCTTTTATTATGAGTGCTTTGTGCCTTTTCAGTCAACAAATCGGTAATTTTATTCAATAGAATCTCATTTAATCTCTTCATTATATACATATGTACAAATATAATTATAAAAGAAATTATTATTTATTTATTTTTACATTTCTTAATTATCTTAATAGAAATTATAATTTGAATCCTCTATTCAGAGTTAATGTAAAAACTGGTTAGATGTTAAATATTAAATGGCGTTACAATGAATTTTAAATAAATATTATCAGTAATTTTAATATAAGGGAAAATTCTAATTCTATAAATTCTTTTTATTTTTTTTAAATTCTTCATACTCCGTTTTTGTGAAAATTCATAGTTTAGTGTTGAGCATGTATAAATTGTAGTGTTTGCGTGTTCCCCGTCGTTTTTCTATAAATTATTTACATGCAGATTTTGTAGAGGTTTAAATTTTACAGTTCAGAATCTGTGAATCGTAAAACTCGAAGATTTTTTTACTTTTTATATTATTTATATTCTGATTTGGTGAAGGTTCGAAATTTACAATGCATAATTTGTAAACTGTATAACAGATCGTTTCTTCAATCTTGTAAAGATTAAAATTTTACAATTCAGAATTAGTAAACTGCAAAGATTAAATACTTTTCTTCCTTCCATATATTATTGCTATTCCGATATCGTGGTGAAAATTTAAAATTTTAATTTGAAATTTTCGAATTTATGAAACTATATTATAAATATATATATAAAAAGTATTCCTTATATTATATTTATAATAAAATTTTCCTTTATATAAGATAATATTTTTCATTATTTATAAAAAATTATTTTAATATAAATTTAAATAATCATTTTCAAATACAAGTTTAAGCTTATTATGTTTAAAAATAAAATTTATATTAATAAAATAATTTATTAAAAATAATCTTATTCATTCAGAAAATTTAAAACTTTGAATAAAACATTATTTAAGATTATGAATTGTTTAATTCCAAGAGGTATATATTTTTAAATGATAAAATTAAGAATTTTTATGAGGTTTTAAAAGATTACTTTTCTTCCGTTTCTTTGTCTAAAGTGAAGTTGGCTTGTATACTTTTTATACAAAACTAGTATGGCTATGTATATGGATACATCGTTGAATTAAACATAAGCCTTGTGTGTTTGTGTAGAAGTGTTCAGTGTTGATTTGGATTTTTAGGTTATTATTTAAGGCAGAGTATTTGACCAGAAAAGTGTATTGTCATCCTAATCTACACTAGATTTTATATTACACTTTAATTTTTAAGGATTTATATATAAAATGGCACTCGTTGAAAATAATACAAGATATTTGCCTGATTACGATATTCAAGCTCCTAAGCAATATCAGTTTAATCCTTATGCTGACAATGGAGGGTAATTTTTTACATAACCTATATGAAAAATTAAAAAATTTTTTTAATAAATTAAATAAAAATTTATTATTTAATCCTTTTATTTTTACTAATTAAATTCCGCAGTCATTGTTTTGCGCATTATTTCGTATGTATATCGTTAAAATATTATTTTAGGGTGTTTGTAGCCTTTCGCAGGAGATTGATTTCAGTTTAATAGCAGCAGATACACGCCTAGTACTGGTTTTTCAATATATTCACGGAGCAAGAAAAATTAATTTACTCTTTCGGATTCGACAGTTTTTAGGCTGTTCAGGATGTTGGTGCGATATTCTAACCCTTACTAGAGTAATTACAGCTCGAATGCAGGTATGAGTATTATATATTAATATATATTTTTTTAAATATTAGAATAGATTTTAATTTAATAAATCTTTATTTCAGATGTATGAGCACGAGCATCATAAAACTATGGCAACTTCAGCAACTGCTCAAATGCTATCAACAATGCTTTATTATAAAAGATTTTTTCCTTATTATGTTAGTAATATCTTGGCTGGTTTAGACAATGATGGTAAAGGTTGCATTTACAGATATGACCCTGTTGGTCACTGTGAGAAAAACACATATGTTGCGGGTGGATCTGCTGGTGCTTTATTACAACCACTATTAGATAATCAGGTAATGTTATCAGAAAAATTTGTTGCAAAAAAGTATACCATAAAATTACTAATTAAAATTAATTATAAAGATAAAAATATTAGAGTTAATAGGTTGTTCATAACTTACTATATTGAATATAATAAATAAAACTATTTTATTTTTCATTCTTAAATTAATATGAAATATTATTTCAGATTGGTTATCTTAATCAAGAAAACGTAGAAAAGATTCCATTGACTAAGGAAAAAGCTTTATCTGTTGTTAAGGATGTATTCATATCAGCAGCTGAAAGAGACATTTACACTGGAGATGGAATTCTAATTAAAATTATTACTAAGGATGGTATTGCTGAAGAGAGATTTGAATTGAGAAAAGATTAAATTTCTTTATACAAAAAATTTGTTTTTTATTCATGAATTATACTATATACTGAAATATATATATATTTTTAATATTATTAGCGATAACATACCTACTTCGTTTTCGAGTTAATATAATTAAAAAATTTGATTTAATTATTCATTAATATATATAAATATCATATTGTATATTTATTTTTAAAAAAATGAATAGATTATATATTCATAAACTAAAAGATAAGCGTTTAAAAAATCGTATAATAAAAAATTTTTTGATAGCAAATAATTTCTTATTTCAAAATATAATAAAATTACATATATATAGTCTATTTCTTACTATTATTTAAATTAAATTAAAATTTATAGATATATAATTTTTTTAATTCCTTAAAAGTAATAGAACTAAATATCAAATACAATCAATACTAAACTATATTATTTTAGTGGTTAAATTTATAATAAAGTAAATTATTTAAAATTTTTAATATGAAAATACGAACAAATAAATTTAAAATTAGGAAGAACATTATGTACAATATTGAACTATCTTATATGGTATTGAATTATATTCAAAGGAGGGTGATTGTTAGGAAAAACAAATTTCATTTATTTTAAGTAACTTAAGTAATTATATTTTATCATATTATTTTTATAAATTATTATGATACTCACTAATCCAAAATCATGAATTAGTTGCTCATGTGTATAGATTCGTGCAGGATACGATATTCTTATAGAAATCCTATTCATTGACGACTAACACTCGATAATGAGTTATATTTAATATATCTTACTTTTAAGTTTTCATATACAAACGTAATACAATAACCTATATAATGGTAAAGCATATCAAAACAACAAAAGAAAAAACAAATAGATTGCATTGATGATTTACTATTTTCACATGTGACTGTTTCATGGAAACAATTGAAAGTACAGAAAGACTCGTGTTTTCTTTTCTTTTTTATTTGAAAATTATTCACCCGAAATTTATTTCTTTCCTCCTGGTGGTGGTAATTGCTGACCACGATCTTTGCCACGTAATTTTAAACCAAGTACTTTTTCAATCTTACCAATCACCATTTGATTAGCAATACCTCGGCCAGCTTCATAATCATTGATTACTTGTGTTTTCTCATTTACTTTCTGAAATAGAAAGTATATATGTACATATACATAATATATATTATATTTTATGTCTAACGTATCTAACACAGTGTATATATTTTTAATTAAAAATATGAAGTTATGTTAGGTTATATTAACAAAACTGATATTACAACTAAATGATAACATAATCATCAGGAAAAAATAACTTTTTATATATTTATATTTTTTATTGAAGTATTTAAAAATATCAAGTGAATGGTTCATAAATTTGTATGAATAATTCAAATCATATTTTATTATTACTTAAAAAAATACATATTTTTATTTTTGAACTATAATAAAGTTTTTTTATTGAAAAAAATATGTAAGTATTTTAATAATTCTTTTTTGTTCATAATTCTTTTAAATAAATTATTTTATAATTATTATAATTTTCTTTAATGAACTATTTAAGCATTTATATTTCTTACTGTTGCAAGATCTTTCTGAGACATTCCTTTGCTTTGTCTTCCTTGCTGAATTAATTTTCCGAGGTCAAGAGGAACTTTTTCATGTTTGAGCTCTTCAGTTTCACGATCCAATTTTGCTGTATTTTTAGTTGTTACATGCTGTCTATTTGCACCTCCACCCCCTAAAAGTTAATAACAAAATTAATACGTCAAATAAGATACACTTATTGTAGAAATAAATATTTTTTAATTTATGATGTTTTTTAATTCTTGTTTACATTTTGTTATTTTTATTTAAAAAAATTGTTAAACAAATTTTTAAAATACAAAATAGAATTATTTTTTTTTATGAAAATAATTTTTGAAACAGGTTTATCATATTCATTGAGAAAATTAAAAATTGAATTCTTTTAATACAATTGTGTACATTTTTTCTTTAACTTTGATGATTACTATTTAAAATAATTTTATTTTCTTGTAATTGAAATTATCATTAATTATAGTGCTTTTATAAATTAACAGTATACATATTTTCATTAAAATGGTCTGAATAGAAATAATAAATCTATGTATTAGAGGTAAAAATTAAAAGTAAAATACCAATATTAATATAAGTAATAAGAAATAATTCTTTTATATAAAGAATGTAAATAGATTTTAAATAGTAAATGTAAATCATTAATTAAAAAATAAGACAATATTTTAACCAATATTAGTAGTTAGTTTCCATAAATTTAATATTAAAGCTATATAGGTTTATAGGATAAACACTCAGTTATATAACACGTTCAAATATAAGTTCCAACCATAAAGTTATTAAAGATAATAAGTATATCTATTTTTCTAAATTTATTGAGTGTTCGAAATTCACATAGTTTTCGATCTCTCCCGCCATCAAGTTTATCAATCAATCTCAATAAAATATTCCAATAAAATATTTTTAAAGCTATTTCTTTTTAATGTAAAAAATAAGAAAACTATGAAATGTAAACATGTTTATAATACAAAAAAAGAGCCCGTATTTTATAATTTTTCTCCTTGTCGAATGTAAAAATGAACTTACATTTGGCTTGAGTTTCCACGGCTACACCTTGTCGGCGAGCAGCATTCACAGCCTATGAATTAAATAAATTTATCCATTACAAATTTTTCCAAAAAATTTACGCTAATCATCGATGGCTTATAACCCAATTAAATTAGTCCGGAAAGTGAGTTCAATAGTAGTTAAAAGTACAATATAAACAGTATGTATAGAATTTACCTGTTCTGATTTCATTGCAGACGCTTTAGGTATGCGTTTTCGTAAGGTTATCGGAGCGGTGTCGCAATAAGACATGATTGTTTTATGTGAATTTGTTTATTATAAAAAAAAAAATGACGTCTAATTTTTATCGCGTTTGTAAACGATTGACACAACTAATAAAACGACCACAAGAACTCACGATTCGAGACTATACTGACAACTTTACAGTTTCCAGATACTTCTATACGGTTTATGTTCAGTTTGTTGAAACGTTCCTAAAGTAATAGTTTTTGGAACACGCAAATTGTACTTTACCGCGAATTTATGAACGTGTGAGAACATATTATGGTATAAAGTTGGTATATAATAAATACACGGGATTTTTGTTAAAAACTTTTTCCTATTTTACTATTCTCATTATTATTTAACAAATTTTATTTAACTATTGATGAATAGTTATCTTAATTTTCACTTGAATACATCTTTCGAGAAAACATTTCAGTTAAATATTTGAATTATTTTGGAAAATTAATAAGAATATAATTAATTTATAGTAAATAATGTTGGTCCGTATTAAAAAAATAATAGTTGAAAACATTTAATACAAACTAAAATGAGTAAAATTGGTCTATAATTGAAGAAATATATATATTTTTTTATACGTTTAAAAATATCAAATATAGGTAAATATTTCTCTATATCTTATATTTTTTACAGCACTATAAAGATTAACAAAAAAAGTTACCAACAAAGAAATTATTCGACTCTACTAACTAAATATAACGGTTTTTAATTTCTACTTTATATTCACAATTATATAATTATTAAAATTTTAATTCATATGTTTGATAGAAAAGAAAATTAAATATTTTTTTTAGAAAAAATTCATTTTAATTTTAAACGTGGTTTTTTACCGTAGCTAAATAGGTATTATTTCAATTTTGTTTACTAAAAGATAATTTTTAATTTGGAAATAGAAAATGATTTAGATATAAGCCCAATGAATAAGGGAAGATTTAAGGAATCTTATTATTACGACAATTAGTAAGTATTCGGTAAAAAATACATACTTAAAATTTACACATATATAGAAAATTACGTTATCTTAAAAATAGAAATTATTAAGGCGTGCATATATATGAACGTATAAATGCATGTTTTGGCATATCAAATTGTAAATATATGTACGATTGATTTACGTGTTTAATTGACAGCTTACTCGTTTATTATCAATATGATTTGTTTCATTAACTACTTTTTGGTAACTTCAATGTTTCGATAAAATGCTTTTCTTTGGTTTACACTTATTTTTATTAATAATATTTGTTGCTAGTTCACTATATTAAATATGATTTGATATTATTTTTATATTTTGTGTATTTTATTTTTATTGTATTATTCCTTTTATTTAAACATTTTTTTATTGTATAATTTAGTTATTATATTATTTCATTGTGTGATATATTTTTCTATATTTTTCTCATTTTTTGATCGTTTTACAACTTCTTACTTAAATTAAATTCGTTTAAGTAAAATCTGCTACAAATGAATATTTTTTTTTATTAGCTAATGTTAATCTTTTAATATTTATTTTAAAATTTATTTATTATATTTTAAATTATAGATCTGCATTTTTAACAACATTTTTTTAATTTTTTAATTCCTTTAAATTTTAAAACATTTGCGTGTAATAAAGCTTCGGATATACCTTCTCGATTCTCTGATGTTTTACACTAAAATATAAGTTTAATAAAGTAAGTCAATAATTCGCGTATAATTTAAGGTATAATAAAATATAAATTATTAAATCAAGGTTTAACATGTATGAACGTTTTGCCGATAAAATAGTCAATTAATGCTTTAGTTATTTTCCATTCAATCTAATTTATGGTCTGAAATTTCAAATGAAATATTACTTATTCACTGCTATGTAACTATACACGTTTATGTAACTGTATACAACTGTGGAAATACATCTGATTGAGATCACTTATATTAATCAACACTTATATTATATGAAATCATGCATTTAGAGCCTCTACATATTACGAATCATTTGTGTAAGTAAAATTGTTTATATTAAAAATATCAAATTTTTTTATAAAGAATGTTTGCAATAAATTAATTTTAAACTGTATTTAATCAGTTTCTTTTGGTATGTTTACAAAGTTACAATTTGCTAATGTAGATTCATTTAAAGAAACACATCAGTGTGACTGCGTTAATAAAATTTAAATTTTTAATTTTGTGACAAATATTTCCTGGAACAATTAGTAGCATGGTATTGTAAACAAAGAAAAGTACGCATTAGGGATACTTGGTAGTCGATCTTACTTTCATTAATACCTTAATTACTAGCTTTGTTTTGGAAATCGTTCAATTAAACTGATTACCAAAAACGTAACTCTAAAGCACATTTTGTATGGTTTTTTATTTTACTTATAGAGTTTGCGTTAATATAAAATTTAAATGATAATGAAATATACAATCCATCAGCAACAATTTGATTTTTTTTATTAGTTTGTTCCAAAGTACTGAAATCAATTTAATTACTACTCGTTTTATAGATGTTTCAACAGTTATATGTATTAGAACTGCCTGTAGTGATAGAACTTTGCCTTTTGCACGAGATTACTCGTGAAATATGATATATACATTTCAATAAAATGACATTTTGATAAAATTTTAATTCATAATAATATAAATTTATGCACAATTTTTAAATTCAAAGTTCAATTTTCAATTGTAAATAAATATAATATATTTAACAATTATTCATTTTTTATTGTTTCTTTCATCTTATTTGTTAAAAATGGGTTAATTTGTTTTAACCGGAGTCAAGGAACTATTTCCAAATTTTAGGATTGTAAGAACCAAAATTCTTTGCTTTATTTACAGATATTTATGAAATCGAGAATAAATGGAAAATTAGATAAGCTTTGTCTATTAGAATATATACCTGGCGAATTACAATTTGTATCAAAGATTACATATTCTTCTAAGAAGTATCATTATAAATACAGGCCGGGTGGCGAATTAATTTTGAAAAGTTTTGACCTGCACAGATTAATATAAAACTAACTGGCTTTCAATTTGTTGTTAATACAAATCAATTGATAGTGAATTATTGTAGTTGACACATAATTTTACTTAGATATACTGTGTCTCTTTATAATTTTAAACTTTTATTTTAAAATATTGAGGATTACCAATTAATCAATTATTTTAAAATTCATGTATGAATTGTGCATTTAAAAATATAGTTAATAAAGTGAATAAAATTTAGATAAAATAAAATATAAAAAATAATTATTCGAAAAATGTTTTCAATATTAATTTATTTTTTAATAATGTAAGTATCGAGTGTTTTGTGTTATAAATAATTTATTAGTTTGATTCGTTTAATATAGTTAGTTATTAACGATATATTAATTTATGTATAGTTATTTATTTTGTAAAATAAATGAAACCATGTATATTAATATAAATATTTTTTTATTTCTTTTGGATATTTTTTCGTTTTATATTAAAATTTTTTTCAATTAAAATATAATTGACAATACATCTTTAATTTTACTAAAATAATGTAAGTTCAAAACATAGGTAATAAATTTGTTTTGTGAATAAAAAATACACTTGTTTTATATATTTCTAATAAATTTTCTTGTTATTTAATCTAAAATTTTACTAAATTCAAACTATAAAAAAATGTAAAATTAAATAATTAATATTTCTGATCCTGCTATTAATTTTATATAAATTTAGTTATAAAGTCTACATACATTTATTGACATTTGCATACACTTGAAAATGTTTTTTCAACATTAAATTATAACTATATAAAAATTTCAAATTTATAAAGCAAAAAATTTTTTTAAGATATTCTAATTTTATTTTAATCAAAATTTTATTAAAAATGCTTTAAATTTTCATTAGTTTATTTATGTTTTCCCATTATTCATATAGTATATAGTACTAATTAAGGAGCAAAATATTGGGTTAGAAACTTAATAATGAAAATATTAAAATTCGCGTTTAAAACAAATAATATACGGTAAAATATATTATATGTATGATAAAATGTTAGTGGTACTATTTGCTAACAATAGAAATTTTTTTAGTGTAGTGAGTATATTTAAAATAATATTATTGATAATGAAATAAGGAGATAATAGATTCTAATTTTAATATTCATGATATTAATTAACTGATTAAAATGATTTAATTGTAAGCTATAATATAAATTGCACTATACAGTCGAAAATCTAATATGAAACTATGTTATGACAACTGACAAGTAAGCAGAATCTAACCAATTTTAGAAAAAATTAAAGTTGAAATTAATAATTAGAAAAATTATAATATATTTTATTTGAGTGTGTCGAAATATGTCAAATTTGAAACATATTCTATATTTCATAATTTTTAACTACAACTTATCTAAAAAAATTTTTAAGTAATTTCAATTAATAAGTAAAATTCGTTTGCATTTTAAAATACTTATTTTTTTATTTTTCAGATTATGATTATATACAATTATTTAATAAGCAAAAAGCAAATAGAAGATACCATCTTTACCTACTGATGCGTGTTTTATACATGTGACAAAGCTCAATTTGTTCTTGGAAAATTTACACTCTATAATAATTTTTATTCCTTGCTTGTAAGGGAGAAGTCCACTGTTCACTGTCCACTGTCCACTGTCCAGTGTCCAGTGTCCAGTGTCCAGTGTCCAGGTCCAGTGTTATTGCAGTCAGCATTTTAATAAAATATTGGTGTACGCAATTTCATAAAAAAGGGTTTGCAGCCATCAGGAACCATCCTCAACGCATTGCTATATGTAGCAAAGAAATTTGTGTGTGTGAGTGCGTCATTCGTTCATTACTATGTAGGCAGTGTATATGCATGTGTCCTCTTCGCATCGATAAAGTCGTCTATCGCAATATAGAATATTATTTCTGTTTTTCGCCTCTCATCATAATACTTATTTGTGATTGAGGTTAAATATATATCCAATCAGTCATCTTTTTAACGCGTATTTCGCGTGCAGTGGCACCGTAAGTTCTACATTATCTAATAAGGTGAAAGCAGCATCAGCAAAGGATCACAAAAATTACTGTGCAGTGATGTGATATGTGTGCTTGAAGTAGCTTTGAACTCTCGTGATTGTTACATAGAAGAGTTTCGCAATATAGTTTGAGGACAGCGTCAATGAACTAGCTATTTTTGTGTAAACATTTACATTGCTATTTTTTCAACGTTTATAAAGTATATTAAATACCACATCTGAATCGTTTAATTATGCATCTAGATGGATTTGTTATCTCGTCGTTTAGATAGTACTTTAAAGACGTGATACGATCATATATGATTATTAAATAAAAGAAAGGAGAAAAAGTAACTCAAATACAAGTGTTTGAATCATCATTTTTGAAGCTTTCTTATTTTTCCTGTTTCAAGATACAAGTTGTTGAACACAGTTAACATGGATTCAAAATTTGTTGACTGTCTTAAAACAATTGTCCAAAGTGACAATGACTATGAGGTAGTTGAAGCATGGAAAAATTTAGAAGAGATGGAAAATGTGGAGTCTGGAAGCAAGAATTCTGTCTATAATTATAATACAAATTATGATAAGCTCCTAAGGTCTATATTAACTAATGAATCCATTAAAAATATTGATCAAGTACCTCATCTGCTAGAGTGGTTTTCAAAATTTCCTAATACTGCATCGAATCCAATTTCTGATGACATATCATTATTTTTGCAGAAATCAGCTGAAAGCTTTAAAGTAAGTTTTCTATAAATAGATTTTTTTAAAAGATGCTGTACATGATATTAGACAATGAAGTGATACAAGGCAATATTATTAGTATAGAATTATTGAAATTAAGTAATAAAAAAAATATATATATCATACTTAATATTTATCATTTAAATATATTATTTTATCAAAAAATATTTTTATATAGAATATCTAAAAATCAAATATCTGACTCAGCATAAATTAAAATTTTTTAAAGTATCAGAGTTGTAAAGAAATTTAATATAGTTTAAGTCGATTATTATATTATATTTATAAGAACTTGAATACTAGACAATATATTATGTTATGCAGTATATCAATTGTAGAAAATTGATTAAATTATTAGTTATTAATTTTTTGTTTTAATATAAATAATTTTTTTATTTTAAGGTAAAACCATGCTTAGCTGAGATCATTCAAGTAATAAATGACAATGAAAAAAAATATTTGTCAGCAAACAATGAAAATTTATGCAAGGCTATTATTGAAGCATTATCCTGGATGAATGAATCAGGTGATACAAGAAAGTACAATGAAGATCTTATAAAAATAAGAGAGTTTCTAAAAATGATATGTAAAAGAAGTACGAATGATGAATCAAGTCCAGGTCTTACATTTATTTGTTTCAAAACTATGTGTAGTATTTTCCTTGAAAGCGATAGAGAAGATAAAAATATTAGCTCTGCTTTAATTATTGTTTTTCAATTGATTGAAGAACAGTTGTGGAATGAACATATGAGTATAGCTGTTCAAATAATTTTGACTGCAGTTAAACTTGAAAGTAAAATTACAAAAATGCTCAGTATGTTTTGTGAATGGCTTGTTTTGCCTTCTAATAATTATATGGAGTATTTAAGTATGTGGCTAACTTTGTTCATAAAAGCTTTAGAAAAGGAGAATATGCATCGAATATCTAAGGAAGTTGCAGAAATTACTTTACCTTCAATATTCTCAAAAAGTTTAACAATGGAAAATTTTTATTCTATTAATATAAATAATAATATTGTTTTACTTTTGTTGGAAAGAATAAGTTCATTGGCGTTACATCATAAGATCATGCATCCTATTCATATTTTTCTTACAACTCTAAAGAATGATAATGATCCCAAAAAAGAAGAAGTAGTGTATGCTATTAAAAAAATTACAAAAAATTTATTGTTACGATTCACACAACATCTTGAAGGTTGTTCCACTTGTGCAAAATTGGGAAATTTAGAAACATTTGTAAATAATTCAAACTATAGTTCTCAAATTCCTGAAGATAGTGAAGAAATGGAAATTTCTTATCCTAGCACAAGTAGTGGCTTTAGCAGATTTGATAACGTTAAAGTTGGTCTTGTAAATCTTGGAAATACTTGTTACATGAACAGTGTTCTACAAGCACTTGCAATGACTAGTCAATTCTGTCACGAAGTGTTGCTTTATAAGACTACAAATGATCTAAGCAACCAAACAGTTTTAAAAAACTTACAGAATCTTTTTGCTTTGCTAAAATATACCGAAAAAAATTCACTGTCTCCAACTGAAATTTTACGTGCATCTAGGCCATCCTATTTTATGCCAGGGCATCAACAAGACAGTTCAGAATTTTTATGGTTAGTATAAAATATTTTGTAATTAAGTTCAATATTAAAATTATAAAACAGGTTTTATAGATTAAATGAGATAATTGAAATATTAATTATAATACATTAATATAAATGATAATTTTCAAAATTTTATTTTTATAATATGTACTAGATAGATATTTAATAAAATAAATAATAAAATTATAATTTTATAAACATTATTTGAAATAAATAAAAATATAAAGTTACCTTATTTATTTTTAATTTTTACTTACTTTATTAATTTTTTAGTCATCTATTGGATGTCATGTACGAGCAAGAAAAGTCAGCATTTGTACAGAATAGCAGTACCAATGAAAGTATCAGTATGAAGTTGAAAGTGGAAGATAAAGAAATGGTAGATGTAGAAGAAGTTACTGGAGCACTGACTGTACCAATGAATGATGATGGTACATCACAAAACATGTATCGGTGGACTACCGAAGAAAACTTATGTGAAGGTGCTTCTTTGCAAAGGAAAACACAATCCTTAGCTGATTTCACTCAAGGTTAAAAATCATTGTAAAATTCAGTCAGTATGAAATTGAATGTTGTATTCATTAAATTTTAATTTTATTGAATGATCAGAATATCTTTTTAAACATTTATGTTTGTATATAAATATTTTTAATTATTATTAAGTAATTGTTATCAAGTATTCGATTAATTTTTTTTTTAAATAAAGTAAATAATTAAACTTAAATTAAATTATATTAAGATTGGAAGTAAAATAATATTTGTAATTGACAAATTTATTTTTAGGTAATTGTGTATATTTTATATTAAAAAATTTGGTATATCAATAATAATTCAAAGAGAATATTAAATTCATTAATGGGATTAAAATTTTAAGCAATAAAACGTTCAACTTTAAATTAAATATATTTGAGTTTAAAAATTAAAATTATACAAATCTTTATTGTAAGGTAAATTTAGTACTTTTATAAATGGCAGGATAATTTAAAACTTAATAATATTTCTTACTAATGATTAGAATATTATTTAATAATAATTTAATAACATATTCAAATAATTGAAATAATTGTTTAAGATATAAAAATATTTAAACTAAAATCAGTTTTCAATAAAAAAACAATGATTAATTTGAAAATAAAATTTATTTAATATTGGGTATTCAATACTTTTCATTAAGTAAACTATAATTATAATTGTTTATATTTAGATAATCTTATATCAGAATTTATTAAGTTATATCAATTTCTAAATAATTTAATGAATTTTATGCTGACTTATTTTTCAAAAATATAAAACCAATCAGAATTTCATGAATTATAGTGATTAATTAAGAAAAGTAACTTAATTTAATAAATGCCTTTTCTTATTAATATTACAGGTGAAGAACTAGCACAGACACAAAATGCTCTTTCAGACTCTCATTCAGATTCTACCGACAGTGGCATTCAGTCTGTCGGCGGTGAGGACTCTACATCATCTTCAGCTTCTTCCACCTCCTCGCCCTCTGCTGTAACATTGCCATCATCTACATTATCTACATCATCATCATATCTTGTGCATCGGGTGTTTGGAGGCGAGCTTAAAGTCACATATCGATGTATTACATGTGACACCGAGAGTGATAATACAGATAAATTCAGGGATCTTCAGCTTTGCTTCTTGGATAATTTACCATCCACTGAAACAATAAAAGTGCAGGATCTCATTGATGTGAATTATTTTCTTCCGGAAAATCTTACAGGGGATAATAAGTACAGATGTGACAAATGCGAAAAACTTTGTGATGCTCAGAGAATTATAAAGATACTACAAACACCAGAACATCTGATCTTAACCTTGAAACACTTCAGGTAAGTAATAGATCTAATAAAGAAAATCACATATCAATAATAAAATTAATTAATAATAAAAGGAATCCGTATTTATATAGTTATAATATTTATTTATTTTTTTATAAATGTATAATAATATAAAATAATATGTAAAAAAATGTATTATAGAAAAAATTTTAAGAAATCAAAAAATGGTTTAAAAATATTAAGACTAAAATAAAAAATGAAAAAATTGAATAAAAGATATTGTTATATATTATTTAAGTGCATGATATTTAAAATTTTTTTTAATTTGAAAAATTTTATTTATGTAAATATTAAAATTTGTTATTCCATCATTAATTTTTAAAAATTTTGTTTTAATAAAAAATTATTATTTTCATGTATAATTTTTATGTAAAGACTTACAAATAATTATATCTTAGTAAGAAATAAAATTTTTTAATACATATAGTTTGCATAATTTTTGTCTATGTAAATTAATACCTGTAATCAATTAAAATTTTCTTACTATAAAAACTGTATTTTTCTGGTAGTAAAAGTTTAATGTACAATAATATCTTTTTATATAATTTCAATATATTTTTCTATCATACGTTTTTACTGAAATATATATCAATAATAGATAAATTTTTGAAGGTATTTAATATAACTTTTATATCATTAATCTTTTTTTTATTTAACTTTTTGTATTTATTAGATATGATTCGGAGAGCAGATTACGAACAAAGTTGCGCCGCAAAGTTCTGTACAATGAGACGATTGAGATACCTGTGTTCGAACACACTCCTGAGACGTTTCAGTTGTACGCAGCTGTTGTCCATTCTGGTTACAACATGGATTATGGCCACTACATAACGTACGCTTGCGATGCCAGAAGACGTTGGTATAAATTCAACGACAACTATGTATCTGAGAGTAGTATCGAAGAGTTCAACAGTCTTGAACCTCCTGACACACCTTACATATTATTTTATAAAAGATGTAGTGATACCACAGAGGCCGAAGCACCTGATTTTTCAGTCCTTTGCAAGAGTTTGCAAGATTATGTGGAACAAAACAGACCCTGCATGGAAGATTATAGAACAACAGGGCCCAAGATACGTCGAAATACCACCGCAAGGTACAAGCCTGATGTGTTCCGGACGAGGGATGGAAACGATGATGAAGATGATAATCCGCCGCCAAGTAATTGTAGGGATGCTCTCACTATCCCTCAGCCTCGCTACTTATGTTGAGGGAGGTATATTGCTTACAGGCCCGCGTATTTATCGATTAGGATTGCGCTTGTGACTTGACGAGGTTCATGCGTGCGTGAACGGACGAAATTGCGCAATGATTTTTGCTCGGGTCAAGTTATCAAATTTTTAGACTCAAACTGAGTGAAGTAGAAAAATTGTTCAAATACAACTTGAAAATTTATAAATTAAGTTAAATACTTAATTTACACTAACATTTGCATGAAACTTTGCAGTAAAAATGAAAATTTAACAAAATTAGTTAGAATAGCATTTATGGATTTCGTTCCGAAAAATATGCCTTATGGAATATATCGTATTACATTGAATACAAATTCCATACAGCAACTTTGACTGGCCGGGTCTATTTATTTTTTTTCTTATTCTATGAATCATCACCTTTGAATACTGGGTAAATGGTGTTTAAGATTCGAGTATACTATTTTGAATTGTTCTTTAAAAATAAATAACAAAAAGAAATATGCGTTTGCGAGCATATAACATAATATTTAGTTAGATCAAGTTTTTGCTTTTGATTTAAATAAATAAAAGAACTAACTTATTTTTTATATTTAATTTTATTCATTAAAACAATTCCAATTATAGGAACATCTTATTACGATTATAAAACAATCCGATCATTTTGTGACGAGCAAAAATTATAATTCTATTAGGATTTTTATGTCACTGATTTTGTTATGATATCTTACTATATGAAACCTTCAATGAAAATTTATCCAAAATTTGAAAGAAAATAATTTTATAAAATTTTAGTAAAAAAAAAAAAATAATTTTGATATTATTTGCTAAAAATAAAAATTTTTAAATACTTTTTTATTGTAAAAACTAATATTTTAATTCTATTCAATACAACAAAAATTCCTTAAAATTAAAGAACTCTACATATTCAAGAATCTAACTAAAGGTTTTATTATTTGCTCTCAACTATATGAATATGTGAAAATTGGACTGAAAGAATTTTTTTCAGTTGTAATTGTTAATAGATTCATTGTGATTCTAGCTGGTTAGATAAATTATTTCTGTTTTTTTTTTTTTTTTTAATAAAAACTTAGTTCAGGTATTCTTCTAGTGAATACAAATAAAATTTTATTTTCAATGTTTTAAAAAATGTAAAACAAGTATTTCTAGATGAAAATAACAAAAAGATTTAAAAGGTATCGTACATATATAAAAAGTATCGTTACTAGTGCAACTATCTTAATTATAAGAATGGAATCTTGATAATCAATGTCAAAACTCAATACTTATATAAATAAATTTTTGTAAAAAATGTCATTTTTGTGTTAAAATATATATTTATGCACTGCCAATTTTTGACTTTGTATCGAGAAGGTCAATATCTTCACAAAATATTTTAATTTTGCTTTAAAATTAGCAACAGTTTTTTATCACAATTTTTTTATTTTCTTGCAAATTTAACTTAATTTAAATTAAAGGTTTTTAATAATTATTTTTGAAGCTTCGACTATTTAAAATTTTAAAAATTCTACATTTTCAATACTAGACGATATATTTTAATTTTTTAAAGTAATAATCTAAAGTATTTATTGTTAAACTAATAAAATGTTTCTTTAATTTTAGACTATAAAGAGGTGACATGAATAACATAATTTCTACTTTTTTACAAAAATACGAAGCAATAAATTATGATACGCTTAAATGACGTTATTTAGGCTTAAAATTATATGCTATAAAAAAATTTAATTTATCTAAACATACAGAAAATTTTAACTACGAAAACTTAATATCAAAGAAAGTATCAAATATTATTTCGTATAAAAATTTATTTTATAAAATTATTCTAATTTATCATATCAAAGAAAAATTTATTAGTAACTGAAAAAATTATTTTGTTTTTCGATTTAAAAAAATCAATTATATTATAATTGGATGAACCGTAATTAATTTTAAGATATAAAAAAATAAATTTCTAATATTTTATTCCATTTGTGAAATATTAATCGAAAAAAATTAATAGTATTTTGAATAATGGAGATAAAAGAATTACTAATATTTTGAAAAAAAATTCTCAAAATTTTCGTAATTTATTAACAAATAAAAAAATTATATAATTGATTTTTTCTAAAATGCATTTAATTTATCAACTGTTGCATGTATAATAAATTATTGCATGTTATATGTAAAAGTAATTATAATCTTACACTTAATTCAAATATGTACTGTGTCTATTTTGAAATATATAAAAATTATATTTAAAGTGTACATTTCTTAGTTATTATATTGGTAATTATATAAATTATTTTTAATAATTGAAAATACTGCTATACTAAAAATAACCGTTTAAACTTCTCATTTATGATATTTTTTAAGATATATGTATAAAAGAACATTTGTAAGATCGTTATTTGTGCTTCGATTATTTTTGTTCAGTACTTAATTAATGTATATGTATATATTACGAAATTTTATTGCCAAGTAAAAAAGAAATAAAATAATTTACCAATTTTTTTTATTTAATCAATAAATTTGATCGCATATTCATTTTTTCATTTCTGTGATTACTAAAAAGTTATGAACATTAAAAAAATATACGTTGACTAAAAAATGTACAATTTTTAATTATATAGTTGCATCAAATATTTATAATCATTTAAATTGGTTTTAAATTTTTATAAAAATCTTTTCACTTTTCGGTACAAAGTCGTTAAAAAAATTTTATTTAAATTATATTTGATCTAATTAAAATACCTGAAAAGAAAGAAGGATTACTACTTAAAGTGAAGTTTAGATAAATTTTTATTTTTTGTAAAATGAATAAAAACAAAAAAATTATCCTTCTACTAACATTCATCATTGTTACTACGTATATTTATAGGCTATGAAGTGTCTTCTTCGTTCCTCGCTGACGGAAAAAAATCTTGAAATCTACATAAAAGCGTCTAAGCGAGAAAGTTTCTCTTTTTATCTTCTTGACGAATTTCAATTTACACAGATAAATATGTAAATAGTTGTATTTAAGAAAAAGAAAGATAATTAAATTGAAGAATAAAAGAAAAAGGATTTTTAAGCACGTTGAAGATCTGTGATAAATTTATATAAAAGTGTCGACGACGTTCATTTTCTTCTTTGTCTGTATTTCATCAATGATTTTGTTTCTACTGTGAAATACATGTGTATACAAATTTGTTACTCTGTTATAAATTTGTATGTCCCCCGATGGTCTTTTAGAAAAAAAATAATTAAGTATATATATAAATATATATATACATACATATATATACATATATATACACATGCCAACTCAAATAGTGAAGAGCTAGAAATGATCGTTCGTTACCAGAAAATAAAAATAATAATCTATCTATTTTAATATATTTTTTGCTTTAGATGAATGAAATGAAATAAAAAAATATGGGTGCAAATTAACAGTATTAATCCCCCAGTAGCGGCCAGTATTTAAGTTTCAACTAAACTTATTATTTGTGTTATGTTTGTTAATAAGATAAATTTTTTAAAAATTTGTCCATGTCTAAGAAGTAATATAATAATTAACAATAATAAATATAAGTGAACTAAAATTAAATATTTAAAGTTTTAATCTTTCAGTAATCGATTATTTTGTATATTTATATTTATCATATGACAATTACAATGATAATAAAATTCAAGAACGTTTATCTATTGTATGGAATATTAAATATTTATTTTAATTACCTATTTTTTAAATATTTAAATTAAAGTTCGATGTCAGTTACTAAATTTAATGCGTTGATAAATTGTTAATTCAACATTTATTATATAACATTTTAAATATGCAAATACAGTTTTAAAGCAGGGAAGTAGATAAGAATTACTAATTATATGATTAAATAAAAAAAAAATGAAATATTATATAAAATGTATTTCCTACTGTGAAATAAAAATATTACCAAATGAAGTAACTTTTATATTTTTCATGCATGTATAAAATTAATTAAATGGATTTAATTTAACAACATCAACTATTTTCAAGTAATGTAAAGTAAAATTTATATAATATTAAATATCTTAAAATATATTTTACTGAACGACTGAAAACTTGTTCAATTTTTTTACACCATTATTCATTTTTCAGTGAATATTATTTGAGTTCTTTCACTTAAGTTGTACCAAAATTTTATTTAAATAAGTCTTATGTAGCGAATTAAAAACTTTTTAATTGGTCAGAAAAATATAAATTTTGAAAGTTTACTCAATTATTATTTATATATATTTTAAATTCTAGTATTATCTAAATTTTTTACCCAAATTTTGCACAAATAAAAGTTTTGCGAAAAAATTTAAATTACATAATAGTTAATAATAACAGTAATAAAATTATATTAATAAAATATAAAAAAGTACATATGTTTTTGGTCTTCTAGTTAATGGTTTACAACTATTCTTACCACTAATGAAATTTTTTATTACTTTTTAAATTCTTCCCTTCATATATTTCGTTATATATTTTTTTATTTTTTAACGTTTTACTGGCTCAGATTTTTTATTTAATTTTATGTAAACATTCTTTTATAATTTTTTTTTATTTGTATTTAATAACTATATTTAATTGTACTAAAATATTTAAATTTATTTTTTCTGGAATTTGTTTTATTTTTAGTATGTACGTTTAAAATTTTATTTAATATATTTTATTTTATTGATAAAGAATTCAAAGATTATAAAGTTAATTATAATATTAAATATTGAAAGAACTTTCTAAATTTAAATATGTCAAATTAATATAAATTTATATATAATATATGTAAAATTAAAAAATAAAATATAATTATTGTAGTTAAAAATCAAATTCATTATTATATTATTTTAAATATAATTAAATACTTTAGATATTTAAAAAAAAATTTTAAATAAAAAGCATTAGGTTACAAAAAACATATTTTTTAAAAATGAAAGCAAGATAAAAGTATAAAACTTTTTATAAAAATATTGGTTTTAAGCATAAATATTAAGTATGTATTGATTAGATTTTGCCTCGCTCTGTTAATTTACAGATTTAATGGAGTTCACAATTCATTAAATTTATTAACTTATAAATTTAGGTGGTTTTGTAATTTGATGCATACAGTTGTTTGTTTAGTAAAACATGCTGATTTTATTTTTATGTAAAAACTTTAGATTGTGCGTATAAAATATTAAACAAGTAATGTAAAAGTTATTATTAAACAATAAAATTTGAAAGGTAAATATGTTTTTTTCACAAATAAGATAATTATTACAAAAATATGTATGCGCATGTTATTTATAGATCAATAAAATCTAGAGAAATGAAAATTTATTTGACAATAAAAAAGTCAACGCAAAAGTTAATTAAAATGAGTTTAATATATTATTCTTTATAAATAATATATTATTTATAAAGAAACTAATTATTCTATATTATAACTGCGTTAAATTTTTAATAATCGAATTTTTAAACCAGTTGTACCGACAAAAAATTATTAAGTTATATGTACAAATGTGTATACTTGTTATGTACTAGTAGAAATAGTTTCGTATATATCACTGAATAGTTTTTCTCATAATTTTGTACTTTTTTCTTAAATAATATTGATATATTACATGGTAAGATGTTTGAGAAGTATGTACGATTGAATTGTATTTGTAATTCAATATTTTATATAAGAATAAAACATTAATTTTGGTGAAAAAATAAATTGAAATATAATAACAATGAAATAATTTTTAGCTGAAAAAATACCGATTTTAAAGATTAAACGTTGACGTGGTTTAAATTAAATAATAAAGAATAAATAATATGTCTTTAAATAATACTATCTTTAAAAAATTTTCTTTTTAAATTCTGAATAATTTTAATCATAATTAATATTAATATAAAATTCTATTTATGACTTTTTAAAAATTTTTATAAGTTTTTTATTTATTAAATATGATTTAATTTCAGAAAAATATTATTAGGAAATTAAGCAATAAGCTGATTAAGTATTTCATATATATTATAACTGAAAATAAAAAATATGTTTTCTAAATGTAGGATGTTTTATATTTCGAGTTTATGAAAGTATTTCCAAATAAGTTTGTTAACTTAGATCGTCAATTACTGATTACCAAAAACAATATTTTTTAGATATTAAATTATATTTTGATTTTCGATTTAGTGTAAGTACAAATACATGGTTCTGATCAGTAGTATATTTATACTATTGTTCAGTCTGCTGATGAATTACTTCTTGAATAAGGAAAATTATTATTGGCGGACTACTAATTGAGAAGACATAAGCTTTATTAAATAACTTTTAATTCTGGAAATAATTTAAGGATTATTTCAAATAGATGTTTAGAGTAATTTGAGAAAACACATATACGACAAGAATATTATATTAAAGTTTGTTAACTAGAAATAAATTCTTTAGACGTATCATATAATATTTCTATGCAAGTATCAGTTAATTGGACAGAATAAACAAACTGAATAATAAATATTGATATTTGCTTAGTGACAGTATCTATATATTAAAAAGTATTTTAACAAATTATTTTAAATAATAACATGATCTGCACAATGTATATTTTAAAATTAAAAAAATAAAATTTATAATATTTTTTAAAAAACAACAATTTTTTTTGTATACATTAGTTTATTTACATTGAACAAAATATTACTATGTAAAATATTATAAGTATTTTGTTTTATGGCGATTTCTATTTATATTCCATTCAAAAATACTAAATATAGAGTAGTAAGTTTATGATATTTGAAATATAAAATAAAAATAGTTTGATTTAATACATTATAAACTGTTATTGTTAAAAAAATAAGAATTATTAAAAACTTATATTTTTTTAAATTATAATTATAATTTTTTTTAAACTAGCTTTATTTTAGTATACCTATACAATTATTTGTATCTATTACGGATAAAAATGCTATTAATTGAGTTTTCTTCAAACTTCAATCAAAAGGCTTTCTTGAAATAACTCTTAATAAAGTAAATTAATAAGCCTTAGTGTCTGGACTAGTAATCAGAATCTTCATCTAGATAAAAGGATATATTACTGTTTGTGTCTCAGAGAATCTATTTTTTCATGTTTTTTTTTGCAAATTTTTTAATTGGACTTTTTAAATTAGTTTTTAATAAAAAAATTATTATTCAAACTTTATTACACAGGTACATATAGGTATTTACTTAAAAATGAAAAAATGTTATTTGGATGACATTATTAGAACATCAGATAAGATAATTTGAATATATTTATCGATTCATAGAAGAACATTAAAGAATTTAATAGTTTTATTTTTTTTATTTTCCTTGCATATTTAATTTGTTTAACTATTAAGTTTCATGATCCTACTCCCCTCGATTTTCTATATGCGAATAATTAATGATATTGTTAAAATAATATAATAAATAAAATAAAATAACTGGTTTTTAAAATATATTACTAGAGTGATGGTGATTATTGCATACAAATTATAATTGAAAATAAGAGATATTAGAAATTTTGAAGTATGAGGAACGTTGCAAATAAACAGTGTTTACAAAATTACGATGATTTGAATGTAAGGGCTCTAGTATCGATTTATACGAAATAGCGTCTTACAAAAGGTATTATGATATTGTCAGCAATTATAGTGAATTTATATTATTTATAATAATTTACTTCCATATTTTTATTTTAAACAAAAAATTTTTTTTTATTTATTAGAAGGCATAGAATACAATTATCTCTAACGTATTATTCATGCATTTACTTTAAAATACTTACCTCAAGTTTATATCTTGTTATTGTCAAACCTAATATTCAGTTATGTTATGAATCATTACTTACCTTTTTCGCATCACATGTAAATTTCTTAGGAAAGATAAAGATTATTATTTGTTAAAAAGGATCTTTTATGGTGGATACTAATAATCAATACTTTATATTTTTGAAATATCTTTTAATCAAAATAATGCAAATCTACATAATTTTGGGTAGACTGATACGAATAAGATATATATTTTTAAAAAATTTAAATTTCATAGAATATATAATACATATTTTTGGTCGGTAAGCTTAAAAACAATAAACTAACACTTGGTCCTTAATATTCGATATTATTTTGAAGTTTATATTGATTTCTGCATTATAATAAATAATGATATAAATTATTTATTTTTAAACTAATTGCGTGTAAGCGCTTCAATTATAAAGTATTTTGTATATACTACATAAAATTTAAAAAAATATTTTTTGTATAAGATAAATTAAGCAATTTTTTAACGTCTTTATATAAAGTATATTATTTATTATACAGTATAACAACATAGAAAATGTGTAAAACACATTAAACAACAATGTAATTAAAATTATTATCTTTTATAAACTTAATTTTGTATATGTATATATATTGAAAATAGAGTCGTATGTATTTTTAAAAAAATCGTATAAATTTATACAATAAAATATGTAGTATTAAAATTCTAATTTTGAACTTAAATATTAAGAATTATATAACGATAATATTAAGAAAAATTATCTTTATCGATAAATTTATATTTATTTTAGTGACGGCCAAAAAAGTATTATTAAATTTTAGTAAAATATGATTTTGATATTTTAAACATTTTAGTAGAATATCTAAAATTAGTAAAATGTTTAAAACAGATTTTATTTTTTATTCAAGTATCAATCATAAATTTACAATTTTTTATATACAATTTAATTCCGATATTCAGTTCTTTCACATTAAAAATTTCTAGATTTTCAGTAGCATATATATTTTGAAAATGATGATAAATATATCTTTAATGTTTAAAAATTTCTATTGAAAATTTATATTTAAATATGTAATATCTTAAATATTTATTGTATAATTATTAAATCTAGACCATTTAAAAAGATTGCATAGTATTTAAAATTAGAAATATAATAAAAAAAGTATGGTACGATTAAACAAAATCTAAAAAAAAAATCTTTTAATCAATTTATTTATTTTTATAAACTGCTTTTCAAATATTTTTATATTTTAGAACAAAAATTTAGTTTGAACAGATAATTAATCTTTCTTTGAAATTGTAAATAAAGGGATCTAATAGAATCTAATGGAAAATTTTTCGTTTCAAATAATTATTTTCAATAAAAATCCAAAAAATTACGAGTAATAAATATTTCGACGATCATAGTTACAATTCAACAGCTGCGTTATTACATGTGCATTTACATACATATGTTATAATTTTATCTTGTGAGTATATACGGTTTCGACCATAATTTTCTTATATTTACTGTTGTTTGATAACGAAAAAATACTTCAACGTTGCCAACGCTAATAAAAAGGTAAGGAGGAGAGCAAGAGAGAAAATATAGTGAAGCGCAATACGATTAGAAATACAAGGGTGTTTGAAAAATAGATCTCGAACTACAAATGTACTCGATCGATTTTTTTTTAATAAAAAATAATTTGAAAATAATTTTTTCTTCCCCTATTTTCATTATGTGACAATGTGATTACTGATAATATAAAAGGAGGGATATGCGGATGAAGATCAGAGACCATTGACTCCGCGACAGCGGCATTCCTTCTATGACTAAGAGCTTAACTGCGGAGACTCCGTTTCGTTAGTTTAAGCAATAGAAAGGACGAAGCTGCAGATGAGCGCATGGGTGTCACGGCTGGGTAACAATTACTAGCTGTCACGAAAAACGGATGATGAAAAATTGCGCGAGTAATACCGAGTATTTTTAAGTACTATCTTGCGACTGTTATTTCTCTCTCTCTCTCTCGCTCGTGTTTACCTTTTCTGTAAATTCTGCACTGTATTTGTGGCGTAAATACATCGTCATTATTTATGTCACGCACGATGATCTCAATTTAATTCAATAAATTATATTTTTCTATTATTTATACCGTTGTGTTTTGTTCTTTATTATTTTTTCATATCCTCGACTATTTGTTACCTATGATCGAGGTGACACAACGTTTATTGCCTCGATTTGGCCGGGACTTCTGATATAAAAATACATTTAACGAATTTTTTTATCAACATTATCATTATAATATAATATATCTATATTATATATCTTATTTATAAAATAGAGAGGTTTGTAATTAATAATTATTAATTGAGTTTATAATAATTTATAATAGAAATGTTAAATATTTGAATTTCTTTTAAATAATTTAATAGTGACAAATACGTATAAGAGTATTAATATAAATTAGTAAATTTTACAATACGAATTTGTACATTGTTAAATGCTTTGTGGCCTGTACTAGAATATAATAAAATTATAACATAATTTCATGAATAAATTAGCAGCATGCATAAATATTTATAGCTTATGATTACATAATTTTAAAGAAATTTTTATAATAATTTTTATTATTAAGAGCAAATAATACATTAATTCATTTGAATTTCTAAATCATATCCATTTTACATATTATTACAATATAATATAATTTTTAAAAAGGTTATAACTATTAAAATTGATTCTGTGTTCGAATTATTTATTATATGAACAATTTCTATGCATCAGAATTTTAAACGGAAAGTTAATTTTTAATATTAAATTAATTTTATATTAATAATTTTTTATAAAATTTTTATATATAATAAATATAAAAAATATTGTAAGCTTCAACTTTAAAATTAACAAATTAATATTATCTTTTTTTTTGAGAAAAAATTGTACTTTACTTAATCAAGTAAAATACACTTCATTATAGACCTTAATTATTGTTATTTAAAAATGAAAATGTTTAGAAACTTAGTTTATTCTTATTTAATATTTAGATGTATTCTTGTATTTATAAACTAAATTGGTATATTTAAGGCGTAATATTATACCAAATCAAATATCAAACCGTTAATAATTAGTAATTACAAGAATAAATGGAATAAAATAATATAATAATAGTTGTATTAATAGTGTTCTTATAATAGTTAAATCTTAATAAATCACAGTTAATAACAAATACTACTAATTCATATAATGACTAATAATAACTAATAAATAAAAAATCATATTTATAATTAATGTAATAAGAGCATTGAAAAATAGAATTCCTCTCGTCCTAATATATACATTGATAATTTTATTCTAACAATACAAAAAACTACTAAAATTTATAATTATGTATAATTTAAGTACAATGTATTCATGATTTTATTTGTCCTTCAGATTTCTTTTCAGGACATGTGATTTACCATCAAAATTTTACGTTGAGTAAAGCTCATTTACCATTTCTGGATTGAGCAGAATACGTTTCAATTGATCAGTGACTGCTCCATCTGCAACAAATAAGGTAAAGTAAGTTGTAAAGCATTATATCATTATCATCGATATCACGCCAAGAATTTTCGTCTTTTTTAAAAAGACTTTATTAAATGTGAAATATTGATACTCTGAATTTCTTTCATTTTCTTGACTTTTCAATTTTTTAATAGCTATGTTAATTGTATAATTATATAATTCATGAAATTTAATTATTTTTTTAAAAAACTTTTCTCTTTTTCTTAACGATAACAAAAAATGAGGTGGGCAAAATTTTAATTTTCACTATACTATAAGATAATTAATTTATATTCGATTCAAAACGATTAATTTAAATTTAATAAATAAATATCTTAATATTAGTTTATAAATTATTTATTTGTACAAATTGATTAAAACATACAACAATGATATAAATATAGTGTGTATATATATATATACACAAAAAATATATCGAGTCATTTGAAATATAATGCAATAAAACTAAAAGCAGTGAAAAAATGAGTATTGTTTGCATAATATTTCATAATTGAATTAATAATACAAAATTATAAATAGCTATTAGAAATATTTATTTATAAATATCTGCATCAAAATTATTAAATTCATTTTGCAGTTAAAATGCGATTAATTTTTAATATTATTTATATATAAAATATTATTAAAAAGGTAATATAATTAAATTACATGAACTTATTCGATCGATAATTTTATTTAAATATTATTAATAATGTTCCTGATTCTTCATGAATTATTTTCTTTTATATAAAATTTTTATTAATTAAAATTTATAAAGTTTTTATTCATGGAATAAATTTAAATAGAATCATTAGAAAGCTAAAAATTTGATTCTAATAATCTTATGTACATTCGAACTGTTTAAAATAATTAAAATTTATACTTTATTAAAAAAAAAATTTTACCATGATTTCATAATTTTAATTAAAATAATTATTAAAAATTAGATATTATTAAAATTATAAAAAATGATAAATATTAAATGTATAACATAAAAATCAATTAATTTATAGAATTTATACGTATTAAATAATTGTATCTTATAAGAACAAATAGTTGTTTAGGTTTTTTAACTTATACTATGGTGTAATTCATGCCTCATGCACTACATTGTATTAAAATTGAAATTTAAAATAAATATACTTTATGTCATATTCAAAAATATTGAACATAACTGTATAATTTAATAATTAAATTATTTTTTACAATTTCTTAAAAAGCCATGATAATGTTATTATTACTAAATTTTATATATAAACACTACTATAAAATAAGAATTAAAAGAAATATTTTTTCTTAATAAATTTTTTCTTAATAATTTTTTTCTTAATAAATTTTTTCTTAAGATAAAATAGCAAATAATTTATAGTTACGTAGAAATACTTATTTGGATAGGAAAAAAATAATTTATATTTTTATAAATTTAACAAATGATAAAAAACTATACTATAAAAAATTGTATAAATAATTTAATTGCAATTTTGGCAAATAAACGTAGAAAGTAAGCGTATTTACTTCATAATTTTAGCTAAAAAAATCTTGTAATTTGATTTAACCTGAAAACTTATATTAAATAGTTATATTTTAAGGATATAGTATTTTTTAATTAATAATAAAGTAATCATATTTTTATACGTAATATAAAATATATTGTACAAAAAATTCACAAACTTAAATAATATATTAATATATAAATGATTGGGCATAGCAATTATAAATTAATAAATTGATTCATTTAAAATAAATGAATTTTTATTTTAATTCCGTATTTAAAAATACTTGATATAAACTTTGAGGCATTAATTTGTTATATAATGCGTTAATTGCATTTTTTAAATTATTTAATTTTTATGTACAAAAATATATTAATAATTACGTTAATATTTTAAATATTAAAAAAATGGAAAATATTAATTATTTAAAAATTTAAATTCAAAGAAGCTTACGATCAAGAGGTAATTTCATATTATTCAGCAAAATAAAAATTTTGATTAATTTAGTTTATTATGGTAAATATATTTATTATTACAGAAATCAGAAACTCGCTAAATTATCTTATGTAGTGGTTTCTATTAACTCTTATCGAAAGAAAGGAATATGGAAAACAATTTTACTGAGACTTTTTCAAAAATTTATCAGAGAACTTTGAATTAAAAAGAAGGCATAACTTATAGTATTTACATATTATAAAAAAAAGTAGGATATGTGTTTATTTTCTCATTAAGCAGTATCAAATCATATCCATACGTTAAATATAAAAAAGCCACTAATAAAAATAAAAACTACATAAAACTAGCTCTACAATTTATAGCGCGAATCTTCATAAGCTTTCAAAGTAATCCTAATTTACCGCGTACACGATCCCCTCGTCGATTCCATCGTCTGCTTGAAAAGTTGTCAAATTCAAATTAGCTGGTCAAAAAGAAGTGTGTAACAAAGGTTATTTGCAAAACAGACCTGTCCTATCCTCCGTGAGACTGTCTGAGGCTGTGTCAGGGAACTGCACGTGTTTTCGGTTTGGCTTGTCGTTGGTCGGACTGCGTTCAACAGTTAGTTGACCGGTGTAAGTTGTTGGACTTTGAGTTGGCGTTGTCGTAGTTGTTGGCGTCACCCGCAACTCATTATTTGTTGGAGTGCGACGTGAACTGAGACAGGATGTCGCTGTTGTCGTCGGTTGTACTGTATATCGAACTGTTGGCATCTATGATTTATTAACTTTAAATGTTTTGTATTTTAATTTATTCGCTAATTTTCTAAATTTATTCCACTAACATTTTTTTTTAAAGAACGCATATTTTTACTTTAAGAAATCTTTCTTTAGATTTTAAATCATAAACGAATATTTAGTTAAAAGAAGAGGTGGGTAGACATAATTTACATAATTATATTACTGAGAATATCAAATCATGTTTTTCTTATTATTATTATATAAATATAATAAAAATATTAGGAGTTTATATTATAAATAATATTGTAACGACTATAAATGTAATTAGTGTTTATTATAATGATGCATGAAAAATATGTGCTTCTCTGATTTTTTAGGTAAAATAACATAATTATTCTATAAATGTTATTAAAAACATCATTAGAAATATTATTTTTTATAGAGTAAAAAGTGTACTATTTTCAAATACCTACAATTTCAATAATGAATTGTTAAAAAATTAACTAAGCAACTTTTTTTCATTCATGTAAGAAGTTTTTATGATGAATATATATGAATCATATGAACGAGTTTTTATGATGCAATAAGTTAAGTAATTCCATCGTAAAATTATTAATAAATATTTTAATAAAGTAATGAATCTATATTTAATGTAATGTTATATATTATAATATTATTATTCGTAATAGAAGATCGAATTTTTAAAAATAAAAATAGTAAACTTCACACTAAAAAAAGTTTCTTTTATTTAAAATTGTAAATAAGTAAAATTCATAAATACAAAAATTAATTTTAAAAATAACTATTAATGTTTATTTGGCTAAAAATATCTTAAAATTTATTTTTTCACTATCATAATTTTTTTCATTAAAAAATTAAAATTATTATTCTGTGATGATAAATATTTTATATAATTTTTAATAATTTAATATATTAACTATGACGGTGTAGTCTTCTTTTAAACATTACATTATATGTATTGTAATGAGTATCGTAAATTTATTTAATTTGTCTTTGTAATAGTGAATACAAAGGAATAAGATTAAATAATAGACTTTCATTAATATAAAATCAGGAGATACAAAAATTACTTAAAATTGATGGTGAATTTTTTATTTTGAATATTTTATAATAAATATTTTATGGAAAACTACAAAATATTCTGGTCTAGAATTCTATATATTCTCTGTATTATATTACACTTTACTTGTCGTAGAAGCCAATATAGAATATGAATATATAAGAAAATTGATGCATAGAATTAATAATATTGATATTAATAGAGAATTTAAGATTGTAATTGGTTAATAAATTTTAAATGTCGCAATTTGACATAAATTCTTATAAATACATTTCATATAAACTAAAAATTAAAATATATACAAAGGTATTTTTATATTTTTTCTTTTTTATAGTAATACGTAAATTTATTTATAATCTATCATTGGTAAGGAGATTGAAGTATTAATAGTATTAATATGGAAAATCTGTTTTAAATAGATTATTACAATTATATTTTGAATTGAATTCGTAGAAGAATCTATAAATTATTATTTACTATTATCTTAAATTTTTACATACATTGTAACTATGTATTCATTAATTAGCTATTGATTTTATATTTATAGAATTTATAACAGCATCGAAACTTATTCCAGAAAGGATGTATTAAATTGAATGTTAAAAATCTTGTTGACGCAGTACCTGGCGTAATGTGCGCATACTTGTTATTTAGTAGATCATTTGCCTGATGTTGATTTGGACCCTTTTTGTATGTTTTTCTAGATAAATAAATTATTCATGCTTCATTTATCGGGTTCTCTTTTTTTAAATAATTGAATAATAAACAAGTGATTTTTTTCTTTAAATATAGTTCCTTCAAGGTTTGGTCAAAATGCAACTTTTAACATGCATTGAACTAGTGATGTAGAAACGTTGTTGAAACTTTACTAGCTCATAAATACAACAATACGAGTGCACTTCGCATGTAGTGAAACGCATTTAAGTTAAGAGTTTTGCATGACTACAATTGTCACTATAGAATGACTGATTAAATAAACTGATTAAAGTGCAAGCACTTTAAATAAATAAATAAATAAATAAATAAATAAATAAAATAAATAAAAAAAATAAATAAATAAAATAAATAAATAAATAAATAAATAACTAAATAAATAAATAAATAACTAAAAATAAATAAATAAATAAATAAATAAATAAAATAAATAAATAAATAAATAAATAATAAAATAAATAAATAAATAAATAAATAAATAAATAAATAAATATATATACAATTGCCTAGAGGACTGACAAATAAAATAAAAATCTTAATTATTATCAAGATATTTAAAGTTATCAATTTTTTCTGTTATAAATTACTTCGAAACGTAGTTTATAGTTTTAGTACAATATACAACATCTATAATAAATACGTTGTAAAAGTATGAAGAATATTTTTTAACATTTATTTTACTATTCTAAGTGTCATAACAAAAAGGTATAGAATATACTTATTCATGGTAATTTTTTAACAAATATTTGTTAATTACTTAAGTGGATTATAAGTACGTTTTAATTTTCAAAATTATTTCCACTGTTTTTTTTATTTATTTTATGTTTTGGTTATGTCAAAATTTCTTTGTAATTAAAGTATTAGTTTCATACATTTTATATATTTTATAATTCTGCAGAAGAACTTTTCCGAGAATGGTTTTTCAACCACTAATCTATATAACTTTTTTTATTACTTTTAAAATTACACTGTTTTATAGATTCACTTATCCAGCTTTGTACTTGATTTGTTGAATTGTATTAATAAATAAATGGTTATTGTTAGGATTTTTCAGTATTTATCATTTTTTTATGATCTGAATAACTTCTAAAAAATAATCTTACTTTATTTATAAATTCTTTTTAACTTATATAATTAAATTAAGTAAAGTATCATTAAAGAATCTATTATACTATTTTATATTTTGCGATGAATTTCTATTATATATATATTCAATTTTTCTTGTAATAACTACCTCGATTAGTTAATTTTTGATTTAAACAATTAAAGTAACCTTAAAATAAAATAAATTATTAAGGCAGTCTTAAATCTATTTATTTTACAGTTTAATATAAAATAATACAGTGTTTTATTTATGTTTTACGATTAAATGCTCACTATCATTTGTTGAAGTGGTTATATCAGTAGTTGCAAGGTCAGTTGGTATAGTATATTTATTTTAAAATATGATTGTTTAATATATTATGTTATTCTATGTGAAAGAAATGATTAATGTTTAGAAAAATTACACAAATAAGCGTTTTAAATTTTAATCAGAGTAAAATTAATGTATTTTAAAAAAGAAAATAAATATTTTACGCATTGAAAATTTTTTTAAAATAATATTTTTTATAATATAATAAATAAAGATTTGAATGAAAATGAATAATGAGAAATGGAGTAATTAAAGCTTTTCTTTTCAGTAAATCTATTTTTTGGTCTTTAGCTCTTTCATTTTCTATTAATATTAATTATTTAAGAGAAAAATGTGTTATTGTAAGTAATGCAAGGAATAAATTTTACAGGTCAATGGCAATACAGCAAAGGGCAGCTGTAGCAAAGCTTAATAAGTCAGTTAGGAGAAGGAAGAGTGCGATGTTGGAAAAAAGCCGAATACCAAAGAATGTGCAGAATATATGTAGACGATAAAAATTAGCTTTTGAATGTAAATACGCGTTTGTCCAATTTATGTATTTTTTAAGCTCAATGCACAATTACCTGTTTGTGTGATTTATCTTTCGAGCAATCTTTAAATTGCATTTCCGTAAGAGAATTTCAAACCGACATGTTATAAACGTACTTTGTCTTGCCCTACCGACATTTTATTTCAATAAATATATTTTTATATTTAAAATTTAATTAATTTAAGTATGATTCTTTTGCAGATTTGCAATTTTTCGCTTCATTTTCAGTACTTACCTCAATATGTGGTAAATTCAGCTCCATCTAAGTGTATACTTAAAAAATTCCCATTACAATTATATAGCCCTATTGAATATTATGAATTTTATTATACATTATATATGCAGTATTGAGATATTGACAATAATTAATTAAAATTAAGACTAAAACTTCACTCTGCCAGTGGAAGTGAATGCCTTCTGAAGCAAAAGTTTATAAATAGAGAGTATAACTTAATAACTATAAGTACTTATAAAAAAATTCTGATATGGTACATTTTAAAATAAAATATTTTTTTCACTGATATCTCATGTGTACTTATGTACTCGAAAATAAAATAAAATGATTAAAGGAAAGGAGAGAATATCACGAAAAATAGGGAAGATGTACCTGCAACCACTTGATATTTTTAGAGAAATACATATCTTAGCAAATACATTTTAGAAATAGATCTTTGAAAAAAATTTTTTATCAACCATAGCAGCCAATGAGAATTACAATTCACATACAATAGGATGTAACGCTTCATAGCGGTTAACCACAAGCTTTAACCACTTTTTGACCACAAGCTTCATACAAATTCTACAAAGGTTAACCACAGCAACAATAATAACGGTTATAAGATTTCAAATAATCAAGCTGATAATAACATCAGTCAGAACTATTAACTAAAAGCTTATTAAAAATAAAATAAGTTCACAATATCATACAAAATTTTTAGATAATCAGAAGCCCACTTTCCTTCTACTATTACATGCATAAATTGATTTTTAAAATTACATTTGAAAATGCTTGGTTGCAAATGCATTAGTTTTTAAATCTTTTTAAAACAGCGCGAATTAAGCTGATTCGCTGTTTTCCTGATCGAAAAATTGTATTAATAGCATTTGATTTTTAAATATTGTTTGATAAATTACAGATTGAAATATTATATTTAAAAAAAGCAGTTATGCAAGAAAGATCCGTGAAAAGTTCTCTTTAATACTTACTACTCACTGCACGTTTTGTTTCGTTTTAAATATCCGTTTGTAGGTAAAACTATTCCTAATATTTGACTCCTGTAAATTATTCTGTTATATTGAAATACTAAATTTTCCATTAATCTAATAAAATTTTATTTAAACTTTGAAAATAATTTCTTAAGTATATTTTGTTGTAAATATATAAATCTAATCTCGAAAAAGAACTATTCACTATATATTAAAAATATTGTGTTATTTTTTATATAAATTTTTATTGTTTTGAAAATTATACTTTTAATAAGAAATAAATAACACAAAGCATTAATTAATTTCTTGTAAGTTTTTTTTTAATTATAATGATAGGGAAATAAGTTAATCCATTTTACATAAAGAATTAACATAAAATTCTCGAATCAATTATTTTGAAGAATTTAATTTGATTAAAATATAAATTAAAACTTAAATACTTTAGAAATTCGAAGCAATTTAAACCGAATTAAATATTAATTAATGTAAATAATTAATATATTCTTAAATGTTCGATACTGTTAATAATTAGAAAATGAGAATATTATTGATAGTAATGGCTACATTGGCAATTGTGTACTAAGAGCAGAAAAATATAAATATGATATAAATATGATATAAATAAAAAAAACCAAATCAATAATGTCCATTTATTAAAAAAAATAGTCATGTATGCGAATAAAAATTTATTTATATAGCAAATAGAAAGTTGGTTCAATTAAGTAGTCCTATCTTTTTAAGTTACATATATTTTGTTTACAGCCATTGTTGCACTTTCTCAGTAATTTATTTGTATGCTCTCAGATTCAGGTACAAAGACAAGAAATTTCTCCTCTAATTAACGTCGGCTAATTCATAATTAATTGGAAGGTTAGTCTTATAGGTGATGAGCGCTTTTAATTACTTTATTTAAATACAAGCCGATAATAATTAATAATAATCCTTAGTAGTTTTCCTGATATTTCGGGTTTTCATATCTGCACATTTTTAGCCCCCTAAGTCGAATAAGGCCTTTTTTATTTTTATAAGCCATGGAAAAGAATAATTTGTTTGTAATGCGATTCCATTGTTGGGACTCAGTATCTTCACTGTAACGAAAATTTCTCAATATGGGTCGGTTTTTGAATAGATAAAAGAAATTTCTTCCTCTTCATATGTAAAAAAAACAAGATTATGTAATTTTGAAATTTAAAATTTTATAAATGAAACAATACATTTTAATTTAATTTATAATTAAACATTGATTTCTTAATCATAATAAACTGCTTTACAAATATTTTAATATCAAACTCGACGTGTTAAAACATGTACGTGTAGGTATACAATAGTTTTTAAGAAAATAGGTTCGTGATAACAATAAATAAATAAGTATTATAGAAAAAAATTTTAAAAATTTTTAAATATGTAAATATATATTTTTAATATATATTTAAATATAAACAATTTTTATTCCAGAACATTTTATCAAAGATACAATACGTTGATAAACAATGTTCTTTTTAAAAATTTGTCTTGATCCTGTAATTTTCATCATTATTTGTTGATATTGAATACAAATTTTTTTTTTTAATCCTAATAAAATGTTGTACATTATTGAGATAAAGATATTCAAAATATTGTTTCCTGAAAAGTGACAAGTATTTTGAATAAAAAAGTATTTTTAGATACAAATACGTGTATTATATCCGTATAAAATAATAAGTTATGAATAAAAACATTGTTGATCATTTACTACATTTTTTTTCTATTTGACAATGATTTTAATTTCAAGATAAATTGAATGTATAAATAATGTATAATATGCAAATTATTGGTGAGTATGAAATTTTTGAATATTCGCATTGTTTTTTGTTTTTCTGAGTCAATAAATTTCTAAATTGATAAAAAGGTATTTTTTTAAATCATAAGATAAGTTAAAAAAATAAAAAACAATAAATATATACAGTTAGTTATTAAAATAAAAAAAGTTGATAAAAAACTTCAATTAAATTGATTAATAAAAACGTCGAGAGAAATACGTTCAATACATATCGATTAGATGAAGGAATAGTTTTATTATTGAATATAATAGATTGCATCTATGTGGGAAACTATTATCCGTTTTTTTTTTTTTAATATACTATATTTAAATAATTATTATTTAATCATATAAAAGGAAAATTAAAAGATGAATGAACAAATTAGAGAAAATTAAAGAAATGAGAGAATGAATATTTTCTTAATTTTTTAAGTATTTTAAAATAATTATTTACTAAAAATAAAAATTTTAAATACTTAAAAAGTACTGGTAAATCTTTATAAAGATTTAGTAATGATTATTATAATATATTTTTTCAGAATTTAATTAAAATAACTTTTTTTAAATATAAGAAAATAAATTTAATTGAATTTAAATATTGAAATATTTTAGATGTCAGTACATATTTATTAATTTTCTCAATTTCTAACAATTAATAATAATAGTAGTAATAATAAAATAATAATAATCATAATAATAATAATAAATGATAATAAAAACAAATAAGAAATTAATGACAAATCATAAAAAAATTTATAAAATTTATTTAAATGAAAGCTTTTTTTATTACATATGATTTTTTATTTTAATTTATTTCTGAATATATTCATTTTTAAATCTCAAAACTATTTAAAAAAAAATATTAATTTATTAATAAAAAATTAGAATATTTAAGTAATACTTAACGATGTTAATAAATACTACACAGATATTATAAGGACTTTGCTAATTAATTCATTTTATGTTTACATAAATTGTTCAAATAATATCCAGATTAATAAGAAAATTGTAAATACCTCTTATTATTGAAAAATTAAATATTTGTAGGAAAATATTTTATTAAAACTTCCAGATATTTTATTTAATTATAGATTATACCTTAATTAAATATAGATTGGCAAAAAATAATTCAAATTCAATTCATGTTTAAAAATCAATTGATATTCATTTTAAATATTATGTAGAATATATTTTATAAACGAATTATATTTAAAAAATTATCAGAAGGAAATACCTTAAAAAAATTCTAAATAAATTTGTTCTTTTAATTCTAACAATACAAATCCAATAATATGTTCAATATAAAATTAGAATAGTATTTATAAAACTAATATATTATATATATAAATATTTTTTCTATCTTAGAAGCAACAAAAACCTTCTTTCACCATTTGTTTTTTATCATTTATTTGGTAAAAGCAAATTGAAATATTAATAAATTAATATAGTAATTCTAATTAAAAAGATAATTAAAGTTATTTTTATAGTTTAAAGCATAAATAATTATTAAAAACTTAATATATAATTAAAATTAAAAAATCATAAAAGGAAAAACAAATGAAAACCAAAATCATTAATTTCCATGTTTAAAACTATTTTTGTATAATTGAACAAAAATTATTTACGTATATAGTATATTAATTTATAATTACGCGTTTATAATCGTTATTTAAAACCTGCTTTCAGATTTTTAGTATTAAAAAATTTATTTTTATTGTATTTTTACTTTCGTTTATTTTTGTTTACATTTCTTCTTATGTGATTCACGTATATATTATGTACATGTAAAAATACTCATGACTGTTCAGTAGACTGAATTAAACTAGAAATTTAGAAGATTTTTATTTTACAATTAATTATGGTAATTTATTTTGTTATATTCATGAAATTGGGAAAGCAGAGAAAAATAATTTTATAATTTAACAAAAAGATAGTTGTACATTTACGTACGATTCGTGTAAATAACGTCAATAAAGTTTTATTTCATTTAAACAGTTAAAAAATAAAATATATTACGTAGGATTAATTGAAAAAAATATTCAATTATCTATTGGTTATAGGGTTTTGTATAATATATTTTAGTTTTAGTTTTTGAGCTTTAAAAGGATTTATTAATGCTTATAATAGTAGAAAACGATAAAATAATTAAATTAATTATATATTAAAAGATATATTTTTTTATGTCAAAATAAAGAGTTAAAAAGATTATTTGCATATCGATAATACTAACCCTTTGTTCACAGTCGTGCGATGCAGTGCCGCGACCTGCGGAATATTCCTGATATTGTGCGATAACACACAACACCGAGTAAATCTGCGGTCATCATATATCCATTTCATATAAAAGAATTAATAGCGATATTTAAATTTTTTAAACTTTTTTAAATTCAAATTTTTAAAACAATTGCTATAAATATAACAGTGAATACTTTGATTATTACAAATAGAATTTTGTTATGTGAATGTATTTCAGCCTTTTATAATATAAAAATTATATATTAAAATAGTAAAATATTATTTTAAAAACATATTATTGATAGATATTACATCTTAAAAAAATTAATATAATAGAGAAATAATTTTAAAAATTCATAATGAAATTTTTCAAAAATATTATATAATTAAAAATAAATGATTAATCAAGAATAATAACAATAAGAATTATCTAAAGAATCTTATATATTATATATATATATATATATATATATATATGTATAATGTATATTTATAATGATTTAGAAATTAGGAATAATAAATTATAGCCTGACTAATTATTAGTGCTACATTTTAACATAAATTGTCTTCAGAATTTTCTAAAAGTTATGGTTAAACGTAAATAATTAATATATATATAAAATAATTATCTTATAATGTTTAAGTTATGTACAATTTTAAAACCTTATGTCATTAAATTATTTTAATTCAAAAAAATTTATATAATAAATAAATATATATTACAATGTGTATAGTCAAATTTTGAATAATTTGACTTTAAATTCTGAAATTCATATATTTACAATTACTTTTTAAACAAATAATCTAAAAAATAAAGTATAAATTTCTTTTTTAGAATATAATAACTTTTTAACTTTTACTTTTCTTTATAAATTTTTATTATTCTTTTTTAACCGAACATAAATAGTATTCTTTTTATTCAAAAGAATATAACAAAAGTTAGTCTGAAATAAATCCACTGATTTTTTTTTATAATTGAGTGTGTGAAAAATTTATGAGTTGAAAATATTTCTGGAAAAAAATAAAAAAGTCAGAAGATAAATGAGAGAGAGAGAGAATCTATAAATAGTGTACTAATAGTATGATGAATCAGCGTTGGTACGGTAATATTAACTACTCACGTTCAAGCATTAAAGAAAAAAATCGAGTGTGAGAACCATGGCAGTTATTGGATTGAAAGCCAGCTGAAACAAACAAGATCACAGTTGATTGTGCATTTCTATATTTTTAGCACTTCAACGAAATGCAAGTACTAGACTGTAAAGTATAAACGGAGTCGATGCAAAATTGATGTGCTAATATTGGAGTTTTTTTAAAATTGTAAAATATTTGTCAAAACAGAATACTTAGTTTAAATATGAAGGGAAAACATTAACGTAACTGGATAAATAATAAGAATATTTTAACTTTAATTCTATGTCAGTATTTTAAAAGCAGATTTAATACTGAAATTATGTTGAAGTGTTCATTACATGTAAATTCTTTTATACTCTGTTGAGATAATGATATTTTAAAACTTAGTCAAGCACAATTAAATACATTTACTCGTAAGTTTATTATATTTGAACTAAATTAGTTTATCAAAGTTTATCAATATAAAGAAGAAAAATAAGTACTAAAATTTAATTTTTATTTACTAATAAAATACTTAGTAGGAGTACTTAGTACTTCTCGAGTGAAAAATAAAATTTCCGTAATTTACTTTGATTTAACATAATTATTGTATAAAAATTATTCTTGTCAGATATCTTCTTTAATTTTATTTAAAAAAAATTATAGTTCCAAACTGAGTGAAATAATAGCGTAAATTTGGCTTAACTTTTCATAAATATAAAATAAATTTGGTAATAATATGATCCTGTATTATAACATGTATCCATGAAAATGGTTCAAATTCATAGTTAACCCCGTACGATAGAAGTCCCTAGAGGTTGGTCTCGAGGCTATCATCAGGTTGAGCTCGATTTCTCGCATCGTTGAAGATAGAAAAAGCGATGAAAATCCACCGCGAGATCTTGAAGTTATTATTATTTCCTTATTTATATTGATTTTAATCAACTAATATATATTTTTACTTATTTATCTGGATCTTATTTTAAAAATATGATTATATGTTGCATTGTCACCTTTCCGTTATGATATAAATTGTATTTTTTTAAAATAAAGCATCTTATTTTATCTAGTGTCTCTATAAAATTTATAAATGGTCCTTTAAAAATTATATATAGAATTCTACGTATTCATAAGTTTACAAGATCAATGTTTATATAAGTATTGTTTTATGGATGTGAGATAAACAATTTTTCTTTATAATGAATAGTATTACATTTTACTTTTATTCTATAATATAGACAATAATTAGATAAAATTTGGAAATATGTGCAAAAATTTTGCAATACTATATCGACCAAATTCAGTATATAAAATTAAATCAATTATTGAATCAGATAACAGCTCTAGAAATTTAGATACGTTCTGCTAAAAAAGTTTCCATAAAAGATGTATTATACTTTTTTTAGAATAAAGTTTTAATTTTCGTATAAATTTATTATTTATACATAATGTATTTAGTAATTTTATCATTAATTTAGTAAATGAGAAATATAAAACATTGTATATAAATTGTGGAGTAAGATTTTTAAATATTATACAAAAATAGCATATAAAAATAAATTTTCTGTTACAAATAATAAGTATTTACAAATTTTTTCCTTTTTCAAAAACTAACTTTATTAGTTTTTTTAAATATAAAATTTTTTATATATTATAAAAAAGCATAAATATTTACTAGTTATGGAATCTAATTTTTTGTGAAAAAAATTTATATCACAAAGTTTTTAATCACAACAATTTAAATTAAATTAAAACATAATTTAATTAATTTATTTTTGCAATAAAAATATTTTAGAAAGAATAAAAAAATTCTAGTCAGGTGTTGATCTTTTATAATGCAAGCAATTTTCAAAAAACCGACACCAATCTTTCGATCGCCCTTTTATAAGAAATCGAATAAGGAGACGTCAAGGCGACAATTACGAAGAAAATTGTTTTTGTCTTCAGTTATGAAATAAAGAATTAGGGAACAACAGTAAAATGTTTGGAAAATATATTTGTTGTAAAGATAAGGGTTGTGTAGTAAGGTAAATTGCCGAATAATCCCAAAGTATTTCAAAGAAAATTAAATGTACTAAAAAGCTAAATAATAATAATA